>BTPG01000007.1:114480865-114545620 GCA_036245525.1 Semisulcospira habei | reverse complement strand
AGGGTTTATGTCTCAAGCTAACTTTTTAGCAAGTTCGCCTTGCCCTGGAAAGCGAAGGGGTTATAATGATTTTAATAATCGATCATTTGGCCTGATATGTCTGATCGTTTGGTCTCTGTGTGACCGTTTGTGATCTAAAGTATGCATGCGCTTGATACCATTGATCCAAGAGCAAATTTGCGAACGGCTGCTGATGACTAATAAGAAGACATGCTAACGAATCAAATCGGCCCGTCTGTGTACACCTGTAGCAGCTAGTGACGTCTGATGGATAAGGTAGCATAAATAAAATATACCAGTTACGCATGTCACCGGCCGACACACAATTGGCCTGACCTTTAATCAAACGGAGCCCGGATCGAACAGGTGCCAATCTAGCGCGGTGAGCACAAAGTCCTCGGGGCCGAAATCAGTGCTAGCCGGAGAGAGAGAGAGAGAGAGAGAGAGAGAGAGGAGAGAGAGAGATGAGAGAGAGAGAGAGAGAGAGAGAGAGAGAGAGAGAGAGAGAGAGAGAGAGAGAGAGAGAGAGAGAAAGAGAACAATGAACAATGAACCTTTATTTTCCAACGGTAGAAGTTATTGGTAACAGGACCAGTTTTCAAACTTGCCGTTGCTACATCTACTACATAAGTGACATAGACATGTAAACATACACATACCACACACTGCTGCATGCACTTCTGCATTCGCTTACGCACGCCCGCACGCACCACGCACATACACACACACATACCCACACACGCACTCAGGTACGCACGCATGCACATCACAACTCGCGCATGCACGCACGCACACACACACACTCATGTACACCGCAATTCAGTACGCATGCACACACGCACGAACACTCACACACACACACACACACACACACACACACACTTACACACGCACGCACTCAGGCACATACGCACAAAAACAAACACACGCTCTCGGACACGCACTCCAGACATTCCTACCCGCATACGCGTACGCACAAAAATATAAAATGAGTACAAATACAAAGTAAAGCAATAAACAAAGAATCATTAAGTACATTAAAGTTCATACAGCAAGGGCAAATATGTATGCAGGTGCTATCTCCCCCCCCCCCCTCTCTCTCTCTCTCTCTCACGCCGACACACACACACATACACACACACACAGCATGCACGCACGCGCACACACACACACACACACACACACACACACACACAGAGTCACACATACTGAGAGAGAGAGAGAGAGAGAGAGAGAGAGAGAGAGAGAGAGAGAGAGAGAGAGAGAGAGAGAGAGAGAGAGAGAGAGAGATCAGAGAGAGAGAGAGAGGGAGAGGGAGAGGGAGAGAGAGAGAGAGAGAGAGAGAGAGAGAGAGAGAGAGAGAGAGGAGAGAGAGAGAGAGAGAGAGAGAGAGAGAGACCTGCAACAAGATAATTACATTTAAAGCATATATATGTCTTCATTTACACACTTCAGTCAAGCTTAGATATATATTTATGATCTGAAATAACAGCTTTTCTTTTTAGACCCCTCCCCCCAAATGATGGACAAAATCTTTGCTACCTTATGACTCGTAGAGTCTTCTTAGGCTAATGATAGCCAATGGAACACACCAGTCATTTTGTTTAATATTAATTATTAAATTGAAACACTCAATCACGTATCAATTTCAGGTTGTATTTAATTTAATTTTTTTTTTTGAGAGGGGGGGGGGGGGGGGCGGGGCAGTAAATTACTCACCAACACTGCTTTTACTTGTTCCCATGTCACTGTTTCGAACTCCACTGCCAGTGGTCTCACTTTGGGTTGATTTTTGTCTCTTTCGAGGAACTGCATCATCTGCCGTTTAGGAAAAACAACTTTTATTATTATTATTATTATTATTATTAAAGGTTTTCTTATATAGCGCTTACCTGTAAACAGCTCTAAGCGCTTTACAATTTACTCAACAACAACAAACAAAAAGAAAAAAAAACAAAAAAACAAAAACAAAGACATAACAAAAATTAAAACATGAAATTATCCTAAAAGCAACAACAAAAATGTAAAATAAAATAGAACCGTCTTTTCAACATCTTATATATGATTATGCATTGCAGGTGTTAACACGTCTACTACAATTTTATAATAATAATTTAATATAAAAAAACAGTGGTTTTCTGATTAGTTCTTAGCTTATTTTAAATTTCATCAACAAAAGGCCTAAGGGTGAATAATCTTATTTTGTAGCACGCTGTTCACAGGCATAGGAACTGTTAACAAATTTGCTGATTTTCAGCAGTTGGCAAAATTTCAGCACATTTTTATTTTCCATTTTATTATGTGAAAAAGGCAGTGGTTGGGATGACGTCATGATGGCTTCTTGTCGTTCCAAAAACCGAAGTCGTCATGACGGTTTCGCACCTGGAAAGGCTATGTTGCCGTCACAATTGATGGCGACGCTGTCAAAGTGGTGTCAGATAGGCTATGCTTTCCATAGTCAGCCATCAAGACGGTTCTGTTCTGCTCTCCGAAGAGATTTACGTCACAATACATAGCTAGTAAGCTGCACTAGTGAAAACGATACCTTATAACTTAGCCCTTGGTTTTGTTATTGAAAACGATATTTTGCCGTCCAAAGATTTTTTTTATAAATATAAAAGCAATATTGATCATTGATGCCGATATCTTTATTCTTTAAATTGACATTTTTAAAGTTATATATCATAATACTTTGTGAAATAAATTTTAGGCTATGCATTACTTTAATTGTTACCTGTTTTGGTATTTTAATAAGTGGGGCTGTTTTATATCTATGATATTCATTATATGCAGCTAGTATCAGCTCCTACAGCATAGGCTACACTCACAGGAAGGAAGTACCGGCGCCATCGCCACGTGCTCATTTGAATCGAATTCGGAATGGGTGAATTTTACCTAGTTCTACTGACTACATTTCTTTTATGAGACAAAATTGGATTTAAAAATGTACCCACCTTCTGAAATGGAGCTTGATGAAAACCAGCATGACAGTCGCCTACTGCCATCAGCATCTGTTTTTTTCAGTTTCGGCATTTTCGAGGAGACAGCAAAAGTGAAGTGTTACCAAAGAAAATAGATCTAGATTTAAACTTCCCCCCACAAACCTTAATGACGTCAGACGTCTTTTCACTGATCTTTCTCGGAAAGACATGCACTGAAGGAAAGCAACTCTTTTGGGTACCTGGTCGATTCAACGGAAATCCATTTCAACGATGTTTTTGGACGATTCAACGATGGTCGTTTCAACGGATGTTCGTTACAACGAATTATCATAATTATCAACTTAGCGTCTTAATTAATCTTTCTAAAAAGTCGTTTTTGGGGGATTAGGGCTGTATCAAGGTGAAGGCGCTGGAAGAGGCTTGTGGCCAGAACAAGAAAATATGGCTGCATTTACTAATTTAGGGTTAGGGGTTGGGTTACTTGGTTGTTTCAACGGGAAAACGTTTTGGACGTTTAAACGGATCCCTTGAAATGGATTTCCGTTGAATTGTCTATAAATAACTCTTTGTGCCTTGGATCAAAAGTGACTAAAAACTGCAATGTTTTAAAAACAATAAAAAAATAATAAAACTTTGGAACTCCCTTTGCATAAAAAAATTCACTGTTTTTTTTTTTTGTTTTTTTTTTTTTTTTTTTTTAGTTGGGAGGGGGGGTTCCGGAACCCAGGTAACCCCCCCCTGGGTCCGGCCCTGCATGTGGTACATGAAAGTATTAACCATCAGGGTTTGTTTAAATAAGTGCCCAGTGATGCTATGTTTGGCTCATCAGGTAATCAAAAAGTTTCGTTTTAAAGATTCCAAGCGAGACTATAGTCTTCAAATTAATGTGCGGGAATACTGTTCCATACAAACGGTCCAGGGAGAGAATCAGTGAATAAATGAAACTTAATATATATATATATATATATATATATATATATATATATATATATATATATATATATATATATATATATATATATATATATATATATATATATATATATATATATATATATACAGAGAGAGAGAGAGAGAGAGAGAGAGAGAGAGAGAGAGAGAGAGAGAGAGAGAGAGAGAATGAATGAATGAATGAATGAATGAATGAATGAATGATACTTTATTTCTCAAGGACGGAAACAATAGGCACACAGGCCTCTTTTCATGTTTGTCCTTGCTAAACTACAACATTAAAAGCAACATTAAAACAATATGTTAACAGTACACAACAAGGTCACTTGTGTTACATTCCGATACAAGTTCCAAAGTCGTTGAAGATTACACACACACACACACACACACACACACACACACAGTAAAATGACAGGGTCTTGGGGGGGGGGGGTGCGATGTAAAGTGTGTTTATAGAAAGCGACTGCACGCTGTGATACAGCTACTCATATGTAGGATTTTAGTGAGCAGGCAAAACACTACGATAAAGAGAGATATTATGTAAAAGTTAACAAGTGCAAAACGGAGGACCACAGGAAATCATTGACATGGCTCTTTTGGACATATCTACGTTTCTTTCAAGTTTGCTCAGAGATGTATTTAAAAGCTTTCGTCCTAAACAATGGAAGATGTCTCGTTTGCTGTATATGTGGAGGAAGGGAGTTCCATAAATAGGCACCCGCGTACGAAAGGCTGGATTTAAACAAGTCAATTCGGGGCCGTTCAATGACGAGACTGTTCCTCAAAGTGCTGTAAACCCTTTCGCTCTCAGTGAAAAGCTTAGCCAGGTAGAGGGGGGCTTTCCCGTTCAGTGCTTTGTGCATAAGTACGCACTTATTTAACGTAAGGTGTTGATAAAGGAAGGAGCCCTGTTGCCTGAAACTTTTCCCGGCCTCCAAAGTTAGAGAGGGGATTGGGAGGATCAGGTTAACTGCGCGATTGTATAGAGAATTAATCCGCTTAAGGTTAGCCTTACTACAGCCGTCCAAAATAGTAGATGCGTAGTCAATGTGAGGTTTAATGTAGGAGTTGAAAAATAGCTTTCGTGTCTTAGTATCAATGATAGATTTAAGAGAGAGAGAGAGAGAGAGAGAGAGAGAGAGAGAGAGAGAGAGAGAGAGAGAGAGAGACAGACAGACAGACAGACAGACAGACAGACAGACAGACAGGCAGACAGGCAGACAGAGACAGATAGAGAGCAGGGCCGGACCCAGGGGGGGGTTACCTGGGTTCCGGAACCCCCCCTCCCAACTAAAAAAAAAAAAAAAAAAAAAAAAAAAAAAAAAAAAACAGTGAATTTTTTTATGCAAAGGGAGTTCCAAAGTTTTATTATTTTTTATTGTTTTTAAAACATTGCAGTTTTTAGTCACTTTTGATCCAAGGCACAAAGAGTTATTTATAGACAATTCAACGGAAATCCATTTCAAGGGATCCGTTTAAACGTCCAAAACGTTTTCCCGTTGAAACAACCAAGTAACCCAACCCCTAACCCTAAATTAGTAAATGCAGCCATATTTTCTTGTTCTGGCCACAAGCCTCTTCCAGCGCCTTCACCTTGATACAGCCCTAATCCCCCAAAAACGACTTTTTAGAAAGATTAATTAAGACGCTAAGTTGATAATTATGATAATTCGTTGTAACGAACATCCGTTGAAACGACCATCGTTGAATCGTCCAAAAACATCGTTGAAATGGATTTCCGTTGAATCGACCAGGTACCCAAAAGAGTTGCTTTCCTTCAGTGCATGTCTTTCCGAGAAAGATCAGTGAAAAGACGTCTGACGTCATTAAGGTTTGTGGGGGGAAGTTTAAATCTAGATCTATTTTCTTTGGTAACACTTCACTTTTGCTGTCTCCTCGAAAATGCCGAAACTGAAAAAAACAGATGCTGATGGCAGTAGGCGACTGTCATGCTGGTTTTCATCAAGCTCCATTTCAGAAGGTGGGTACATTTTTAAATCCAATTTTGTCTCATAAAAGAAATGTAGTCAGTAGAACTAGGTAAAATTCACCCATTCCGAATTCGATTCAAATGAGCACGTGGCGATGGCGCCGGTACTTCCTTCCTGTGAGTGTAGCCTATGCTGTAGGAGCTGATACTAGCTGCATATAATGAATATCATAGATATAAAACAGCCCCACTTATTAAAATACCAAAACAGGTAACAATTAAAGTAATGCATAGCCTAAAATTTATTTCACAAAGTATTATGATATATAACTTTAAAAATGTCAATTTAAAGAATAAAGATATCGGCATCAATGATCAATATTGCTTTTATATTTATAAAAAAAATCTTTGGACGGCAAAATATCGTTTTCAATAACAAAACCAAGGGCTAAGTTATAAGGTATCGTTTTCACTAGTGCAGCTTACTAGCTATGTATTGTGACGTAAATCTCTTCGGAGAGCAGAACAGAACCGTCTTGATGGCTGACTATGGAAAGCATAGCCTATCTGACACCACTTTGACAGCGTCGCCATCAATTGTGACAGCAACATAGCCTTTCCGGGTGCGAAACCGTCATGACGACTTCGGTTTTTGGAACGACAAGAAGCCATCATGACGTCATCCCAACCACTGCCTTTTTCACATAATAAAATGGAAAATAAAAATGTGCTGAAATTTTGCCAACTGCTGAAAATCAGCAAATTTGTTAACAGTTCCTATGCCTGTGAACAGCGTGCTACAAAATAAGATTATTCACCCTTAGGCCTTTTGTTGATGAAATTTAAAATAAGCTAAGAACTAATCAGAAAACCACTGTTTTTTTATATTAAATTATTATTATAAAATTGTAGTAGACGTGTTAACACCTGCAATGCATAATCATATATAAGATGTTGAAAAGACGGTTCTATTTTATTTTACATTTTTGTTGTTGCTTTTAGGATAATTTCATGTTTTAATTTTTGTTATGTCTTTGTTTTTGTTTTTTTGTTTTTTTTCTTTTTGTTTGTTGTTGTTGAGTAAATTGTAAAGCGCTTGGAGCTGTTTACAGGTAAGCGCTATATAAGAAAACCTTTAATAATAATAATAATAATAATAATAAAAGTTGTTTTTCTAAACGGCAGATGATGCAGTTCCTCGAAAGAGACAAAAATCAACCCAAAGTGAGACCACTGGCAGTGGAGTTCGAAACAGTGACATGGGAACAAGTAAAAGCAGTGTTGGTGAGTAATTTACTGCCCCGCCCCCCCCCCCCCCCCCCTCTCAAAAAAAAAATTAAATTAAATACAACCTGAAATTGATACGTGATTGAGTGTTTCAATTTAATAATTAATATTAAACAAAATGACTGGTGTGTTCCATTGGCTATCATTAGCCTAAGAAGACTCTACGAGTCATAAGGTAGCAAAGATTTTGTCCATCATTTGGGGGGAGGGGTCTAAAAAGAAAAGCTGTTATTTCAGATCATAAATATATATCTAAGCTTGACTGAAGTGTGTAAACGAAGACATATATATGCTTTAAATGTAATTATCTTGTTGCAGGTCTCTCTCTCTCTCTCTCTCTCTCTCTCTCTCTCTCTCTCTCTCTCTCTCCCTCTCCCTCTCTCTCTCTCTCTCTCTCTCTCTCTCTCTCTCTCTCTCTCTCTCAGTATGTGTGACTCTGTGTGTGTGTGTGTGTGTGTGTGTGTGTGTGTGTGCGTGCGTGCATGCTGTGTGTGTGTGTATGTGTGTGTGTGTCGGCGTGAGAGAGAGAGAGAGAGGGGGGGGGGGGGAGATAGCACCTGCATACATATTTGCCCTTGCTGTATGAACTTTAATGTACTTAATGATTCTTTGTTTATTGCTTTACTTTGTATTTGTACTCATTTTATATTTTTGTGCGTACGCGTATGCGGGTAGGAATGTCTGGAGTGCGTGTCCGAGAGCGTGTGTTTGTTTTTGTGCGTATGTGCCTGAGTGCGTGCGTGTGTAAGTGTGTGTGTGTGTGTGTGTGTGTGTGTGTGTGTGTGAGTGTTCGTGCGTGTGTGCATGCGTACTGAATTGCGGTGTACATGAGTGTGTGTGTGTGCGTGCGTGCATGCGCGAGTTGTGATGTGCATGCGTGCGTACCTGAGTGCGTGTGTGGGTATGTGTGTGTGTATGTGCGTGGTGCGTGCGGGCGTGCGTAAGCGAATGCAGCAGTGCATGCAGCAGTGTGTGGTATGTGTATGTTTACATGTCTATGTCACTTATGTAGTAGATGTAGCAACGGCAAGTTTGAAAACTGGTCCTGTTACCAATAACTTCTACCGTTGGAAAATAAAGGTTCATTGTTCATTGTTCTCTCTCTCTCTCCTCTCTCTCTCTCTCTCTCTCTCTCTCTCTCTCTCTCTCTCTCTCTCTCTCTCTCTCTCTCTCTCTCTCTCTCTCTCTCTCTCTCTCTCTCTCTCTCACACAGGTACACACACAATCGTTTTAGTATTTCAGACTTCTCATAGACCCAACTTTTATTTGTATTTCAGACTCCTCCTCAAGCATTGATCAGCCTGCCGGGGGCCTGCTTTCTGAATCCTCTGCCATGCCAATGACCAACCAGCCTGATGTGAGCCTGCTTTCTGACTCTTCAGATTTCTCCTCTCAGATCACCAGCAACAAAAATATCGATTTTGGTGAAGTTTTCAAGAAACACACGCGAGTCGTTTCACTGTCAAGCCGTGACAAGGAGCATCTTCTAAGGCAACACTGGAAACCATCACCTGGTTTTCAGTTTCCAACAACAGTGATAAACAACAAGAACCGAAAATTTCAGCATGAGTGGTTGCAAAAGTACTCCTGGCTTGTGTATTCTCCTTTCGAGGATGGGGCTTACTGCAAGTATTGCCTATTATTTGCAAAGTCTACTGAAAACCTGGGCAAGTTTGTGAAGACGCCATGCAAGAACTGGAATAAAGCCTGTGATCAGATCAAAAAGCACTCGTTATTACAATACCACAAAGATGCAATGGCAAATGGAGAGCAGTTTTTGACAATCATGGATAAACCAGAGCAGAGCATCGCCAGTGAAATCAATCAGAAAAATGCAGAAAACATCGCTGCAAATCGACAAGTTCTGACAAGCCTCTTCAGGATTGTTGAAGTGTGTGGAAGACAGGGGTTAGCTCTGAGGGGCAACTGTGATGATGGCATTCTTCAGAGTGAGAACAGAAGCAATTTCAATGCCCTTTTGAATCTGTGCATCAATGCAGGAGATGAAACTCTCCGGAAACATCTAGATACATGCGATAAGAAGGCCACATACATTTCAAAAAGTACACAAAACAGACTGATAGAGGTTCTTGGTGATCAGATCCGCAACAAGATTGCAGCAAAACAGTTTACCGTGCTTGCTGACGAAGTCACAGACAGCTCAAACTGGGAACAACTTTCAATTATATTGAGATTCGTCGATGGAAGTCTGAAAGTTCGTGAAGAGTTCCTGGCTTTTGTCCAGTGCAGAGATACCACAGGTGAAACACTTTACAACAAGATTGTTGAGTGTCTGGGCTTGTGGGGGCTTGATTTCAACAATGTTAGAGGACAAGGTTATGACGGGGCCGCAAACATGGCAGGAAAGTTTAAAGGAGTGCAGGCACGTTTTCAAGCAAGGAACAACAAAGCACTGTACTTTCACTGTGCTTCCCATAGCTTGAGTCTCTGCATTGTAAAAGCATGCGGCTTGCCTGCAGTGAAGAACATGATGGGAGCACTGAGGGAACTGTCACTGTTTTTCTCAAACTCTCCAAAGAGACAACGAAAACTTGAAGATACCATCGAAGCATCTCAGCCTGACACGACAAAGACAAAGCTTGTTGATCTGTGCAGAACAAGATGGGTAGAAAAACATGAAGCACTGGAGGTTTACACATCTCTCTTCCTGGTTGTTCACGACTGTTTGGGACAAATGTGTGAAGACAGTGACAATTGGGACAGTGAGACATTGACCAAGGCAACTGGCTTTCTCCACACCTTGAGCAGCAGTGTTTTCCTCGTTGCATTCGTTGTCGTCCGCAATTGTTTGCGTTACTTAAAACCCTTGACAGTGAAGCTCCAGAAAAGAACAAAAGATGTTGTCGATGTCTACAGGGAAATCAAAGAGGTCAGTAACTGCATGTCTTCTATTAGAAGAGATGTCGACACAGCGTTCGTTGCCTGGTTTGGTGAAGTCAGCAAAATGGCAAATGCTTTGACAACTGATGTTGTTGTTCCTCGTCAAGCATCCCGCCAGACTCTCCGTGACAACCAACCTGCGGCCACTCCAGAAGAATATTTCAAGATTAGCATTGCCATTCCTTTCTTGGAACACCTGTCAACCGAATTGGACTCGAGGTTCAAAAATGCTGACCTAGCAGTTGATGGTCTCTGTCTGGTGCCAAGCACTTTAATAGACAACCAGGATGGTTTCATGCAGGTTCCAGAAGGGGTGAAGACACTGGCAATGTTGTGGGAGTCTGACCTACCAGACAACGCTACCCTTGATGCAGAATACCAACGGTGGGTTTGCAAATGGCGAAGTGCTGCTGAGAATGCGACAGCTATCATCCCATCCACGGCATCAGAAGCACTGAAACACTGTGACAGGGATTTTTATCCCAACCTGTTCATCATGCTAAAGAACCTTTGCACCCTGCCTGTCACTACTGCCGAGTGTGAGCGTTCAAACAGTCAGTTGCGCAACCTGAAAAAACTACCTGCGCTCTACAATGGGGCAACAGAGACTCAATGCACTTGCTTTACTGAAAGTGCACAGGGATGTTGATATTGACTTCAAAGAGGCAGTGAACTGTTTTGCCAGAAGATACAATTCACAAATGGTACTAATGCCGAGGAACCTAGTGCAGCAAGACTGAACTGAAGTGAAAGCAGGGCCCTGATGTTCATAAACTACAAGGTAAAGCTTTATACCGTTAACGATCAACGAAAAGTAGTGAATAATAATAGTATACAAAACATCTCTGTTGATAAATAAATGTTTGTGTGTGTGTGTGTGTGTGTGTGTGTGTGTGTGTGGGTGTGGGTGTGGGTGTTTTTTTTAAGGGAGGGGCAGGTGATAATTTTTGTACCCCAGAGTTTGTCAGTTCGATTGTTCAAAAAGCTCAAAGTCCCCAGACCATCACAAATGGCTTTTTCAAGGCTCAGATTGCACCAGATTGCACCATTTTGCATCCTTGAAAAAAAAAAAATTCCGGGGGGGCATGCCCCCGGACCCCCCTAGAAGGCTCGGCGCTTCGCGCCTTCGCTTTATACTGAATCTGTAACCCCCCCATCGACTTTTTCCAGGTCCGGCCCTGCACATGCATTTATGTATAATGTTTGTTTATGTGTGTGTGTGTGTGTGTGTGTGTGTGTGTGTGTGTGTGTGTGTGTGTGTGTGTGTGTGTGTGTGTGTGTGGTATAAGATGAATTTTGAGTGTTACTATTATTTTATGTATATAATTGTTTTTTAAATTATTATTATTTTGTTTTTAAATTCTTTTAATTATTGTTGCATGAAATAATGTGTGCAAGTATAATGTCTTTATATATATATATATATATATATATATATATATATATATATATATATATATATATATATATATATATATATATATATATATATATATATATATATATATATATATATATATATATATATCATCGCATCATCGTCTCTCTGTCTCTCTTTCTCTGTCTCTGTCTCTGTCTCTCTCTCTCTCTCTCTTTCTCTCTCTCATTGCAATTAAACAAAATCATTTTCCAGGTAAAACCCATTTTAAACGTGCATTGCACACTCACTTCCAATCAGCGTGACTTCACAGTTTGCCATATAAGAATAATACTGCTGATAACACGTAAACGTCAAGTATTTTCTCTTTCACCATACATTTGCTAACTGATAATCTATTGTCTTGTCGGTGCCACTATACGCTATTGATGCTGCTGATTCTATGACGCTGTCTTAGATGAGTATAATATTAAAGCTATGCACTCGTTTCTTTCTCTTGCTTCAGTTTGCATCGGTGGCAGTTACAAATTCTCCATTGCCATTTTTTTCCTCCTTTCGATGATTCACCTATTGTGTTTTTTCGTAGTTTTGCTTCCTCATCTTTTTCTTCTTCTTCTTTTTCTTCTTCTTCTTCTCCTTCTTCTTCTTCTTCTTCTTCTTCTTCTTATTATTATTATTATTATTATTTGCATGTTATGTTTCTTTTCCTGTTATGTTCTGTTTTGTTTACAGGACAGGTTGTAAGACAGGCATTGAGTTGCCTAATGGCATTATCCTGAATAAAAAAAAGATTCATCATCATCATCTCTCTCTCTCTCTCTCTCTCTCTCTCTCTCTCTCTCTCTCTCTCTCTCTCTCTCTCTCTCTCTCTCTTTCTCTGAGTGTGTTCGTGCGTGCGTGCATGCGTAATTGCAGTGTGCATGTGTGTGTGCGTGTGTGTGTGCGCATGTGTGTGTGTGTGTGTGTGCGTGTGCGTGCATGCACGAGTTGTGTGCATGCGAGCGAACCTGAGTGCGTCTGTATGTGTGGGTATGTCTGTGTGTGTACGAGCGTGCGTGTGCGTGCGTGCGTATGTGCGTGCGTGCGTGTGCGAATGCATGCATGCGGCAGTGTGTGGTATCTGTATGTTTACTTGTCTATGTCACTTATGTACTAGATGTAGCAACGGCAAGTTTGAAAACTGGTCCTGTTACCAATAACTTCTACCGTTGGAAAATAAAGGTTCATTGTTCATTGTTCTCTCTCTCTCTCTCTCTCTCTCTCTCTCTCTCGACTGAGTAAGTCGCACGTCAACATCGCTCCGTGTTTCAGAGACATTTGCGTTAGCAGTTCTTGTCTGTGATGTGCGATTTTTGGCAGAGTGTTTTGTGATGGTGTTTTCTCACGGAAATTAATTTTACAGTGATGTGGATCTCATAATCTGTGAGTTACAAACATTTTAATTTTCACAATAATTTCCCCCATGGGATGCTTGAATCTTATACGATGTACAGCCTCTTTGTGTGACGCTTGGCGCCAGCCTGGCGTTCCTACAACTAACAGTGGCCACCTGTGTTTGGTTTTGACATAAACATCGCTCATTCTCCATGACTGTTGCCTTCGCTCAAGATGTGTGTGATGCTTCCCAGCCCTTGACACTCGCTCTCGTCACGCTTGAGCGCGCCGGTTCAGTGGTAATCGACGCAGAGTAAACAAGATGGCAAGATTGGCCCTCGCTACGAGACAGCATCACCGCAGCGTGAGCGTGAAACTGTCCAGCTGCTACAGAATGCAGACCCCTCCCGTCTAATTTACTATCCCACCATCTTCCCAACACCACCACACCCTCCCCTCAGCCGTCCACCTTTCTTTCACCATGGGCCCTGTAACCCGAGCTGCACAAGCGAAATATGCCATCGACGCGTCAATAGAGCGCATACGGCACACGCTGGACCCTATCCAAAAGACGTTCCAGAGTGCAAAGCTGCCGTTGTGGAGATATGTTCTCTACACACGGTACATTACTGAATGCCCAACTGCAATCAACACGGACTGGTTTGATTATGAGGAAACAAACAACCAGTCCGCCATCATTTCAGTCCCCACTCCAATAGTTGGCCCCTCTACTCCCAATCTCTTCAAGACATTCCTTCAATTGTACCTTGAGTCGCGCAAGCTAATTACCATCACCCTCTACCATACAACAGGTACCGTGCTTGTACAGGGGATCGCTTGTCGGCAGTGGGTGGACGAGGAGTTTGACAAAATGAAAAGAATAGTCGCCATTATGTCTGATGAAGATATTGCATCATCCATTGAACCCGCCTTGACCTCCCAGTCATCCCCCCTACCTATTATCCCCCCATCTCAAGATGTACCCCACCCAGCTGAAAACCCAGAGGCCTACAACAACTGTAAGTCTAAACAAACTGGCCCCTCCTACAGCCTTCCCCTCCCTTGCGATCCATCCAATGGCCAGCGCCCAACTGAAGAGACCCCTTTGACTGACACCGTCACGTCAAACGTCACTATTCCCATCACGGCGGTGGATTCAACGGATGAACGACGCGTGTCGAGTGAGGGCAGCGAAGAGCGACCCATCCCTTCGGGCACTGATATCATCAGTGTGCAACCAGCCTCCGGGTTGACCCCGCCCACTGACCACTCAACTGTTGACTGTGGAAATAATCACCCACAGCTCCGCCCACCAACGGGTACACCCGTGGCTATTGAAATCACCGATATCCCGGATAAGGTCAACGCAGCCCCTTTAACACCATGCGCCCTGGTTCCTCTGACTGAGAGTACGGCACTGAGACTCATCATCGCCCTGCAACATCAACTGGCCGAGTACACAGCCGCCATCACCACTCTTCAGTCAGAGCTGCGTCAGTGCCGTACCGAGCTGCAGGGTGTTAGGAAGGAGTGTGCTGACCTCAGACAGAGGCACGACAACTTGGCATCCCTTGTTCTCGACAGCGAGGTAAAGGCCAAAAAGGAAATCAAGGCTACTGATACAGGACTGCGAGAGTTGATGAACACAACTACAGCAGGGATGAAAAACGACCACGCTATACTCGCCAAAAAAATGAGCAACCTCGTTTCCTCCAAAGACTGTCACGCAGGAAAGCTAGACGAAATCAACAAACGCCTTGACACTTTCGTTAGCCAGTCCATTGCGATAAAAAACCCTCAAGCTCGACAACCTTCCCCAGCACCCTCCACTTCTGCACCCTCCTCATTCCAACACAATCATGCTGACATTGTCAGCGTTGAATCCCTAGCCAACGTGTCAACATCAAACAGATTCCAGGGGTTGGGCCAGGATGATAATCAGTCTGCTGTCCTCCAGCCCCAAAATACCGACGGGATAAATGGACAGCAAACTTACAAGCAGCAGGACAGCATTATGACACCACTGGACAGACTCCGCAGAATGAAAATCCGCCCTGAGGTAAACACTCTTCTCATTGGAGATTCTGTCACCAAATTCATCGATGACTAAGAGGATGACGACTGCTGACTCTATGGTGCAGAATCTGTCAGTGTCAGGCCTCAGGGTGGATCACCTGGGTCAGTGGCTGAGTGCACAACCCCTAAACCCTAATATACGGACTGTCACCATCCACGTGGGCATCAACAGCTGCTGGGATGGGGCTGTCAGCCAACAGACCTGGCTCAAACTTTGTGGCCTGCTGTCAGCAAAGTTCCCCAAAGCCAGACTACAGATGTCTTCCCTCCTCCCGACACGTGGCAGCCATCATCCCCTACACCGACCTGCACACGACTCAAACAAAGCCCTCAAAACTGTTTGCAAACAGGAAAAGGTCACTTTTATCGACCACACATCAACTTTCCTGTCAAGCAGAGGTGCACCCAAGCAGGTCATGTATTATGATAAGCTGCACCCCAGCGACCACGGTGTTAGTGCACTGGCCCGGAACATACGACGCGCTGACCTGCCGCCGACGCCCCCGGGTGAGGGCAGACGGGCCGCACAGCCGAGCAGTGGCCACTCATCCGATCCGCGTCCTCTTCCCGGGTCACAGTACACTGGTGAGGACAAGCGTATTACGCAACACCACCAGCAACCCGGGCCTGCCCGCGCCGCTCTTGAGCCAGCCCCTGGTCAGGCCGCTGATAGGCGCGAGTCTTCTGCGACCAACAGCAGTGGCCTGGAGGCTTCTCGCAGGTCTCGAGCACACACCACCACCCCTCTGTGTCAGGAACAGACGCATAGTCGGCCGCTACAACTGTCCGCTGCTACGGAGTACCCTCCCTTACCATCTACTATGACAGCGAGCCATCTTTCAGCGCCTAATACCAGAGGATGGGAGAAGAGGGGATTAGCCCTCACTGCCTCCCCTCTTGATTCACATCAAGTTCAGGCGCTAAGTGTTAGCATTGCACAAGCCATATTGCAATTCTACTCACAGCAGTAACCCCCACCCCACCCCATTACCCTCCACCTCGCCGCACGCCCCCCCCCCTCCGCCCCCCCCCCTTTTCGCCCCTCCCCCCTCCCCCGGTGTAATTAGGGAAGTTAGGGATGTTTGTTTGTTGTAGCGCAGACTGCATTATTTTGTTGGTTCGCGTTGTAGGACACTGCAAGCTGAACGTGGACACTCGTGTGTATTCAGTGCCAAGTGCCGTTCACATACATATGAATATATAAAACTGTCGTTTGCAACAGTGTTCGTGACTGCTCGGGTGGACAGAGTTTCTGCGTCATTTGATTTTTATTTTCTTTTAGGTTGTGTGCTATTTTTTCTCATTTGCATCCTCTATCAGGAAATAATAAGATTATGTGTCATTTTTTTTTTTTCGTGACACAAAGACGTCAGTGACTTGACCTTTATTGTTGATGAGAAAAAAACAACAACAACCAAACATTACAGGCCTAGCATCGTGTGTTTAGAGCGAGTGCTTACGACGTCCAGTGTAGTTCTTCACCACACAGATTAACCACACTGTATACGGAGTCGCTTGAAGGACTTTCTCTAGCGAGCTCTCAAGTCTCCTTGACGATATTTCCGTCAAAAGTGTGGACTATAGTTTTCAATGCTACTGTCTGTCTGTGTTAATATTCATTAGTTGCACGAATCGCAGCTACACAGACTCTCACTGTTACTTGTGACAATTGCTGAAAACTAATTTTCTCCGGATTTTAATCTTTTGTTGATTCGAGGTGTGTAGACATTGAAGAGTCCCAACGGACGTGTGTAAGCCTTCTGAAGGCCTATTCCCCTGCGTACAGTGATTACGCCTCTAGTCTTTGTTTATTGTGTTTATTGCACTTAGAATAGTTTAGTTAGTGATTTTTTACTTTTTATTTGTGTCATTATTATTATTTTCTATTTTGGCACGTGTTACGGATACATTCTGTTGATTTTCTTCTTTATTTCCCCCACAAACACATTGACTTTGCGTGAAATGAGTGGCGTAAAACTCAAGACGAAAGATCTCCGCATTGGTCATCTCAATATTTACCATCTATGCAATAAGTTGCCTGACATATGTGTTTATCTAAATGGAGCAGACCCGTTTCATATTTTTGGACTGTCCGAAACACGTCTCAATTCAAATGTATCAGATATATCCATCCAAGTTCCTGGATTTACTGTCATGAGACGTGATCCTACGGCCCATGGACAGACAGGATTAGCTGCTTATGTTCACTCGTCTATTCAAGATTTTATACGTAGACGACATGATTTAGAAACCAAAGATGTTGAGTGTATGTGGCTTGAGCTGAAGGCCCCCCAATCTCCATCATTTCTTATTGGCCTTCTGTACCGCAACCCTGCTGCGAACTTTGAGTGGTATGATGATTTCCTTAGTATGTGTGATAAAGCTTGTAATCCCAACTCCAATGTCATCCTCATGGGAGACTTTAACATAGACATGCTAAAGCCTCACCATGCGTGGGACTCTACGTTAACGTTGTTGGGTCTGCAACAGTTAATCACTTCACCCACACGGATCACACAAACAACATCCACACTCATAGATCATATATACACAACCAAGCCAGAGTCTGTTCATAATGTGTCTGTCGGTAACCTTAGTATCAGCGACCACTTTCCCATCCGCTGTACGTGGTCTACTAAACTCCCTAAAGCAAAGAAAGGATGTCATACGTATATCACCTATCGCTCCTTTAAAAGTTTTAATGAAAGCGAGTTTCTGTTTGATCTTAACAGCGCACCTTTTGATGAAGTATTTAGTAAATCTGACCCTGACAGCGCTCTGTCTGTTTGGTATACCATCTTTCTTAAGATCTTAAATAAACATGCGCCCCTGCGGAGGAGACGCGTCAAACACGCATCACTCCCGCCGTGGCTTACTCAAGACATCATTCAAGCCATGAGGGTGAGAGATGATCTGAGACAGCAGAAGTGCTTCACTGAATTTAAGCGTGAGCGTAATCGCGTAAAATCTCTTGTGCGACAGGCTAAAAAATCTTTCATTGATCGCTTGATTAAACAAGACAAAGACATGTCCACGCTCTGGCGCGCTATGGCCGTAGTGACTGGAGGCAAGTGTAATACATCTCCTTTAATCCCTTCTGATCTGACTGCAGACATGTTTAACGACCATTTCCTCTCAGTTGCAGAGTCTCTTGTCCCTTCAGAAGCAAGTTCTCAGCCCTACTCTTACTCAGACAGACTAGTTGACTTTTGTAGAACGCGAACTGCAGGATCTGATCCTTTCGTGATTCCACCACTGGCAGTGCACGAAGTCGGTAGGACAATTAGTTCAATGAAGAATAAGAAATCGTCCGGGCCAGATGAAATCAGCCCCAAAATACTTAAATTAGCTATTCCTTATGTTATTGAAACAATTACCTTTATTTATAACTTGTGCATTCAAACGAATATTTTCCCAAAGGAACTTAAAAAAGCCAAGGTTATACCCCTCCCGAAAACAAGAGATATGACTGATGTTAATAACTATCGCCCCATCTCACTATTGTCCATCCTTAGTAAACCACTTGAACGGCATATCCATAAACATCTCTTGGAATATTTAGAAAATCATACATTAATCCACCCCCTTCAGTCGGGATTCAGACCAAAGCACAGCTGTCACACGGCCCTAGCACGTCTAACTGATGTGTGGCTACGCTCAATAAATCAGGGCGAATTTACCGGCGCTGTATTTATTGACTTACGAAAAGCCTTTGATCTTGTGGACCATAAACTTCTACTTTCCAAACTAAATGTGTACTTTGGTAGTTCGTTTGGCAATAAATGCATTTCTTCCTCAAATAACTACAGCCAGAAATCTCTTTACCACCATGGCACAACTCCTCTTTTCGCCTCATATCTTAGCGACAGACAGCAGCGCGTCATGGTCAATGGATCATACTCTTCAAGCGGATTAGTAACACGGGGAGTTCCCCAGGGTTCAGTCCTAGGGCCTCTTCTGTTTTGCCTCTTTATAAATGACCTGCCGCTATATTTGACTAGCGACAAAATTTCATGTGATTTATTCGCTGATGACGCCACAATTCACACCCCGGACAAGAATATTGATTCTTTAAATGGCCGTTTGCAGCAGGGTTTGAACGAAATTTCCACTTGGTGCGCAAACAATGAAATGATTTTAAATCCTTCCAAAACGGAATGCATGACGATAGCAACCCGTCAGAAGCACCAGCTCAAGCCACTTACACTCAGCCTGACTATCCATAATGACATCGTTAATCAGGTCACGGAACACCGATTACTTGGTGTAATTGTTGATGACCAGATGAAGTGGCAATCGCACATAAATGCTGTATGTAAAACTGTTGCTAGAAATGTTTTTATGCTTTCAAAGTTGAAGTACTTTATCGATGTTGATGCCCGCAAGTTATTTTACAATGCACATGTCAAATCCCACATCGATTATGCGTCCACGATATGGGATGGCAGCGGTGACATACACTTGAAGAGGCTTAACTCCCTGCATCGGAGAGCAGCGAAACATATCCTGCCTGATTCAGCCCTAACAACTGACGAAAGACTTGAAAAACTGAAAATGCTACCTCTTAGCAAGCATCACCTCTTAAACAAGGGTGTGGTTATGTATAAAATCTGGAATGAGATTCACCCAGAATATCTTTGTAAGCTCTTTACCAAGGCAAGTTCAGGTTATTCTACTTCAAGGCGAAACTTTATTACACCTCGCCCAAGGATAGATCTATTTAAAACCAGTGTATCTTTCTCAGGCGCATCTTTCTGGAACACACTGCCTACATGTATAACACACGCTAGCTCCCTCTCCTCTTTCAAGGAATGCCTCCTCAAGTACTTGTCTGCTGATACATAATCTACCACAAGTATCCGTATCAAACATGTGCTCATCGTATAATCAGTGCATTCTGCCGTATGGTTTGTCCATACTAATAATAATCGCCTAATTACATAATTCAAGTTTCTATTATAATCCAAATAATTTTTGCTGTCTGAAGTGAATTTTCACTATGATCCAAATGATTTGCTTCGTATATAGGTCAAGTTATCATTAGCGCGTGGCTGTGTGTGCGCGCGAGCGAGTGTATGTGTCAGTGTGCGCGCGTTGCGTGTACTTTCTGTTTTTCGTTTGTTTTGTATGACCGAATGAATGAATGAATTTTGTTTAATGTCTCTTCATGTTTCTCCTAATTTTTCTTTGTGTAATTTGGTACTATTAGTATTACAATTATTATCCTGTGTTTGTAGAGTAGCAACGGCAAGTATGAAAAATGGCACACGTGCTAATTACTTCATCCGTTGAGAAATAAAGTTTCATTTCATTTCATTTCATTTCATTTCATTTCATTTCTCTCTCTCTCTCTCTCTCTCTCTCTCTCTCTCTCTCTCTCTCTCTCTCTCTCTCTCTCTCTCTCTCTCTCTCTCTCTCTCTCTCTCTCTCTCTCTCTCTCTCTCTCTCCGGCGGGGTAAGACGTGTAAGTCTTAGCTCCGTCGTGCAGCCAACCGTGACGCTTTGGATTGCTTGATATACTGTGTACTATGTGTTTTTCTATGTAAGCTGTGGACTTTCTTATACTTTTTAAACATTATTCCAATGGACGTGCATACTAACTATCATCACACGGATATCCTAATGCTTGTGTTGTGAGTGTGAGAAGTGTGCAGGACAAAGCACACTATTTTCCCCGGATGATATCATATTGTGTACGTGTGATGCGAGTTGTGCCCAGACTGAAGCCAGTCTTTGTCCGTCGTGCAAGGTAAATCCGATCATACGAACTATCACTTTACGATATTCTTCTCGTACGGAACGCATCGTCATCCACTTTGTTTTCTGGAACTCATTGAATATAGTAGAACTTACGCCTGCCATTGTCTATATTTTTCGTTCAATTATATATTTCATCCCTTGCACTGTCAGTAACTGTGAGGAGTTAGACTGTGACTAGAGCAGTCTATTGCTGAACTTCAGATCTAAGCAGCCAATGTTTGCTTTTCGGCTTACTGACTCAGTGACACGATGCTGTATCGTCTCCACCAGACTCCACTCCTGACAGCCCTGCAGACACGCTGGCACTTCCTGAGGGGTGTCACAATGTTTGCTGATCCCACCACCCTCCACACCTACCCTTGTTTCTAACTTTCTAAAGTTGGCGCTGAGTGCCCGGTTACAGCATACCACCAAGTCCCAGTCGCGATGGCATCTTCATCCCTCTCTCTAAGTGTCGTGACGCAAGACCCCACCCTCGCCAATCCCTTTAAGAGAGAAAACCCGGTGCTAAAGGACACTGCGTGCGGCCAGCAAACGCGTTTCTACAGCAACGGCCCCAATGGCGTCATCACCCTCAAGCGCTGGCGAACTGCCCTCTACCACCGCTACGTCAACCTGCTCCAGGCAAGAGGCGGTTACACTGTAGTCTGGAGGGACACAGACGCCAGAAATGAACCTGTAGAGTGTGGTGACTCCTACCTGGATTGTTCCAATCCTGACATTCCCGATGACTTGGGAAAAACATTCATACAAATCAGGGGGAGAGCAAAACCAAAAATCACCATCACCCTCTACTTCCACGTGCGTCGCAAGACTGGCGGCACCTGTCTCATTCAGGGACACAACAAGGACACGTGGGTCCTAAGCGAATATGACTCTTTGTGTACATTCGTACAACAGCTGAAAGACGGCTGCGCAGACCCTGCTGACAATGTCCCTGTTGACATGCCGCGTGACCAGTCATGCGATCCCACCATCTCCCCGATAGTATCATTCCCAGACACCCCTCCTCGGGCAATTTTGGACTCATCCCTCCCCTTAATCGGATTGGAGGCTGACGACTCTACCTCCCTATCGCCGATTGTTCAGTCCTGTAACCCTCGGAACAGCTCCGCTAATCTTGTCCCCGAGCCTCTGACCGTGACCACCGTCAGCGCTGTGAGTGACATGACCAGTGACGGCCCGCCTACCCCGCCCTCCATCCCACACCCCTCCTCCAGCGGGCCACATCTACGGGATGATCTCCACTCCACCCTCTCTGATCACTCTGATGTTCCTGCCAGTCAGTCCCTTGCCACTACCCCCTCCACACCCGAACCTGCCCCCTCCACACCAAGTCCTGTCAGCCATATTGTTACCCAAGTGGCGTCTACGGGTGACGTCACCACCGAGGACTTGACCTCGCCCGGGTTACCCGTCTCGTGCACTCAGGTGGATTCTGATTATAGCGAGCTGGTGGTGTCCGGTGTCCGAGACGAAAAGCCGCTTATCATCCTAAAGCTGCAGACCCAACTCTGCAACAGCCAGGCCGCCGTCGAGGCTCTCCATCAAGAGTTGTGTCAGCTGAGAACTGTCACTATGCTAAATATTAAGCAGATTGACAGTAAGGTGTGCGAGTCCGCGGTGAAGATGGCAAATGACCTCCGGATGTTAGAGTCTTGTATGTGTGGCAAGATGTCCCACTTACATGATCAAATGACAAACATGACAGAATTTCACTGTCTCGTCGACGACACTCTGCAAAGACTGAACTCTGAACAAGGGCTACCTCTGGCCTCTGGCCAAACCCCCCAACTACTAGTGTCAACAACGCCTGAAGGCTCTATGCCCGTAAACAGTGATACAATCATTAGTATGAAGCCTGTGTCCACTACAGCTGGTGATGTGATCCCAGTAAGGATTACCGTTCCTAAGAACAACCCTCCGAGTAGCCAGAAAGAGCAAGCCCCAGGGAGTGCGGTTATTACGGTCAACGTTGCCTCCCCTATCGCAGACAGCCACCGTGAGGGGAGCGGGCCGTCTCAGCCTGGCCAGCGGCAAGGGGGCGGTAATCGGATTGCCGGGAGCCAGCAGCAGCGCAAGGACTTTCTTCCGTGCGAGCGGGTCTTTGATCACAACGTAGAGGTAGACACAACCACGCTCGTCATCGGGGACTCCGTCGTGCGAAACTTCAAGGGAGAGAAGATGACCATGTACCAGGGCGAAAAGGTACAGGTCATCTCAATATCCGGCCTGCAAATCTCCCACTTGACTGACTGGCTCAAGCAGCAGCCGCAGTCACCCCGCGTCCAACTGGTCACCTTCCACGTAGGGGTGAACGATTGCAAGACGCATGAAATCACCAGTCAGCAGTGGGAGAGACTGGTCACTTCTTGCAAAGGCGTGTTCCCCAAAGCAAGCATCCAGGCCTCATCCATCTTGCCTGCTGCCCAGGGGAAAAACTCTCGCCTTAACCAACGTATTTCCCCCTCCAACGCAAATCTGTGCCACGTGGCAAAGAAGATGCGCGCTATCTTTGTTGACAATGCGGGCGTGTTCCTAGCCCCAAGCGGTCTTCCCCGGAAGGCGCTGTACCGTGTGGACAACAAAGGCCGACTTGACCCCATTCATCCATCCCACGTGGGAACCCGGAGGCTTGCCGGCAATATCAAGTACGGTGGTCCAGCTGTCAACCAGGCTGATGCAATTACTCACCAGCACAGAAGCTCTCAGGCGACCACTAAGACGAAACTCTACTCAGAGGCCTTAGCTGGTGGTAGCTTGAATGTACAGAGTGGCACTTCCACTTCTGACACTATTGTATCCGGTTCTGCTGGTCCCACATCACCAGTACAACTACCTCTACGCCAGGAGCCTCAACCACAGGACCATGAACAACTTCAACAGCAGGAGCAGCTGCAGCTACAACAGGCGCAGCAACAACATTTACAACAGGAGCAGCAACATCTACAACAGATGCCCTTCATGCCGGTTCCTGACTGGCAGCAACTCCAGTACCATCATCTGCTGCAAATACATACCAACTCTTCAACTGCAGCACCCTGGCAACAACCACAGTACCCGGATGGTTGCCATGGTGTGTGGTCGAATCATCGCCCAGCAACCAGTGTATCTGCTTATCCGGTTAATAGTCTGCCACCGTACCACCTGACTCAACAATGACCTCTCAGAACCATTCCCTATTCTCAACGGCGTAAAGCAGGGCTGCGTGCTGGCACCGACCCTCTTCACCATCTTTTTTAGCATGATGTTGAAGCAGGCCACAGTGGACCTTGATGATGACGATGCAGTGTACATCAGGTATCGTCTCGATGGCAGCCTGTTCAACCTCAGACGACTGCAGGCCCACACGAAAACCCTAGACCAACTGATTCGTGAGCTGCTTTTTGCTGATGATGCTGCCCTCGTTGCACACACAGAGAGAGCCCTGCAGCGCATCACGTCTTGCTTCGCAGATGCTGCCCAGCTCTTTGGACTCGAGGTCAGTCTGAAAAAGACAGAGGTCCTCCATCAGCCGGCACCCAAGACAGTGTATCGCCCTCCTCACATCACCATTGGCGAGTCTGAACTAAAGTCAGTGCACCAGTTTACTTACCTTGGCTGCATTATCACGTCGGACGCCAAGCTGGACAAGGAGCTTGACAGCAGGCTGGCAAAAGCGAACAGCGCTTTCGGGCGACTTTTCAAGCGGGTGTGGCACAATCAACAGCTGAAAACAGGCACCAAGATCAGCGTGTACAGAGCTGTGGTCCTCACCACCCTGCTGTATGGTTCCGAGTCCTGGGCCCTCTACCGCAGCCAACTACGACTCCTCGAACGCTTCCACCAGCGCTGCCTGCGTACCATCCTGGGCATTCACTGGAGTGACTATGTCACCAACGTCGAGGTCCTTGAACAGGCTGAAACTGTGAGCATCGAGGCTTTGCTGCTGCGGACACAGCTCCGCTGGGCGGGGCATGTCTCCAGGATGGAGGATCATCGCCTACCAAAGATCACCCTGTTCGGCGAGCTTGCTACTGGACACCGTGACAGAGGGGCACCAAAGAAGAGATACAAAGATTGTCTCAAGAAGTCACTTAGTGCCTGCCAAATCGACCACCACCAGTGGTCTTCGCTTGCTGCGGACCGTGACACCTGGCGCTCCACCATTTACAAGGCAGCTGTCTCCTTTGAGGACTCTCACAGAGCTAGCCTTAAGGACAAGCGGCTCAGGAGAAAAAACAGAGATGCCGCAGCTCAGAACCCCGGCCATACCTTCCCCTGCAGCCACTGCGGTCGAACCTGCCTGTCTCGGATTGGCCTCCGCAGCCACGAACAAGCCTGCAGACGTCGTGGGCAACTCCTATAAAATCTTCGTTCGCGAAGTCAAGCCAAGAGACCGTACCACCAGTTATGCCAGGTGCCCACAGCGAATGGTGCCAATGGATACGTCAGCTACTACGCGGTTGGTAATTCAGTGTCGTGTGATCAGTGATCCTTCACCGTTGTGCTTCGCAGATTTCACCGTGGGTGTGTGAGGCAGTTCATTATTACGTCAGTGTTACGTGTGCTTCTTTATATACGGTTCTTCTGCGTTCGCTTGTGATTTATTCCAAAGCAGTGATTGACTGTGTGCCTCAAATTCTGTGATTTTCTCGCCTGGTTTGATTACCAGAGCTCCGCTAAGTTTTCATTGTGACAGTACGGTTTCAAGTGTTCAGCCTACGATACTTCACATCGCAGGCTACACCATTTGTTCATTTATTTAGACAGCTTGCGCAGCATTAATACGTGGATACACTATTAATCAAAAGCGATCTTCATTTGATAACGCTGTGTTGGACACCATTTGTGACGTTTTGATACGAGGTGCTATAACTTCAGCCGCGCTTTACTGCATTGAAACTTTATTCCCTATTCCCTCTGTTTATATATTTTTTGTATTGTGTTGCACTTCATTTGGGAAAGTTAAAATTCAACATGACCCATAATGCTCAGACACACGGAAGCCTTCAAACTGGTCAATTGAACATCTACCATCTTTTTAACAAGGTGGCCGATTTGAATGTTTTTCTAAACTCGTCTGAACCATTCCACCTGTTTGGTCTTAGTGAGACGCGACTTAACTCCGACATAAGCGATGAAGCCGTTCACATACCTAACTTTAGCATCACTCGACGTGACCCTCGTGTACTTGGTCAGACTGGGCTTGCCGTTTACATCCATAACTCAGTCCAACATTTAGTAAAAAGGCGTGAGGACATAGAAACTCCGGAAGTTGAGTGCATTTGGTTGGAATTTAGGGCTCCAAAAACTAAACCCGTCTTCATCGGCTTTTGTTATCGTAACCCATCAGCCAAGTTTGAATGGTACGACGATTTCTTGCATGCAGTAGAAAAAGTTGGCCTACCTAACTGTGATGCGTTGCTACTAGGCGACTTTAACATAGATATGTTAAAGCCCCATACCGCGTGGGATTGCATCACCACACAAACCGGCTTAGAACAATTAGTTTCGGCCCCTACTAGGATCACAAAAACAACCGCAACACTCATTGATCACATTTACACCAACCGTCCCCTTAGTGTGTTCAATGTTAGTGTTCCTGACCTCAGCATCAGTGATCACTTTCCTACTGTGTGTTCCTGGTCAACAAAACTGCCAGTGCATCGTAAGAACGGGCACACAACTATAACGTACCGCTCATTTAAACAGTTTAATCAGTCTGCTTTTCTAGCAGACCTTGATCAAACACCATTTAATGTCGTTAATAACGAAACTGACCCTGAAAAGGCTCTGACTATTTGGTATCGACTCTTTACAAGAGTACTTAACAAACACGCCCCTTTACGGCAAAAGCGGGTAAAAAACCACACGTTACCGCCTTGGCTAACGCAAGGAATAATTGAAGCTATGAAATTGAGAAATGACTTAAGAAGACACAAGCTATTTAACGAATACAAAAAACAACGTAACCGTGTCAAGTCTATGGTACGCAGGGCTCAAAAGTCTCTCTTTGAACGAATGATTAAAGAAGACAGAGATACTGCCGCACTCTGGCGCGCAGTTAATCTCATCACCCGAGGTAACAGCAAGAAATCGTCAGCCATTCCTTCTAGTATTACTGCAGACATCTTTAACAAACATTTTTTGTCTGTTGCCGAGTCAATCATACCCTCAAGCGGAAAAACGTCTTACACATGCCCGGAGTCCCTGCTTAACTTCTGTAAGCAGAAGACTAAGGACAAACCCCCCTTCTCTATACCGCCTCTAGCTGTGTATGAAGTAGGAAAACTGATCGGGTCACTGAAAAACAAAAAATCATCGGGACCTGACGAGATCAGTCCTAAAATCCTGAAACTGTCCCTTCCCTATACAGTAGAATCGTTAACGTATATTTATAACTTATGCATCCAACAAAATATATTTCCATCAGAACTGAAGCAAGCCAAGGTTATCCCTTTGCCTAAATCAAAAGATCTGTCTGATGTTAATAACTATAG
The DNA here is from genome assembly GCA_036245525.1 of Semisulcospira habei. Classification (NCBI taxonomy): domain Eukaryota; kingdom Metazoa; phylum Mollusca; class Gastropoda; family Semisulcospiridae; genus Semisulcospira; species Semisulcospira habei. The sequence goes on along the minus strand of BTPG01000007.1, from coordinate 114,518,539 downwards.
ACCCATCTCAATATTATCCAGCCTTTCCAAACCTCTTGAAAGACACGTGCACAAACACCTTTATCAATATTTGGAGAGTCGTAGTCTATTGCACGTATTTCAGTCCGGCTTTCGCCCCAAGCATTTTTGCCACACGGCACTAACAAGACTTATTGATGCGTGGCTAGCATCCATAAATAACTCCCAAATAACTGGGTCGATCTTTATTGATTTTAAGAAAGCTTTTGACCTTGTAAATCATAACATTCTTTTGTCAAAACTTCAAGCATATCTTTGCAATGCAGGTGCTGTCTCATTGTTCACTTCATATTTAAGCGGAAGGAAGCAAAGAGTACTGTTAAATGGATCCTACTCCTCGTATGGTCACGTCAAAAGCGGCGTGCCTCAGGGCTCTGTCCTCGGGCCATTGCTGTTCTGCATATTTATCAATGACCTTCCACTACATATTAGTTGCCGCGATATTTCTTGTGACATGTTTGCTGATGACTGCACACTACACACTCCTCACAAAAATGTAGCTGCAATTAACACGCGTCTGCAGGAAAGCCTGCGCGAGGTCACCGACTGGTGTCATTCCAACTCCATGTCCCTGAATCCGTCAAAAACAGAATGCATGGTTATAACCACACGTCAAAAGCACCAGCTATGCCCGCTCTCTCTTAGTCTGTCTATAAACGGCAGCCCAATTGAGCAAGTATCACACCACCGCCTCTTGGGGGTCACTATAGATGATCAGCTTAAATGGCAACTGCATATTAATAATGTGTGCAAAAGAGTTTCCAGAAGCCTGTATATGTTGTCAAAATTGAAAACAATTACTGACACAGATACGCGTCTTCTTTTCTACAATGCTCATGTCAAGTCGCACATAGACTATGCATCAACAGTGTGGGATGGTTCTAGTGATGTACATTTGAAGAGGCTGAACTCCCTACATAGGAGAGCTGCTAAGCTTATATTTCCCGATCCCGAACTCTCAACTGACGAAAAGCTTAAAACTTTAAAAATTCTCCCTCTATCCCAGCACTTTCAGTTCAATAAAGGTGTATTGATGTACAAGCTGTACAAGCAATCATGTCCACTGTACTTGAGTTCGTTTTTCTCAGAACGGACATCTGTAGCTTCTAGACATGGACAACAATTCAAAGTACCCCTGCCGCGTATTGATTTATTCAAAACCAGCTTGTCATTCTCGGGAAGTTCATTCTGGAATTCTATTCCTGCAGAAATTAGAAAAGCAAAGACGCTCACCTCATATAGGGACAGCCTCTTCAAACACCTAGAATCTCTGACGTAATCAAATCATTACAGTATTGGGATAACTTACACGTGTGTTCAGATGTGTACATGTGCGTGCTTGTGTGTGTGTGTGTGTATGTATGTGTGTGTGTATGTGTGTGTATGTGTGCGAGAGAGAGAGAGAGAGAGAGAGAGAGAGAGAGAGTCCCTTTTTCCCCATAGCCGTACCATAATATTTGAATGCCAAAGAGTACCTTTGAATACTGCATGTACTGTGTATAATGTTTTTGCCTTCATATGTGTGTGCTCGATATGTTGGGCGCGCGCTCGCGTATGTGTGTGTGTGTGTGTGTGTGTGTGTGTGTGTGTACTGTATGTGTGACTCTGTGTGTGTGTGTGTGTGTGCGCGTGCGTGCATGCTGTGTGTGTGTGTATGTGTGTGTGTGTGTCGGCGTGAGAGAGAGAGAGAGAGAGAGAGGGGGGGGGGGGGGGAGAGATAGCACCTGCATTCATATTTGCCCTTGCTGTATGAACTTTAATGTACTTAATGATTCTTTGTTTATTGCTTTACTTTGTATTTTTACTCATTTTATACTTTTGTGCGTACGCGTATGCGGGTAGGTATGTCTGGAGTGCGTGTCCGAGAGCGTGTGTTTGTTTTTGTGCGTATGTGCCTGAGTGCGTGCGTGTGTAAGTGTGTGTGTGTGTGTGTGTGTGTGTGTGTGTGAGTGTTCGTGCGTGTGTGCATGCGTACTGAATTGCGGTGCACATGTGTGTGTGTGTGTGTGTGTGTGTGTGTGTGTGTGTGCGTGCGTGCATGCGCGGGTTGCGATGTGCATGCGTGCGTACCTGAGTGCGTGTGTGGGTATGTGTGTGTGTATGTGCGTGGTGCGTGCGTGCGTGAGCGAATGTAGCAGTGCATGCAGCAGTGTGTGGTATGTGTATGTTTACATGTCTATGTCACTTATGTAGTAGATGTAGCAACGGCAAGTTTGAAAACTGGTCCTGTTACCAATAACTTCTACCGTTGGAAAATAAAGGTTCATTGTTCATTGTTCATTGTTCATTGTTCATTGTTCATTGTTCTCTCTCTCTCTGTGAAAAATAAAGTTTCATCATCATCATCATCATCTCTCTCTCTATCTCTCTCTCTCTCTCTGAAAAATAAAGTTTCATCATCATCATCTCTCTCTCTCTCTCTCTCTCTCTCTCTCTCTCTCTCTCTCTCTCTCTCTCTCTCTCTCTCTCTCTCTCTCTCTCTCTCTCTCTCTCTCTCTCTCTCTCTCCGTGTGTGTGTGTGTGCGTGTGTGTCTGTGCTTATGTGTGTGCGTGCGCGTACGTGCGCACGTGAGTACATGCGTGCGTTTCTGAGTGTGCGAATTTACAAATACACGTGTTGACCTGTCAGAAGTGTCACCATCAGATTTACGGATTTCCAAAGAAACTGACTGTTATTATGTTTACTGTTTAACCTATAAATGCTGTTTATCATAAGAGTGTGTGTGTTTGACTGACTTTTGCCCTTTTTGCCGTAAGCAACAGAGATAAATTACCTGAGTGGGGACATTGACGTCTATCATTGTTCAAGCTAGACGAGATACGGGTTTAGGCAGTTCAGCTGTTCAGTTCAGATAGTTGTTAGTGTTTGTGTCAACTTCCCTCTGTGCGGACTTACATCTGCAAGAGGTATAGATTCGCATGAGCCCCTGCAGTTGCAGGGGTCCATGAGAATCTATGCCTCTTGCAGATAAGTTTTAGTTACATTTATTTCGATATCACTATCCCGGGCAAATAAGCACATTGAGCTTTACAAAGCCGAGAGATACGAACATTATACCCCGGGGCAGTCACACACATGCGCAATTAGTCATATTAAAATTAATTTAAGTAGGTTAATCAGTAATGTCGGGTTCCCGTCCCAGCCTTGGCAGTAAACATGTGTATGGTTATAGTGATAGGATATCTATTGTGAAATCAGCAAATACAAACCCGACCACTTAGTGAGCCACAATAGTGGTATGGTCGTCTATTGTTGTAAATTACATCACAAGGACACACACGCGCGCGCGCGCGCGCGCGCACACACACACACACACACACACACACACACACACACACACACACACACACACATTGGGCACATAAGCAAGAGCACGCACAAATACACATACTGCAAACTCACACGTCCGCGCGCAAATACACACATATAGTATAATACATCTCTCTCTCTCTCTCTCTCTCTCTCTCTCTCTCTCTCTCTCTCTCTCTCTCTCTCTCTCTCTCTCTCTCTCTCTCTCTCTCTCCCTCTCTCTCTCTCTCTCTCGCTCTCTCTCTCTCTCTCTCTCTCTCTCTCTCTCTCTCTCTCTCTCTCTCTCTCTCTCTCTCTCTCTCTCTCTCTCTCTCTCTCTCTTGTTGATGGTTAGTGTTCAATAGTTTACTTTTGAAGTTTTAACTTTAATCTTTCAGCTTTTATTTGAAATCTCTGAGTTAATATTTTTTCATATAATCTATCGTCACTTTTAAGTTTATTTAAATCTGTTGTATACGCACGTGTGAGTATGTGTGCGTGTATGTGTGTGCGTGCGTGCGTGATTGTAACGCATCACTCGCCTTGTAACAGGCACCATGCGTTACCCTTGTTCTGCCTTACATCTGACTGAATGTGTGTGTGTATGCCGGTGTGTGTGCATATGTATGTGTGTGTTTGTGTATGTGTGTGCGCGCGCGCGTGTGTGTAACACATCACTCGTGTAACGGGTGTTTTACGTTATTCTTGTGCTGCCTTACAACTAGCACACGTGTGTGCATGTGCGTGTGTCAGTATGTGTGTGTGTGTCTGTGTGTGTATGTGTTATATTTTCAGTTCCTCAATAGTTACAGTTGATGGTTAGTGTTCAATAGTTTACTTTTGAAGTTTTAACTTTACTCTTTCAGTTTATAGTTGAAATCTTAAAGTTAATATTCTTTTATATAATCTATGATCACTTTTAAGTTTATTTAAATCTAATGTATGCGCATTCGTGAGTATGTGTGCGTGTGGGTGGGTGGGTGCGTGCGTGATTGTAACGCATCACTTGAGCAACAGGCACCATGCGTTATCCTTGTACTGCCTTACATCTGACTGAATGTGTGTGCGAGTGTGTGTGTGTGTGTGTGTGTGTGTGTGTGTGTGTGTGTGTGTGTGTGTGTGTGTGTGTGTGTGTTTGTGTGTGTGTGTGTGCGCGCGCGCGCGCGAATATTTGTGTTTATTATTATTATTATTATTATTATTATTTCTTCTCTTTATTTTATTTATTTGTCTTGTTACCTTTTCTGCTGTTATATTTATTTAAAATGTTAATAAGGACAGACATGTAAAAAGGCCTGCGTGCCTACTGTCTTCATCCTTAGTAAGTTTCAATTCAATTCAATTCAATTCTCTCTCTCTCTCTCTCTCTCTCTCTCTCTCTCTCTCTCTCTCTCTCTCTCTCTCTCTCTCTCTCTCTCTCTCTCTCTCTCTCTCTCTCTCTCTCTCTCTCTCTCTCTCTCTCTCTCTAACCCCTCTCTTTCCCTCATGACATGCTCCAGGTCTGCTACTTGCTCGCACATCGTGAACACTTCTCAACACCCACCCACCAGCCCCTTCACAGTGCACGAAGGTCATCGGGCCGATGTCGGCCAGACGGCCTTTTGCGCATTGGGTCACCACTCCCACATAATGGAAACATGTATATTGATAATTCTTCACCCAGTCATGGTAATGTAATCTTTCACAATTTTCAAAAACAACTATCAGATTTCTTGCATTTCTCTGCGCGATTATGTCGTCTAGCTAGGGCTGCACTTTTTTTTTCTTTTTTCTCACTAGCAGCGCCAAATGTAAAACGTTACACTTGAGTCTGTCCGTTTCTTTGCTTTACCCTGCCGCCAGTTCTACGGAGATCGATCATGATTAGAGTTAAAGGGTAGTGCTTGATTAACCCATTTAGCCCCAACGCCCTACAGTACCCTTAACCCTTATCATTCGGAATACACCAGTGTGTGAAATACGTTTGACTAAAATAGTTCAAGGGTAGTGCCAGAATAGCTTGGCGCCTCTAGGCGCCAAGCTATTCTGGCACCACCCTTGAACTAAAGCCATCGGTCTATATCTTATCTGTAAGTACTGTTAAATGTAGCTTGCATATGGCAGTGTACAAATTTGAAGCTTTTACCCTAAGTAAGATATGGGTTGGTAATAATAATAAATTGCTCTTGTATTGCGCTGTTCTCCAGGAAAACACTGGACTCACTGCGCAGGCACAACAGCACGCTCTCTCTCAGAAACACGCACAATTATACACTACTTTAACCCACCCCATCCCTTCCCAACACCTTACATCCACTACCCTGTCACATAAAATCCAGCCGGAATCAGAATAAGTCAGTTAACAGTTCGCCGTTAGGAAAAATGGTGAGCTACATGTTAAATACCTGACAAAAAAGAAAAGTCTTGAAATATCATGGTCAATTCATCTCCTGCAACTGGTACACAGTGTTGACAAATATGCCCGTGGGGTTAAGTGGGTTAACTGAAACCTTAAAAGGCGCCAAACTAATCAGGTACTACACTGATTTAAGCTGTTAAACAGGTCCACATTTCACTATTGTTGCTGACATTGGAAGAGATTTTAGGCTTTGGGTTCTTAGTTTTCAACTCAGTCTTCAATGGCGAAATACATTAAACAACATTCAACTGCAAGATGTATATTATAAGCTATTGGTAACACGGGTTTGTTACACAGGCCCTTGTATGCCTGAGGGAGGTCAAAGGAACCATTGTACCCCGAATGCAGCAAGCTCCTACCAATAACGTATTTGTTTTCATTCCTCCACTATCAACGTAATAGAAATCAAGAAGAAATCTTCCGACCTGGGTCATGCAAGACATGACTGACGTCAAAAGAACATACATTTATACTTAATAGACTCATGGCGTAATTTTAAATCGTTCATGACGTTGCCGTCTCCAGTCGTGTGCCTGTTGTTTCGAACAACACTAAGTAACTTTGTACTTGAGAACGTTTTGGTGATCTTTTATAGAACAAAACTCGCATCCAAGGTGCGTCACAAAAGAGGGTTACAAGAAGTCCGCCATTTGTCGCTACAAGGGCTTTTGTAGCGAGGTCACATGGTACTGTTTGCGTTAAAGGGTTTGGTCGTGTGCCATAGGAATGAAAACTGACAAAGATTATTACATAGGTGTTTCGGTCGCAGCAGGTCTGTATCACACAAGCTGTCATGCGTGTGTGGTACAGCTTTTCCGCTCAAAGGCAGCAAAGACTGAAGGAGGTGTGTAAGAAATATCCTTATGAGTATCTGCAGCTCTTGCTAAAACCAGTTTGTATCAAGTTCCTTGGACACCTGCAGATTTTTCAATTTACAATGCTTTCCGGCAAAAACACGATCCGGCTACGTCCACTGTAATAAGTTTTGCTTTTTTGTTTTGCACTGTGTGTGTGTGTGTGTGTGTGTGTGTGTGTGTGTGTGTGTGTGTGTGTGTGTGTGTGTGTGTGCGTGCGGCGTGCGTGCGTGCGTGTGTCACGTGTGTGCATGTGTGCGTGTGTATGTGTACGCATACTTTCGTTTGGTGAAGTCACACAGCTCAGTAGTGCTGACTCAGTTGATTTTATTTTTCTCAGCCGATTTTCGACGAAGTACGTTGTATCACCTCGTTGACGGAAACCAGACACCACGTAAAACACACGCACACCCAAAAAGAAACTGTGTATCAGATAAACCAGTTCAGTGCCGAGATAATCTGAAAACCACCCAATTGCAAGAGGCATAGATCCTCATGAGCACCCGCAGTCGCGGGGGCGCATGAGGATCTATTCCTCTTGCTGACACCACATTGAACTCACGCTCCTGGGACCTATAGAGTTCAGGCTTTAGTTCAAGGGTAGTGCCAGAATAGCTTGGCGCCTAGAGGCGCCAAGCGATTCTGGCACTACCCTTGAACTATTTTACTCAAACGTATTTCACACACTGGTGTATTCCGAATGATAAGACTGCTGGTTTCCAGTCTCGAATTTAACGAAGATTGCAGAAAAAAACAATAAGAGATAATTTGAACACCACACAACTGCAAGAGGCATAGATGCTCACGCGCCCCCAGCAGTCGCGGGGTCTCATGAGGATCTATGCCTCTTGCTGACACCACTTTGAATCCATGTTCCTAGCGACATCTAGGGTTTTGTGGTCTCGAATTAACGAAGATTGCAGAAACACAGTCTGCGTAGAGACCAGATCAAGTTCTGACATAAATTCGTCTTTTTGAATTGGTATGTACATTTACCTAATGCGCAAAAGGCCATGGGGCCAACGGCGGCCGACGTCGACTGACCCGGTGGCCTTTGCGCACTGACTGGGTATGCACTTCCTAAACAAGCAATACGCCGTAGAAAATCGCAAATTAAATATAACGATGTTTTTGTGCTCCGTTTCCCTTTGAGCAGCACTACAACCTGATTACGGCTATTAATTAACCTCGCTGCTACCAGGACGCTGCAAAACAACACCAAAAACTGCAAGTGGCATAGCCGGATCATCATGAGCCCCCGAAGATTCGGGGGCTCATGAGGATCTACTCCGCTTGCTCAGCGCTACCATTTACATCCGTAAGCCTAGATTTGATGAGGTTAACCGGCAATGAACCCTGTAATGGTTTCAGAACGTAAATTGTTGTCAGTGGAAGCGAGGGTGTTAATGTCTGAACCCCTTGATTTGAACTAACGATACCGCTAGGCGGAAGGTACACGTGGTTTTTTTTTTTTCCTGCTGATCGGTATCGTCGGCTCAGCAGTCAAAGGGTCGGGCAGTTACGTCCGTGGCGACAGGGAAATGTTTAGTCGCAAAACAACGAACCCGACAGCTGACTGTCAAAACAAAAGCAGCAAAACAATGATTTTTTTTTTGACGTTTTTTTTTAAAGGTCCACTACCGCTGTAACTGTTCAAAGAAACACTTCTGTAACAGATGGTTACCAAACGCTACACACAGGTCTAGATATGGTTCATTTAGACACAGAAGAATCCAGTTCAGCACACGTCGTTGTGATATCAAGTAATTTAATAATAATAATAATACCGTTATTATATAGGCGCTTTTTCTCAATTTGTGGGCAAATCGACTCAAAGCGCCGCGAACTGAAACCCAACACACACACACTCACGTAACAGACACGGATTTACGCCATTTAAGACAAACACAGTACAAGACAGACGAAGGGCCAGTTCAGCTACTGAAGTTACAGCGATTTTTGATCGCTTGTATTTGAAATTTGTAAAGTGGCCTGAAACCGGTACCAAAGTGTGGGGGGTGGCGGGGGGGGGGGGAGTGACATTGACTCTTCTCCATTCTATAAATACAACGTTTTCAGTACGAGAAACAGCTAAAAATAGATTGACACGCTAACGGCTGGGCAAAATAAATAAGTACGATTACGCGTGTGGATTTGCTGCATATCACAACTGCTGTTAAAGTTCATTAGGTTTTTCGACAAGGCGTACATAACAAATACAAATGGTGCTGAAATGTGTCTTCAAATTTACACGTGATGGTGCTTTAAATGAAAAGATCGGACTATTACAAGGTCAGCTAGACAAAAACAGTGGTGAAGAAATATCTTAACTCGTTCTGCCCGCGACTGTGACACCACAGCAAGATATGGCTCGAGCATGATAGTTCAAGGGTGGTGGCAGAATAGCTTGCATGGCGCCTATACGCCTTAGGTCGATCTGTCACCTGAATTGTAATGCAGCCCTCAGAGGATAACCTCAAACTATGGGTATTTCACGTACCTCGGTCACAATGAATTCAGAATTGTTGCACTTGTGAGTCGTGGACAGTTATCTCAGCCACGATCACCACTCATGTTACACACACACACACACACACACACACACACACACACACACACACACACACACACACACACACACACACACGCACACACACATACATCACTCACACACTGCTAGAGAGAGAGAGAGCGAGAGAGAGTGCACAACTGAATCTCCATTTTTTCCGTCCCTTCAGAATCACTGCAACATTCGCCAACGGCAGTCTCACGTTTATCACTTCTAACTTACTCAATCGAAGGAACATACACGCGTAGATATAAATAATTCCTAATATCCACCCACTCAAGAGGCCCATCAAATTCTATGTCATTAGCGGATGGAACTGACTGGCTGGGTCAATCTCGCTAGACGACAAACTGTATGCGACGTACGTAATAGCTTTTTATAGATTGACCTCACTGCCGTCAGCTGCAAATCTCGGTCAAGGCCGCACGCGCTGTGTTTGTAAACATTGCAATGTCACCACCGTTGGGAGTGCGGTTACATGGTTATGATTTTTTTTTCGTGGTGACATAATATTATACGCACTATTTTTTTTTTTTTTCAGCAAAAAAACGTCTTCAGGCCCACGACGGGCGCGGTGGGCTTGCTCACGAGTGTGCGCGGGCCCACTGCGGCCGTCGTGAGCGCGAGGAGGGACATTGTCTCGCCTCCAGCGACTCATTTATCAATTTTACACGCAGTTTATGAGAGAGACGGATAATATTTGCATGCTGTGTCCCTTGTAGGTCGTCGCACTCACGCCACCTCGGTTTGAGAGGCGAGTCAGAGGACTTAGGACTGTCTGTGGTAGTTGGATCGGCCTTGATGCTTTAAGGCAAGTGCCTGATTAGCTTCGTGCCAGGGAAGGTGCCAAGCTACTGACACCAGCCTTAACCCATTCAACCCCAAGGCCGCATTTTCCCCAAAATATTAGAGGTGTCTTCTAACAACTATGCAGTGCCAGTTGCAGGAGATGGATCGACCATAATAATTCAAGGGTAGTGCCAGATTAGCTTGCTGCCTATGGCGCCAAGCTAATCTGGCACTACCCTTGAATTTTTATGGTCGACCCATCTCCTGCTGTAGTGCGTAGGGGCTAAATGGGTAAAAGTATATTGTGGTCAACATTCTTTACCGCTTTGGTGCGCTAAGGGCGATGGTGTTGACTGCGTGTGTGCGAGTCGGTATCACGACTGACTGATAATGTGGACACTAAACGGCAGATATTAAATGCGACGGTTTGCCCACAAGTACAAGCCTTTTGTTTTTGGAAGCAAACGGCTTACTATTGAGAATGTCCGCTAAGCACTACTGCTTACAAGTCGCAGAAAACGGGCTGACCTTGATAGCTCAATCATCTCCTGGAGTCACTATGCAGAGAGACGGAATTAGAATGAGGGGGGGTGTGGGGGGGGGATAGGGTGGGGGGGGGGGGGGTAAGCGCGTGCCAGCCACACAAGGCCTTTCGGACACCAGACCTACATTCCCAGCGGTCGAATATCAAACAACAAGGGGGGGGGGGGGAGGGGAGGGAGAGGGGGAGGGGTGGTGGATGAGGAGGGGGGGGGCGGGGGGGGGAGGGGTCGAGATAGTTCATCTCTCATCGAAATACCGAAAATGAAGCGGGAAGGGTGGAGGAGGGAGGGGTCCAAATTCCAGATAAATCGCTTTGATGCAGCATTTTCAAGATTTTTAGGCCAGCGGGGGATTGGAGGGGTGGAGGGGGGTGGCTGGACCCCTTAAACCACCCTACCAGATCCACCATACACATAAACACACACACACACACACACACACACACACTGGCTTCACCACGTCCGGCCCCACACATCTCGTCACTCTCTCTCCCACCGACAGAAATCAATAACTGAGCGGCTGACCCCATTACCCAATGCGCAAAGGCCATCGGGCCGATGTCGTCCGCCGTTGGCCAACGCATGGCCGTGCGCGGACCAACGTCGGCCCGATGGCCTTTTGCGCATTGGGCACTTAGTTCATTCTGTCTCCGCCATCGCCTGCCACTGACCTACATACTGATGACATGATAAATGTCTGCGGATGATTTCCAACATTGCCCCCCCCCCCCCCAACCTTACCCACACACTCTGGCCTAGGTATTAAAATTCTAGTAAGTAGTTTTGAATCTCACGCGCCGGAGCAATGTTGGAAAACCATGTTGTAATCTTTGAGCTATCACGGTTTACCTTTTACCTGCAGTGTAGTGTGGATAGTCAAGTATCAAGAGTGGAGGTTTGCACGTAAAGTGGCGCCTAGTAGCAGCAGGCTTTCACAAAGCTCCAGCCTCCATCTCTGCGGCGACTGGAGCATCTTTAAATAGATGGATGAGTGCGCCTCGGAGACACAATACAATACAATACAACACAACACAACACACTACAATGCAATGCAATGCGATGTAATACAATACAATACAATACAGCTGGTGTATGTGACATCTTTGTTAACCTATTTAATCCCGATTCACTCAAGTAGGAGATGGATCGACCACGATAATTTAAGGGTAGTGCCAGATTAGCTTGGCACTACCCTTGAATTATCGTGGTCGATCCATCCACCTCCTGCAACGGGTCGTTATAGGTCACACTTCTAAATGTCTGACTTGAAAAGCAGCCGCGGGGTTAAATGGGTTAATTCAACGGCAAAAGCCGCCCAAGAACAAGCCTATAAAGGCAATAGTCAACACACCTTTGGTTTTACCTTTCTGTACCTGTAAATCGAATGCCCGTGACTCATGCCACCACACGCACTGTTTATGTAGGCTGATCGGATTCCTTACGCCGGAGCCATAAATGTGGGCTGGACCCGTTGCTGCGCAGTTTTAAGTATTACACTCGTTAGCTTCCCAGTGAACGATGTATATTGTTTTTCTGAAATATTTCTGAAATATTATTTTGTTAATGCAACACCGCCAAAGAGCCATAGCAGTCTAAAGGGACTTGATTACAAAGTGGCCGTGTCAGCAAGAGGCATAGATCCTCATGAGCCCCCGCATTCGCGGGGGCTCATGAGGATCTATGCCTCTTGCGTGTGGGTGGCGCTTCATCAGTGCACACCTGACAGGTGAAAGGGTTAACAGGAGCTCAACTAAAAGTGCTAGGGGGTGATAACAAGCGGTTTGTCAATACTAAGGCACTGCGCGCATAATTCAAACCTGCGTTTAAAGTTGGGCAGTAAGGACGATCAGATAAAACGCACTGGCGGTCATACACGTAAACACACACAAAGCATGGACTCATTCACACACACACACACACACACACACACACACACACACACACACACACACACACAAACAACACACACACGCACACATACAAACGCAACACACACACACACACGCACGCACGCACACAACACACACACGCACAAACACATGCACACACACACGCACAAACACATACACACACGCACGTACTCACGCACACACGCACGCTTGCACACACACACACGCACACGCACGCATGCACGCACGCACACATACATACACACACAACACACACACACACCGACACACACACACTGACACACACACAAACGCACACCGACACACACAAACACGCACACACACACACACACACGCAGACACACACACACACACACACACACACACACACACACACACACACACTGGCAGTCACACACACACACTGGCAGTCACACAAACACAAACACACACACCGACACACGACACACACACATCACACACACACACACACACACACACCAACACACTGACGCGCACACACACACACACACACACACACACGCGGCACACACACACACGCACACACACACACACACATACACGCACACGCACACACACACACAAACACACACACACACACACACACACACACACACACACACACACACACACATACTCTTTTCGTTGCCGAGACTGAAAAAAAAAAGTTAGTTAGTTAGTTAGTTAGTTGGGTTTAACGCCGAGCAGGCAACTAAGGCCATCTCATGGCGGGGAAAAAAGTGAACACTATCCAGTTACAAGAGACATAATTTCTCATGAGCCCCCGCGAATGCGGGGGCTCATGAGGATCTATACCTCTTGTCCAATTTGTATCCATCTCCCTTGGTCTCGCTTGTGCCTTTCGGTCGCTGAATGAACGGCAACGATTTCAGAAACACGAGTTGCATTATAGCAGGGAAGGGTATAATAATATTATCCCCTTAGCATTAGCATATTATCCTAGAAACATGTTTGCTTCAGTGAGAGAAAAAAAAATTGACGAAAAATTGGAGGTTAGATATAGGCCATTGCTGGTCGGGTGTTTATTATTCTTTCGTCTAACGGCTTAAAAGGGATGTGTGTGCTTATGCGCTATAACGGTCGATCAATGGACGTGTTCCGCAAATCAAAAATAGATCAAAAACTGCGCAAACAAAGGATTAAAAGCCAGGACAAACATGCGATATTGCATGTTTGTCCTGGCTTTTAGTCCACTGTTTTAGACGAAACACGCGCCAAAAGATGGGTTCTCTCTGTATAGCATGTCCGTTGAAAGGTCCTGCCAAATCAAAGTGGCACAATTACAGTGCACCTGAATTGATCAATGTTCAGGCTGTATTTCATAGACAATAGCTGTCCCACACCCCCACAATCCGCCCGTCAGGGCTGTCCATTATCACCCCGGTGCCGTGGACGTTAAACTCCGAATTAACCCTCTGCGTGTCGGTAGCGGTTTTAGTCGCGATGATTCCTACAGTAATCATCGCGACTAAAACCGATACCGACACGCAAAGGGTTAACCGAAACACACTTGGCCCTGGGATGTGGAAGAACCATCTGTTAATCACACGATGTCTTAAAAATAACATCCTTTCGCCAGACGGAAAACATCATGTATTTCACATGTCAAACCAGTTCCGTGTATTCTGCTAGTCTGAAAGAGAGAGAGAGAGAGAGGTGGGAAAAAATCAAGAAGGAAACTGATTTTACAATTTACAGATATCAGCGGCGACTCCTCAGTAAGCAGAGGTCCTCGTCGGGCCCACGATGGCCGCAGTGGGCCCGCGCATGGCTGTGCGCGGGCCTCCTGCGGCCGTCGTGGTCCCAAAAACGTGTTGCTACTTGGGTGAATAAGAGGCGTGCATAAATCTGACTGACGAGCAATCTTTATTCCATCACACTGCTCAAAGCAAACACTTTTCTTATCTTACAGGCACTCGATGAATTTTTCGGCAGGGAGGGAGACATTCATAGGCATAGGATGATGGTTGCGAAATCGATCCCTTTTATAACACGGGTAGCAGGAAATAGCACAAACAAGTCAAGTTGTGTTATCTCCTACTGCTACTGTAACAGAAGTCTATTCACCCTTTGCGTGTCGGTAGCGGTTTTAATCGCGATGATTCCTGCCGGAATCATCGCGACGAAAACCACTACCGACACGCAAAGGGTTAACAACGAGCACCTCCACCCCACCCCCCCACCCCCACCCCCACATCCCCCACCCGGCCTCCCCCGGCCTGTGTAGGCGCTGAACATTTTGAGTCAGGCAAGTGACAACTTGAACAACCATTCACTGTGAAAGGTGAACATTTCACATTTATTTTCTTTTTCTTTAAAAACACAACAACAACAACAACAAAACTACGTTACTTCCTACTTGTAAGCCATTCCATACACATCTTGTAGCCCATTTAACCCGAAGACCGAATTTTCCCACTAAACTGACAACTATGAACCAGATGCAAAAGATTGTTCGGCCATGGTAATTCAAGGGTAGTGCCAGATTAGCTTGGCGCCTGGTGGCGCCAAGCTAATCTGTCACTACCCTTGAATTTTCATGGTCGATCCATTTCCCTGCTGTAGTACATCGAGACTAAAACAAGTGACTAGCAATAATATATGCGCGTGGGCTACGCGCCAAGCAAAGAAATTCCCAACCCAAAAATTGAAACACTCTTTGAAAGGCCACGTTCACAGCACAATTTACTAAATTTCTCTTTAAAATGCTCTTTCAAAACATAGAAACAGTAATGGGCCACATGTCCTGATACCTTTCAGTGAGGAAAAAAATAATAATAATAATAAAATAATAATAATTATAATTCTTGCCTCACTAAGACATGTAAGTAAATGAAGTCCATTTCTGCCTAGATGTCTGTCAAAAATCAATTACTGAACCATAAAATCTAATACACTGTATCGTACTTGTCTTTTCTAAGCGCCTTTCTTTCTTTCTTTCTTTTTTGTTGGGTATTTCTTTACATTCTAGTCACCTTTTTAGTTTAAATTGAGTGTGAAATGCCATCCGAAAATCGAAGCTTCTGTGTGAATCAGTCATATTGTTGGCACGAAAGGAATTCAGGCCTATCGTGATGATGTGTTAATGGGTCATTTATTCAACCACTTATAAATTCTCTGCCATTAAAATGCGATCACCAGCCAACTTCAAGAGGCAAAGAACCTCATGAGCCCCCGCGTACGCGGGGGCTCATGAGGTTCTTTGTCTCTTGCTTGGCGTCATTTATATCCATGTTTCTTGGATGGATGGGTTATTCGGCTTTTAATTCTCCGTGGTTCACAAACTCAATTTGTGCCGCTTCGCCGGCAGTTAACCGGTTACGTATTTCGTATTCCGATATGGAGGTGAGGGTGAAAGGGGAGTGAGGATGGAGGGTGTTAATAGTGGTAAGGGGTGGGGGGGGGGACGAGGGGGTGGATAGGGAAGGGGAGGGGGGAGTTAACGCATGGAAAGGATTCTAATCTCAAAGCGTTAGAGTGCTACACTCGATGATGATGATGCTGGCGACGATGCTACTGCTGTATTTGCTGCTGCTGCTGCTGCTACAGACGATGATGATGATGAGGATGAGGATGATGATGATGATGGAGGTTGTGGTGGTAGTGGTAATGATGACGATGATAAAGATGATAATGACGATGATGATATTGATGATGATTGCGATGATAACGACGACGATGATGATGCTGCTGCTGCTGATGATGATGATCTAATATCATTTTTCTTTTGATAGTGCGATATTGACCATAGCAACACATTGCTCCGCGTTCCAACACTGCCTTCGCAGACTGCCTGGAAACCTATACATACGAAAATAGCAAATTCGAGCGAAAACATCCCTCAGGCAGACCCTTCCTTCTGCAAGAGGCAAAGATCCTTAAGAGCCACTGCAGTGGCTGGGGCTCATACCAAAAAGTATATTCTCCCTCCCCCTCCCCCTCCCCCCCCCTCCCCCGTACAATTGTGGAGGTCGGGAAGGGGAGAGGTGGTCTATATATACCTTGACCTTCTTTTTAGGCAAAGTCTCTCGGCGAACCCCAGCTAGTGAGTCTGTAACAGACATGGATATGCATGAGCGTCCGCAGGTTGCTGCCATGCACTTATACATTATATCTGTTCTCCTCAGAAAAGGTAAGTCACTGAGGTGCCAAAAGTTTGTCTGTGTACCTTCTGGGTTTTTTTCTCATTGGCTCCGACGTTCAGTATAATCCTATTTGATCTACCATAAGTCAGTTGGCAGTAATGTTTATAGTGAAGTAAGTAAAGAGTGCGAATAGTGTTTGTGTGTGTGTGTGTGTGTGTGTGTGTGTGTGTGTGTGTGTGTGTGTGTGTGCGTGCGTGTGTGCGTGCGTGCGTGTGTGTGTGTGTGTGTGTGCTTCTCTAAGTCATTAACCTCTTCACTGTCTGGAAAATGTGAACGTCTCAGCTGCAAGAGGCATAGACCCTCATGAGCCCCCGCAGTTGCGGGGGCTCATGAGGATCTATGCCTCTTGCTGACGCCACTTTGGATCCATGTTCCTGGACGGCAGCAGCTCTTTCGTTTAGTTTCTTTTCTTTTTAATTAACGAAGATCGCAGAAACACAGTTTGTGACCATTGGCAACGAAGTGGTTAACTCATTCTACCCCATCACCGAAATCCTTAAATTTTGCCGTTGTCCTCTGAAGACTGCATTGAATAGCTGTCCCATAGGCGCCAAGCTATTCTGGCATCACCCTTGAACTATCATGG
Source organism: Semisulcospira habei (assembly GCA_036245525.1). NCBI lineage: Eukaryota > Metazoa > Mollusca > Gastropoda > Semisulcospiridae > Semisulcospira > Semisulcospira habei. The sequence goes on along the minus strand of BTPG01000007.1, from coordinate 114,501,418 downwards.
TCGATCCTTATCTTGCTGTGATGTGTCTGGGGTAGAATGAGTTAATCGAGGTTGAAATCTTTGCCGCCTTGCCCAGATTCCCATTTTGTAGACATCTGCAAATGGTATCGATTCTCATTTACACGCCTCTACTGTAGGCGCCAGGGGCACAAGAAAATCATTCATTCGCGCCTCTTGTTGGTTGGCATCGGCTATGGTTTTAGGTCTTGGTGATGACTCCGACGGGCGTGGAGATTTTGACTGACTTGAGACGATGTGCCAATTTCAAGTGCTGCCGCCTTTTCAATCAAGGGAGTCAGAATTGTTTTCTGGTCTGTGATTTTGTACCTTGAGACTCAAGGTTGTAATATCAAAAATCACAGACCAGTCTAACATGCCATCCCGCCAATTGCGAAAGACTGAGATTCTCATCAGTAAACTTCTGCGGTCTAAATTCTTCTAGTATATGTACCTCTGCATCAGTCCCCGCACCGTTTAACCCTTTTCATCCTGATACACCCATTGCTTAAAATAGTAAAGTTGACCGTGATAGTTCAAGGGTGGTGCCAGAATAGCTTGGCGCCTGAGGCGCCAAGATACTCTGGCACCACTCTTGAACTAAAATGTTTGATCTATCTCTTAATCTGTACTGTTACGTAGCCTTCATAGGACAACAAGCAGATTTGTTAAAACTGATTCAGCCTCAGGATATAATGGGTTAAACTGATGCGAATCATCTCACTTCAGTTTGAAAGGAAGTTTCAAGGCGTATTCCCAGAGTGGGTCTATCCGGGGAGTACTCAGTCCCGCAAACTGAACTCTACGGCGGGGTCTCAGTGAATCTTTCAGTTAGTCAATCGGTTGAGGCGGAATCATCGAACTCGCCCTGAGTTTGGGACCGACGGTGGCTGAGGGCAGAAGATCCAACAACTTGGTTCCACTCTGGTTGCCTCCCTCGATCAGCTGCGCGTTGCGTAGCGGATCGAGGGAGGCAACCAGTGTTAGCCGTGAAACCACTTGCTATCTGTGACCTTCAAACTGACCTTGACGGTAGCGCGCGCAACGGACGGCACGTGCGCCGGCTGACGCCGAGTTGGATCAGAGCCCCGGCCCGGTGTGCTTTGAGAAATTGGAAGAGGGGGGATAGGATCGAAGCGGATCTCTCTCTCTCTCTCTCTCTCTCTCTCTCTCTCTCTCTCTCTCTCTCTCTCTCTCTCTCTCTCTCTCTCTCTCTCTCTCTCTCTCTCGGCTTTGTGTTTGTTTTGGGGATTTCCTTCAGTTTTTACATTAGGCGCAGGCACGTCAGCCCTGTCGTCGTTGTTTTACCTCAAACCCTTTGAAGCAAGGAACACTTCACTCACTCACTCGCTCACTCACTCACTCACTCACTCACTCACTCACTCACTCACTCAATCAATCAATCAATCAATCAATCACTCAATCACAAAGTCAATCAATAAATACACTCACTTACTCACTTTCTCAATCAATCAATCAATCAATCATTCCGTCCATCTCTCCGTTCGTCCGTCATTCAATCAATCAATCAATCAATCAATGAATCAATCAGTCAACATTGTACACAGTTCTGGGTTAAACGTCTTTACTGTTCTGTTTCAAAACATTGCCTTCTCGGTATGATTCGCCTGTGGCAATGTGTTTATCTGCCTGTCTGCCTACCGGCCTGCCTGTCTGTCTGTATCTCTAACTGTCTGTATGTCTGTCTGTGTGTGTGTGTGTGTGTGGTACTAAGCGGACAGTGCGGATTAACACATTATGTCCCAGGACCGAGATCCCCAAATTTAGAAGTTCCCCTCTGAAGGACTTTTATTACAATTCTAGAGGCAGATCGAGAATGATAATTCAAGGGTGAACTATCATGCTCGATCCACGTCTTGCTGTGGTGCATCGGGGCTGAATGAGTTAACGTGCCACACTGAGCTATCCGTAGACTAAAAACAAATAAATAAATAAATAAATAAATAAACACTCAGGCTAGTTCAGGTATGTCGACACACACCCATGATACAGGCGCCAAGCTATTCTGTCACCATCATGGTTGATCCATACCTTATTATTGTATAATCTAGATCAGAAAGGGGATTGCCAAATGTGCACATTGCAGAGAAGAACCAACGGAGAGGGAAACACTTTTACAAAAGACAATTACAATACTATTAGTTGTTTAGATTTTTTAAAAAAAAATATTAACTCATTCAGCCCGACGATTGTATTTCCCAAATGTTGGAGGCGTCATCAAACGACTATGCACCAGTTGCAGGAGATGGATCGACCAGATGATAATTCAAGGGCAGTGCCAGATTAGCTTGGCGCCGACAGGCGCCAAGCTAATCTGGCACTACCCTTGAATTATCATGGTCGACCCATCTCCTGCTGTAATGCGTCAGGGCTGAATGAGTTAATATTTCTTGTTAAACGACTTTTTTCTCCAAAATAGACAATACAAACCAGCCAGTAGTAGAACAACTATATTTGTGTCGCAAGCGTCTTTCTTTGTTCGTTGAGAATTTTCTCTTATTTGTGTATTATTATGGTGTGTAATGGCTGAATGGGGGAGATGGAGCTGTACTTCTTTTGTGAGAGGTCTTTCGTGTTCACCCCCCCCCCCCCACCCCCTGAACCAAATCCGGTGATACTGACGAGCAAAAAGAATTGCATCATTTTTGGAATCCCTAGAAACAGTTTAGTGTTTCCGATGATTCCAAAAATGGCCCATTTCTTTTGCTCGTCAGTCTAGTATCTCATTAAAATATCTCATATCAGCTTGTTGTCTATTTCAGTGTTACAGGTCTGGGCTTCGTCTCGCCTCAGAACAAAGAAGGGACAGCAGGCCACCTCTGACAATGGTTAGTCGGTCAGCCCGCGCAATGACCTGGCTCGCTCTCCACTGTGACCTGCCGCACAACCCCTCCAACCTCCACCACCTTGACCTATTTAAAGTTTTCACCCCCAGCGCCAAGTGCTGAAGATGGATTGATAATGACAGCGTACGCGTAGTGCTCTGACAGCTTTTAAGCCTTTGGCGAAGGGTTGGATCGATTCAGGGCCGCTATAAATCTCATCATTATTATCGGTCATTATCTACGGTTAGCCTTGTTTAGCGTGACATATTTATCAATTTCACGTCTAGTCTAAGGCCAAGCCATGAAGATCGACGGATCGACTGTGATAGTGTTAAAGTAGTGCTTGAACAGCTTACAGCCTTAGAGATGGACTGCATGACGCTCTCACTGTCGATCAGTCAGTAGTGCCTTGTTCGTCTGACAGCCGCCTAAAGAGGGCGATTTTACGTGTGTAGTGGTCGGTCAGTGATTTCGGACTTAAATTTAAGACTCGTAAAGTCCAAAATCACAGACCAACACACGTTTTTTGTCGATCCATCTGTTGCTATAAATACGTCACCACCGATCACGTCTCTCTCGACCCCTGTCCGTCGATCGATCACTTTACCCTCTTGACTGCCAGTGGACGCACGCAGATTGCATTTTTGAAATCCTTGTCCGCTCGACAACAAAGATCTCCAATCCAGACCAAAAAGGCCAAGCGTGTAATATGCAAAGAAGTACCCAACGGAGAAAGAAACACGCTTAGAAAAGACGGGTACAACACAATTTATTAATATTTCGGGTAAATACCCTTTGTCAAAATAGACAAACAAACAAACAGAGAGATTAGCCGCTACTTATCTTCATTGGCAGAAGGAATGTGGCAACTGAAGGAGGTGACGTAAAATAAACGAGAAGGAATAACAAAAGTGCGGAAAAAGTAAAAATGACGTCAACGAAAAATCATAATAGAGAGACTCGGAGAGAACCTGAACACGAGAGACAAGAGTGTATGCAAGCACGTGCAGGAGCGAGCAAAAGTAAATGCCCGGCGTGTAGTTGAGGCCAGAGAAAGAGAGAGAGAGAGAGAGAGAGAGAGAGAGAGAGAGAGAGAGAGAGAGAGAGAGAGAGAGAGAGAGAGAGAGAGAGAGAGAGAGAGAGAGAGAGAGAGAGAGACAATGACAATGACAATGACAATGATCCTTTATTTGACAACGGTAAAAGTTTTGGTAGTAACAACCATTTTTCGAACTTGCCGTTGCTAATCTACTGATTATAGAGTTACTATCGTACTAATTGTTTTCTACTACTAGGAAGGAAAAAAAATTACATGACACAGCACAAGCCAAAAATAAATTTAAAAAAAAATAAAATAATATAGGGGGGAAGTGAATCAACTTATCAACTTTACTGGTCGGGCATAATGACATGTTGTGAGGTTTAATTAAAATAATATAATAAGAATACACACAACCTAATACGCATACATAACGCATGCACATTTGAGCACGCCACTCTCCATCTCTAATATACGCGTACGCACACGCACACACGTGCACACACACGCTTACGCGGCTTAAGCTAGTCAGTCATATGAGTAGCTGGCTACATACAAGCTGTACCGAATAAATATGAGTCATCAGTCGAAACCTGTGATACACGCAATCTAATGAGAAATAGTATTTTTCAATATGTGCACAGTCACGGGGATGCTGCTGACAAAAATAAGTACTTGCTGAGACTGACTTTAAACGAGGAGAAAGTAGCTGATGTCGTGACGTTTCTAGGCAAGGCATTCCAGAGAGAGAGAGAGAGAGAGAGAGAGAGAGAGAGAGAGAGAGAGAGAGAGAGAGAGAGAGAGAGAGAGAGAGAGAGAGAGAGAGAGAGAGAGAATCAATGAATCAATGAATCAATGAAACTTTATTTTACAACGGTTTAGGCATTGACATCGTCATCGACACAGCCATTTTACAAACCTGCCGTTGCTAACAACTACAAGACTAACTACAAATATACATACATATAAGTAAACATAATACTTACAAAGAGATGACAACACTATTCACATAGACAGACATACTCATAGACTCACAGACACCTCCCACCCCACCCACCCCCCTTCACACATAGACAGAGCTAAGTAGTCCAAATGATAAATGAAAAGGATAACAGACTTAATTGGGAATAAATTGGACCCAGCATAAAAAGAAACATATAATACAAGTGGTTAAGTCATCCCTACGAGTGATCCACAAAATATTTGCAGAGACCCTTTTTAAAACAGGCTAGCGAGGAGGCGGATTTTACATGGTCGGGAAGGGCATTCCAGATAAGTGCCCCTGAGAAGGATAAGCTAGTTTTATATAGATCGATCCTTGGTTTTGGGACTATGAAAAGCTTTCTGATGTTTCCAAGCTTGGACTCAGACTTACGGAACAAAGTGGAGATGTACTCAGGTGTTTTGCGTTTCCACACTTTGAACATAAAGATTGCTTTGTTATATTTAAAATGATCTTGAAGTGGCAGGAGACCTGCTTTTGAGAGCTTTTCTTCAGTGCTTAGGTGTTGATCAGGGCAGATTATTTTGGCCGCTCGTCTGTGAAGGGAATTGAGTCTCTTTAAATGGACCTCACTACACCCATCCCATACCGATGACGCGTAATCGATATAAGAACGTATGTGAGCGTTATAAAATAGTTTACGGGTATCTGAATCAGTATAATATTTTAGTTTTGATAACATAAAGAGATTTTTGGCTACTATTTTGCATAAGGCGTCTGTATGAGCTTGCCATTTTAGCTGACTGTCGATTTTAATCCCCAGTACTCGATGTTCATTTACCTGTTCTACCTGACTACCTTTAAGAGAAAGGTTAAGTAATAGAGGCATTATCTGCTGTTTTTGGCGTGTGGCGACTACCATCGATTTCGTTTTGGCTGGATGAACAACCATAGAATTGTTTATACACCAAGCTGATACTTCATGAAGACTTTGTTGTAGGTTGTCGGAAATTACCTGTATATCTTTACTAGTAGTATGAACTGAGGTGTCGTCAGCAAAAAGGTCGCATTGTACATCTTGGCAAGTAATATGTAGAGGCAAATCATTGATAAATAAGCAAAACAGTAGAGAGCCCAGCACAGACCCTTGGGGCACACCGAAGCTTACATCTTTGAGAGAGGAGTATGAGCCATGAACAAGAACCTTTTGTTTTCTTTTAGTAAGGTAAGATGTGAAAAAAGCAACTGCGTCTCCGTTATTGAGGGAGAGAGAGAGTAAATGCCCGGCGTGTAGTTGAGGCCAGAGAGAGAGAGAGAGAGAGAGAGAGAGAGAGAGAGACACACACACACACACACACACACACACACACACACACACACACACACACACACACACACACACACACACACACACACACACACACACATAGCGAGACGGAGAGAGAGAAAGAGAGAGAGAACGAACGGGGAGTACCCTTGGGCACGAAGTAGGCTGAGTGTCTCATGCACAAAAGATCTCCAGCCGTCAAAGGAACATGGATACCGTAAGTGGTTCCAGCAAGAGGCATAGAGGCTGATGAGGATCTATGCCTCTTGCAGTTAGGTGGGGTGGAGGTGTTTAAATTTTCTCGGCAAGGATTGGTTTAACCCACTCAGCCCTGACGCACTGCGGCAGGAGATGGGTCGACCATGATAATTCAAGGGTAGGCGCCAAGCTAATCTGGCACTGCCCTTGAATTATCATGGTCGATCCGTCTCCTGCAACTGGTGCATAGTCATTAGATGACGCCTCCCAAATTTGGGAAATACGACCGTCGGGCTGAATGAGTTAAACGCACTTCATGTCAATTACTTAGTGCTTAGTAGACAGTTGATTCTACAGTGGCAGTCACTCACTTGCAAAGAAGTACCCAACGGAGAAAGAAACACGCTTAGAAAAGACAGCTACAACACAATTTATTCATATTTCGGGTAAATATCCTTTTTCAAAATAGACAAACAAGCAAATATAGAGATCAGTCGCTACTTATCTTTATTTATCGCAGAAGTAATGTGGCAACTCACTCACTTGGCTGTGGTGACAATGAAATGTGGTGACATTGCTTTTTTAGTCTCTCACTTGGCTGTGGTGACAATGAAATGTGGTGACATTGCTTTTTTAGTCTCTCACTTGGCTGTGGTGACAATGAAATGTGGTGACATTGCTTTTTTAGTCTCTCACTTGGCTGTGGTGACAATGAAATGTGGTGACATTGCTTTTTTAGTCTCTCACTTGGCTGTGGTGACAATGAAATGTGGTGACATTGCTTTTTTAGTCTCTCACTTGGCTGTGGTGACAATGAAATGTGGTGACATTGCTTTTTTAGTCTCTCACTTGGCTGTGGCGACAATGAAAAGGAAAAGTGCTGTTACATAATGCTTACTTGTGGTTTACAGTACCGCCTTACTAGCAGACCAGAAAGGTGACTGCCATGCGTGTAATGAACTGGCAGGAAATTCACGCCTACAAGAAGCAAGAAATTCACAACAAAGAAAGATAAACGTTTAGTAAGGATTTTTTTTTTTAATGCAACACAAATTTGTTGTAGACCTACTTAATTTATTTCTAAACGTGTTTCTTTGTTTGTTGACTTGGGAATTTATTCACCCCTCAGTATGTGTACATTAGCCACGTACGTACTATAAACCACAAAGTAAGCAAACTGAGACCTCAAGTTGACAATTATGCCAACCGCCCTATATTATGGACTACAAGCACGCAACAGAAGTAACTTGATAGTCGCTGTTGGTTTTTTTTTTTTAGAAGAGACAAATACCTTACGTTAGTACTCATGGAGAAAAAGCCTGTGGTATCGATATACCAAAAGAGTATCCGGTAATGATAATTATACATGTAATAATAGTTCTTTTATCGTGCGGCAATTTCCCCGTAGGCTCAAACCGCAGTGCGTGACGATGATATAAGTAGGAAACATAACTGCGTGTTATTAAACCGCTTCACTGCCGAGGACAATGTAGAACACGATCCAACTGCAAGAGACATAGATCCTCATGAGCCCCCGCAATTGCGGGGGCTCATGAGGATCTATGTCTCTTGCTAGCCCTATAATTTGTATCAATGTTCCTTGGCTCGATGTTTGGTGTTGAACTCAAAGGATTTGACCATTGGCAACGAAGGGCATAAACCCCGTGGTACGAGTGCTCTTTTGACAAAGAAAATCGTACAGTACATCTTAACCCTTTCCCTGTCGGTAGCGGTTTTTGTCGCGATGATTCCTATAGGAATCATCGTGACAAAAAACCCGCTAACGACAGCCATGAAGAGTCGACCCACAATAGCGGCGGAGATTTGGTTCATTGCGTTCGGCTTATCAGTCCCCGGCCTTCTGTCAGCATGTCAGTCTGTCCGATCACCTGTACTTACCCAATATAAGTTACAGTTCTCATCTTGATTTAGGCCATTGAATCCTTTATCAGGAAAGAAGTGTAGGGTAACTGATTACCTTAACCTACCAACAGAGGTCGTTGTTTCTGTCTGCGTCGGTGAATAATCAGTTTCCACTGAAACTGACCCAGAAACTGACTGACAACTTACAATCTCCTGTAATATAGTGAAAAGCCTTTTGCTTTCACGACCAAGTGGCTATTATTATTATTATTATTATTATTATTATTAGTATTGTTGTATTATTGTCATCATCATTATTATTGTCATCATCATTGTCATTATTATTATAATGGTTGTTCGCCATCTTCTTGTCGTTCTTGTTCTTGTGTTGCTGTTCTTGTTGTTCTTGCTGTTGCTGTTCTTCTTGTTGTTATGAAGATGCAAGCACTTTAACAGACGTTTTAGTTTGTTTAATATCTGTAGTTCAGATGAAAGAATTTGACTCACTGTGATTTCTAAACGATTAATTTAATTGATTTGATACTTTCGTTCGATAATTACTAATAACTCAAGGGAAGTGCCTGATTAGCAGCCAATCAGGTACTACCCTTGAGCGGTCATGGCTGCTCCATTTTGGGTGTACTGGAAGTTGAAGTCGCTTGCTTGACTGGCCTGTCTAGTAACCGACATCTCTTCTCGTCAGTGTGACCTACTATCGCGAAAAATGATCATATCAGCTCTTCTGTGACCTACTTTCGGCTAAAAGAAATGGATGAGGACCAGGAAACCTGTAACGACCTTTTCACCGTAGGAGATAAATCAACCAATACTGAACACACACACACACACACACACACACAACACACACACACACACACACACACACACACACACACACGCGCGTGCACGCACGCGCGCACGCACGCACGCATCCCCCCCCCCACACACACACACACGCACGCATACACACACACAAGCACGCACGCACCCCCCCCCCCCCACACACACACACACACATACACGCACACACACACACCGTGCAGTAAGAGAGAGAGAGAGAGAGAGAGAGAGAGAGAGAGAGAGAGAGAGAGAGAGAGAGAGAGAGAGAGAGAGAGATGAAATGAAATGAAATTTTTTTTTTCAAGGATAAATGATTAGGTACCTTCAATTACCTTTTTTTAGTCATGTTCTTGCTAAGCTATAGCATGCACATAAACACACATACACATAATTTTATATATAAAATGATACATTATAGCGAAAAGTACAGGCAACAATAATTCCATTTCAAATAATGCTCACATTACACACACACACACACACATACGCACACACACACACACACACACACACACTGATATATATACCAGTCCGCACACACACACACACACACACTCACACACACACACACACACACACACACACACACACACACACACACACACACACACACACACACACACGTACTGATTTCTACCAGTCAACACACACACACTGACACCAAGCAAAACATGGAACATTAAACATGAAAAAGTCATGATGTTATGCTGCACTTACAAATAATTATGCTAGAACGTATTAGAAGACATAAAGAATGCATGTCATTGCACCAGAGTAGGAGAGAGACGTCTTGTAAATATCTAAGCGGGGCCTTGGTACTACCAGATTGTTCCCTGATGTTCGACTAGATCTGTGGGCAAGTGCGAACAAATTATAGAGGCGGATAGGCTGGTGGGTCTGAGAGGGTGATTTTGCGCATGAGTACCAACTTATTATAAATGAAATTCTTGTCAAGTGGCAGGATATCCAGCAGTTTGAACTTATAATCAGTACTAATGATTTGCATTGGTCTGTCAACGATTAATTTGATTGCCCGCCTGTGAAGCGAATTCATACTTTTGACATTAGCATCACTGCTCCCATCCCAGACGGAGAAGACATAATCCAAATGTAGCTGAATGTGGGCACAGTAAAAAAAGTTTCCTTTTTGGTTCATTACTAAAACATCTTAATTTTGACAGTAAGAATAAGTTTTTTGATATTGTTTTACACACTTTGGTAATATGCCTTTGCCAACACAGTTTGTCATCAATGATGATTCCAAGCACACGCTCAACAGACTGCCCATTCAAATAGAGCTGTAGGGGAGGCGGGTTCAGCTGATGGTTTTGTCTAGTAGTAATTAACATACATTTGGTCTTAGTAGGATTCGGAATCATACAATTGTTTTGACACCATGTGGAAACATCATTCAGGCCGCTTTGTAGGGACTGGGTTATACAGGATGCATATGATGATGACACGTTAAGAGTTCCATCATCAGCGAAGAGAATACAGATTACACGGGGGTCGGATATATGTAAGGGAAGATCGTTTATAAAAACTGAAAATAATAGTGGACCGAGGATAGATCCTTGTGGTACTCGGTGCTCTATCACCCCCTCACGTGAGTTTGTACCATTCACACAGACCTACTGTGTGCGCCCGTTTAGATATGATGTAATGAAGGCAAGACTGCCATCACTTAGTTGATAGGCAGCGATTTTTTTTAATTAAAAGATCATGGTTGACAAGATCAAAAGCTTTTGAAAGGTCCAAAAATACCGCTCCAGTCATTTACCCATTATTCATAGCAGTTAACCATCTGTCAACCTGGTGAACCAAAGCTGTACGACAAGAATGTCTCCCACGAATGTCTCCTGTAGTGAATGTACGAGTTTGTATTTATCTACGAAATGTTGTAAATGTGTGTGGGTATGTCTTTCATTTGGTTTTGACAGAGTTCACAACTGAGAAATGGGTCTGAAATGGTTGGGGTCATTTAAATCTTTGTTTTAGGTAGAGGTATTACCTTTGCCGTTTTGAGACCAGACGGAAATTGTCCATGTTGTATGCAAATGTTGTAGATGTTTGTTAGCGACTCGACCACGTATGGAAGAGCCATTTTAAGAACAGTGCTGCTAATTCCATCATGGCCACATGTACGTTTACTCTTCAATAACGACATGGGTTTTCCCACTTCATACACTGTTAAGAGCGGAATGTTGCAAGACGTGTTAGGGGTTAATCTTTCAGCACAAACCTTTTTAGCTTTTCTGAAACATCAGACGGTTGACCGGCAGACGTAATATTTTATAGCAGTGTAGTGGCGGTAGAGAGAAAATGCTGATTAAACGAATCAGTTGATATTTTAGTGCACCGTGCGGTATTTTTGGACCTCGTAAAGGCGTTTATTGCACGCCAAACAGAAACTATATCTTTTTTGCCGTTCATGAGATGGTGAAAGTGAGACCTCTGAGCATTTCTAACTAAAGATTTTATAAGGTTTCTTTGTTTTCGGTAAGCTACAAAATATTTGCTCCTTTTATGATCATCTCGGAGCTGCCTGTCATCCTTGGTTTCATTGTTCAACCACGCGGGAAGCTGTGGATTTTTCACTCGTTTCTCTCTGAAAGGAGCATGTTTATCAAGAACAGCAAGAAACAATCTGTACCATTCAGACAGAGTCTCGTTTGGGTCACCTTGGTTGTAAACTGTGTCGAAAGATACTTTACTTATGTCATGCAGAAATACGTGTTTGTTGAGGCGCTTCAAAGATCTATATCTAATAGTTGTGTGCAGATGTTTACGAAAAGTAGTATTTGCTTTCAATGCCCAGCCACAACACACAAGGTAATAATCACTAATCCCTATTTGGGGCACCTCTACTCCCCGGCACTACCCTTGACCTATTAGTTGTGTAAATGTGGTCAATAGGGGTGGAGGAAGTAGAGCTAACACGGTAACTAACTGCTTCAGTCCAAACATAGAAATGGTACATTCCCAGGCAGGGTTATTCAGGAGCAAATTGATATTAAAGTATCCCAAAATTTACATTTCTGAGGTGGACTTTCTGGCCTTATCCATCATGACTGTGAATTCGTCATACCATTGAAATGTTGATGCTGGGTTTCTATAAATGTATCCGACGAGCAGGGGACTGGATTTGTCTGCCTCAACTCAATCCAGACACATTCCACCGTTGGTGATTCCAAGTCTTTACGCCTGCGGGTGATACCGCTGATTGAATTCCTGCTATTCCTGCCTGTCCCGACTATTCAGAGAGAGAGAGAGAGAGAGAGAGAGAGAGAGAGAGAGAGAGAGAGAGAGAGAGAGAGAGCGCACGCATATTTATAAAATAAAATAAAATCTGTATATTTTGCAGCTACAGTGAGCTTGTACGCTAGGGTTCTCGCGAAGAAACCTTGCGCTGTATTCCATCACAGCCTGACGAAAGCCTTTTATTTGAAATTACGTTGTTGTCTGTCGCAATACGGCTACGTCTACTGCAAGTCTTTGCCAAAGTTGCATGTAAACGACGGGACCGATTGAACCCAGTGAGCAGTGAGCAGAACGTGCTTGGGCGGGCGTCGGTCCGACGACACTTTGCTCACTGGAAAATTATTTATTTATTCATTGAGTTAATAAATTAACCCCTTCCCTGTTACTGTACGTACATTTTTGTTTCTGAAATCAGTCTTTCTTTATTCAACGACCAAAAGCCAAAACCCTCCCAGAAACTTGGATACAAATTGGTCTCAGCAAGAGGCATAGATCCTCATGAGCCCCCGCAGTCGCGGGGGCTCATGCGGATCTATGGCTCTTGCGGTTGGATCTTGTTCACTTTCAAAGGGTTAATGAGTTAACCAGCAATTGACTTTTTTGTGTTATTTATTGAGTTATTTGTTCGTTTTCGAGTGTTACATGCTTTCCATAATGAATACACGACGAGGGGAGTTTTGATAGCTCAAGACTAGTGACCTGTCATAGGTATTCTTAATTGAGCTAGATGCGATAGCGCGCACGCGGTGCGCAACTGATTTGCATTTAGTCAATACACCATCCTCAGGCCCCTATGTGCCCTTCGCCAGAAGAAGAAAATAATGAGTAATAAAAAAATAAGTAAATAAACAGTCAAAAGATAACAAGCCAGTTTTGTTGTGTGGCTGGACGTGTATTATGCTGAGTTGCAGGTCGTTATAAGCAGCAAAACAAGCAGGGCCCAGTAAGGAGAAGGTTTTGAATTTGTTTCTTCTTTGCTGAACGATAAAGAAATAAATCAACAGCTTGGACTAATTAAAAGCGTTCTGTCATTTGTTTCTGTCTGAAAAATAAAATTAAACAAAATAGTATAATAAAATCAATAGCTTGTACTGAGTAAAAGCGTTCTCTCATTTTTTTATATTTGTCTGAAAAACCGGATATAAATGGTATCAAGTGCCTGTGTACAAAACACAAAAAAGCGAAAAATGTCGTCAGAGATTGCGTCCGTTGCTAAGCGCTGCAAAAAAGGAAGTTGTGTGGTCCAAGCTTCCAATTTGGCAAATGCAAGTTGCAAATCACCCTAGCCTTCCACGTGCAGCGCCAACTGTGCGGGAGATAGATCGACCAATCGACAATACAGCTCTAGGTTAATGCCGATCCCACTTGAAAGATAGTAGTCACGAGGCAAAGCATGCCCAGATGGATCGACCACTAATACTCAAGGACAGTGCTTGATTATCTTGGCGCCTAGCTAATCAGGCACTACTCTTGAATCGACTCAACCATCACTTTTTTTATTTTCAGCCGAATTTTCAAGTCTCAGTGAGTCCTTGCAATTTCCTTGTTATATGTTAACACTACCAGTGCAAAGTACGCCTAGATGAATCCAAGATGGATGTTCAAGGGCAGTGCTTGATTAGCTTGGCGTCTAGAGGCGTCAAGCTAAACAAGCACTACCATTGAAACGGCGTAGCCATCAATTTTTTTCTTTTATATCAGTCAGATTTTCAAATCTCTGCGAGTCCTGACAATTCCCTCGTTAGATGCCCTAGCCGATCTGTCTCTCGCTTCGAGCACACTATGGTTATCTGATAAGGATATAATTCTCAGAAATGTTGACCAGTTGATGCTCGGAGCGAAAGAAATCCCGTTATAACGCACGCAATTTTCATCCTTACACTAAAACCCACAGCATCTTCTCCTTCTGAAGAAGACGGCTGCAAATCAGTCCAAGTTTGAACAGCAAGGGGTACGTTACCACACGTTACCTTAAAGGGGGGCATGAGAATCTATATAGACCTTGTTCAAACTGAATGAAGGGGAAGGGGAAATCGCCTTTTTTCCTTTTTTAAGCTCAGCCGTTTTGTCGTCAATCTTTGTGAATCGATCAGCGGCTGCGTCAGCGGCAGAAATAGCTGTCGATTCGTGTCTGCCGGCTAGCGGCCTCTTCCATCCCCAACGTACAGTTACCGGCATATTGTGTCATGAGCCGATGTGGCTGTAAATTAAAACTATCAGGGAGCCAGCTTTGCGTTCTATCCTCACAGGACACAGAGCGGCGGCATGCACCTGGCACATTCCATCTGCAAGAGGCATAGATTCTCATGAGCCCCTGCTTTCGCAGAGGCTCATGAGTATCTATTCCTCTTACTTCAAAGGGATTGGGTGATATTTTTTATGTCTGTCTGCTGTGTACGTTTCAATGTTATTATGATGAATATGATTAGATGAATGTATGGTCCGTAAAGTGGCTGTATCAGAAAGGCGATATGGATCCGGTGGCTCGCCGGTGCTCGCACGCAAACACACACACACACACACATACACACACAACGCCCCACGCTTACGCACACACACACTGACACACGAATGCACGCATGCAATTAAACACACACAACGTTCGCACGCGCGCGCACACACACGGTCGCATCGGCACACACACACACGCACACACACACACACAAACACAAACACAAACACACACTGGCATGCACGAGTGCACACAGAGATATAGGGAGAGAGAGACATACACGCACGCGCGCGCGCACACACACACACACACACACACACACACACACACACACACACACACACACACACACAAAACACCCACACGTCACGCGCTGAATCCCACACGTCACACTTTTTTAAAAAAATAATAAAAGGAGATTTTTGTTACGTTGTTCGACGCACGCTGGTGAAAGCACTTGGTCACACTGCCACCAGACGGTTTCACATTTTCTTTTCACCACTTCCGGGTAGAAACCGTTGTCTTGGATACCGATCTGTATTTTCCTTCTGAGCCGTTTTCGACTGATCTCTTGACGACCTCAAAATACATACACAGTGACGCATTAGGGTTCTAAATCATTGGCCGGCCAGAACAACATGAACGGGGAATAATTGTGTGCGGCTGGCGAGTGACAACACGGATTTAGGACGGAGTTCGTTCTGTTGTTGTTGTTGTTGATATTGTTGTTTTTCTTGTTTTATTAGTATTATCATAGTTTAAGTCATTATGTCTTCCTTACGTGTTTTATGTTCCTGTGAGGCAAAAAGAAAATTTTCCATGTTATGCTTGTCGTGTAATATACAATAAAGTTTATTCAATTCAATACAGTTCAATTCAATTCAATTCAGTTCAATTTGTTTGTTGTTGATGTGGGTTTTTTGTTTTGTCTGTTTGTTTGTTTGTTTGTTTGTTGATTGGTTGGTTGGTTGGTTGGTTGGTTGGTTCGTTCGTTCGTTCGTTCGTTCGTTCGTTCGTTCGTTGGTTGGTTGGTTGGTTGGTTGGTTATGGATAAAAGTCACGTTTAATATCAACCCATTCACCGAGGGGCCAGGTGAACGCTACCCATCTGCAAGAGACATAAATCCTCATAAGCCCCCGCAATCGCGGGGGCTCATAAGGATTTATGTCTCTTGTTAGTTCTCCGATGTTCTTGAAGCTTAAATCGGTCCCATTTACATCTGTGTTCTGCACGCGAATGTCGCTCAGTGTGCAGTCGATTCAGACGCGCACTTCGTGATCACTAGCAGCGAAGGGGTTAAGTCTGCAGAGCCGGCCAAAGACTGCGGGGAAACCAAGGTTGAAAAAAAAAGAAAAAAAGACGGGCTTGTTCAACAGCATGTCCGTTGAAAGGTCCTTGTATTTCAAAGTGCAGTGCGTCTGAAGTGATCGGTGTTCAGGTCGTTCTCAATAGTCAATAGCTGTTCCTGTCTCCCATAACCCGCCCCTCACAGCCGCCCATTACCGGTGCCGTGGACGTTAACTCAATCAACTCCGACACGCCACGGCAAGACTTGGATCGAGCGTGACAGTTCAAGGGTTGTGCCAGAATAGCTTGGCGCCCATAGGCGCCAAGCTATTCTGACACAACCCTTGAACTATCACGCGCGATCTGTTTCCAGAAGTGTAATACAGTCTTCAGGGAGAAGATTTTATTTTAGCTCTCACGTTTCACACCGATTACTTCCATCACGATGATCCCAGTGATCACCGTCACGGATCGCTACAAAAAAAAAAAAAAAAAAAAAAAAAAAAAAAACCAACTGTAATCACAAATCAGAAAGCCGATATTAACTCATTCAGCCCTGACGCACTACACCAGGAGATGGCCGGGTCGACCATGATAATTCTCCTAGTGCCAGATTAGCTTGTAGCCGCCAAGCTAATCTGGCACTGCCCTTGAATTATCATGGTCGATCCATCTCCCGCAACTGGTGCATAGTCATTAGATGCCGCTTCCAAAATTTGGGAAATACGTGCGTCGGGCTGAATGAGCTAAACCGGCCAATCACGCATTACGGTCTCAGCCCTTTGACTGTCTTTGGCGACTTTTGTCTAGTTGATTCCTGCAGGAATCAACTCGCCAAAAATCGCTATCGACAGTCGAACTCGAAGGGTTTAAAACACCAAAATCGACAAAAAGCGCTACCGGCAGTCAAACGGGTTGGGACATAGCGCACGCCCCACGCCCCACCCCCACCACCCCCCCCCCCCCCACCCCCACCATCACTTTACCTCACACCCCTTCCTGTTTACACATAGTGCTCGAATCGGGCTACATTATATACTGACGAGCAAAAGAAATGCGACAATTTCGGAATCACCGGAAACACTAAAGTGTTTCCCATGATTCCGAAATTGCCCTATTTCCTTTGCTCGTCTGCCGTTAAATGACAAAAGCCAGTATGACCGATTTTTTTATTTAATTTTTTTAATAGAAAAGCGGGATTTTCATTGTGTAAGAGTAAAAATCTCGCTTTTCGATAACAACAACAAAAAATTGGGCATGCTGTCTTCTGCCAAAACAGCGGCAGAATTGACTGCTCTAATGGCAGCCGGCCAGGCCGCCTGTCCGCTGGTCAATGAGTTTAAACGTTACGAATGACTCCGGCAGGCAGGCTGATGTAGAGAGATGCGTGGCGGTTTGTGATTTTGGATCTTACGGCTCCCGGCCATAAGGTCGAGAATCACAGACCAGCGAACAGGCCCCTTAGTAGTCTCCACAAAGCTTCCAGTGAGTCAATACGTGGTTGTTAACCGCCGGCCCTCACACCCCCAACCCCCCACCCCCACCCCCCACCCCACCCCCACCTTTCACCCCACCCCCACCCCCCACCCCACCCCACTCACACACACATACCTCCCCCACCCACCTCACACACACACACACACACACCCCACCCCCACCCGCTGTAAGATTCAGTCCTATTTTGGGCTGTGACATTTTCAGTCCGTCTTGGCCGGACGGCTGTTGCCATACAGCGAACAAAAACTTGTTGATGCTGCCTGAAATTGCACTGGCATCACGTGTCATGTTACCCCCTTCGCTGCCAAGACTGAGGGGGAAAAAAGAAACTTACGATCCGACTGCAAGAGGCATTAGATCCTCATGAGCCCCACCCCACCTCCCCACCCCCCCGCATTCGCGGGGGCTCATGAGGATCTGATGCCTCTTGCTGAGACCCAGTTTTTGTCCACGGCATTCCCTGGAAGATTGTGGCTTTTGGGCACAGAATGAAGAGGGACTGATTTAGTCCAGGCGGCAAACGGATCGACGGGCTTGTTCAGAGAGCGTGTCCGTTATAAGGTCCTGGTAAATCAAAGTGGCACAGTTGCAGTGCGGCCGAATTTATCAGTGTTCAGGTCGCACTCCGTGGGTAATGGCTGTCCCTGTCCCTGTACCCCGTAACTCACCCGTTAGGTGCTGTGGACGTTAACTCATTCGAGACGTGCCGCCTCCGGATACGCGGCTTAAAGCCGCGTATCCGGTGGCGGCACGTCTCGAATGAGTTAACTCCTGAGCTTCCCTGAAAAAAAGATTTCAGGAAAAAACTTGCGCGGGAGTTGCAGGGATAGGGTTAAAGTGATCTGTTGCTGCGTGGGCTTTGATTGCTTTAATTTTCCCCCGATACAACGGGTTCTCAATGTTGTCATGCCTCCACTAAGACTTTTCTACCCTTCTTTTTACAAGTCATGTAATCAGGCACTCGTAACAGAGGTTTCCTACTGCCCCTGGTGCGAGCCGGTGGAACTCTAGTACGTACACAGAAGAAGATCATGATAATTCAAGGGTAGTGCCAGATGAGCTTGGCGCCTTCAGGCGCCAAGCTCATCTGGCACTACCCTTGAATTATCATGATAGTAGTAAAGTCTTTCATTTTACGACATTCAGACTTCATAAATTAAGAAAGTTAGCCTTTTTGTCCTGCATTATTGTTGTAATAATAATCATAATCATAATCATAATCATAATCATAATCATAATCATAATAATCATAATAATAATAATAATAATAATAATAATAATAATAATAATAATAGTAATAATAATAATAATAATAATAATAATAATAATAAAGATCATTTATATCGCGCTGAATCCCCAGGAGCAGTGGACTCTTAAGCGCGTAAAACATACCAACATCATTTATAAAGGAGATATTGCGACATATTAACCACTTGGCACCTGGAGCAAGTCCCTTTAAAACGATCTTCTAAATTAATGTGTCCGCATAGAATGTATCGTTCATTTGCCACTGTATGTGTTGACTTACAATATTTCCTGTGGTATTGTCGCTTTAACTCATTCGAGACGTGCCGCCTCCGGATACGCGGCTTAACTCATTCTACCCCAACAACGAAATGCCCAAATTTTGCCGTTGTCCTCTGAAGACTGCTTTGCAGTGCAGGACACAGATCGATCATGGTAGTTCAAGGGTGATGCCAGAATAGCTTGGCGCCCATAGGCGCCAAGCTATTCTGGCATCACCCTTGAACTATCATGGTCGATCCTTATCTTGCTGGCGTGTGTCTGGGGTAGAATGAGTTAAAGCCGCGTATCCGGAAGTGGCACGTCTCAAATGCGGTAAACAACCAGGAGCTCTGCGCAAGACCTACATCTCGTGGCGTCAGGTTTCTTGACATTTCTGAATATGCGAAACCAATATCATTTCGCACGCTATTGTTTATTTGTCATTACTTCTTCGACTTACCTGCCTATAAACAAGCTAAACTCAGTGCAAGACCCGCAGTGGTGCCCGGTGTCTTGACATTTCTGAATATGAAGACAACATCATTTCGTCATTAACTGTCGAGAAATCGTGATCGCGATCTAAATGCAAAAGGCATAGATCCTCATGAGCCCCCGCGAATGCGGGGGCTCATGAGGATCTATGCCTCTTGCTGAGACCACTTGGTGTCATATATTCTTTGTTGCAGTTGTAGCTTTGGGTCGTTTCGGTGAACATAGATTTCAGAAACAAAATGATGGACCGTTGGCAGGGAAGGGGGTTAAATCACCAGACGTGCACGTTATTACTTTATTTGTCATCTCATACGTTTGACCTATCCGCCAAGTCGTTAACAGAATGCACGTTAACCGGGGGGGAACCTTTCTCTTGTGTCATTTGATACGCCATTTCTAAACGTTATTACCTTTCTCATCAAGTCTTTCTCTGTCAGAAGCATCTTAACCCCTTCGATGACAGCTCACAGCGATCACGGATTTCTCGTCTGACACAAATGCACCAGTGACGGACATTCGCGTTAAGAAGAACACAGATGTAAATGTGACCAAAGCTAGGCGTGTAAAGAACATAGGGCGGACAAGAGACATAAATCCTGCGGGGGCTCATGAAGATTTATGTCTCTTGCAGCTAGGTAGTCGTACGTTCCCCTTGTCCCGGCAGATGAGGGGTTAACCTTTGAAAATTGCAAGGCAGTGTCTAGTGCCGGTTTCCATGCCTTAACCATGTAACGTCAACCCCACTGATGGTACATGCTTGTATTGAAAATCAAAGTGTAGAACGGATGTGAATGTAAAAACAAAAGTGTCCGTGGGAATTGGATCTACATGGGTTGGACACGACAGTGAGTTTTTGTGCTCTCTCTCTCTCTCTCTCTCTCTCTCTCTCTCTCTCTCTCTCTCTCTCTCTCTCTCTCTCTCTCTCTCTCTCTCTCTCTCTCTCTCTCTCTCTCTCTCTCCTGTACTATGCTGACGAGCAAAAGCAATGCGACATTTTTTGAATC
>BTPG01000007.1:114471879-114480845 GCA_036245525.1 Semisulcospira habei | reverse complement strand
ATCGGAAACACTTGATTCCAATAATGTCGCGGGGTTTTTTGTTTTGTTTTGTTTTGTTTGTTTTTTGTGCTCGTTAATATATATTTTGCTTTTATCAGCTTTGTGTACAAGAGACAAACACAGAACTGACAAGTTCAAATTTACAGCGTCAAACTTATAAAGCCGGCAGCACAGACAGAAAACAAATAACAAACAAAGAACAATGAAACGAAATTAATGAAGCCAAACGCAGCCATAGTTCTGCACTGATTTGGCAAAGGCCATTGTGCGTTTTCTTTCTTTCTTCTTTTTTTTTTAAGATAAGCGAGATTTCATTCTAAAAATAAAAATAATAAAAAAAAATTTAAAAACTTAAAATGTCATACTGGTTTTTGCCAAATGATGTCAGAGTTTTAGTGCATTACGTTCAATACTTATTATTTCCCTTTCTTTCTGTCTCATGGCCGAGAACCCAAACAAAAACAAGAATGGGGTGTGTACAGGTTCCGAAAATGTTGCGTACTTTTTTTTTTCCATGTTGTGAGAAACGAAGGGAGGCCTACCTCTAAATGTTCATTACAAAAACAACTCTGTGCTGGTCTGTGATTTCAGACCTAAGACCTCAGAGATAGTAAGCTCCAAATCACAGACTACCCCTTTCACAGCCAGTGGAGGCGCTCTGTGTTTCTGAAATCTTTGTTAACACATTCTACCCCAGGACCGAAACCCCCCAAATTTTGAAGCTGCCATCTGAAGGACTGTATTAATACAATTCTAGAGACAGATCGAGCATGATAGTTCAAGGGTGGTGCCAGAATAGCTTGGCGCCTATAGGCGCCAAGCTGTTCTGGCACCACCCTTGATCTATCATGCTCGATCCATGTCTTGCTGTGGTGTGTCGGGGCTGAACGAGTTAATCCGAGACAGACGGCCCCAGCCGACCAAAGAGCGTAGACACAATGTAGAGTCAGCAAGAGACATAGATCCTCATAGGCCCCCGCGACTGCGGGGGCCCATGAGGATCTGTGTCTCTTGCAGCTGGGTCGTGTTGACTTTCTCCCGGCAGTGCACGGGTTGAAGCACACACAAACAATAAGGCTGGTAGCTTTTCACCACACGTCACAAAACAGTACTGTAGGAAGTTTTCTTTTTATTAATAAGTTTTCTTAATATTTAGCCTGAAAAGTAACATTCAGTGCGCTGCATCCCCCCCACCCCCTTCCAGGGCGGGGGGGGGGGGATGCAGCGCACTTGATATGTTACTTTCCAGGATATATATATTTTTTAAAATCAAACAACCGTGTTGGTGAGGGTAGAGGTGGAGAGGGGATGGGGGTCAGGAAGTGATGGGGTGGGGTGCAACAGTCTAACTTGGAACAGTCTAAACATTTTAATAAATGAAATAAATTGAATGAAGGGAAACAAGACAAGAGTCATCCAGCTTCGAAACAAAAATTAAACATAAAAATTAAAATCGGTATGATTTTTGTTCAAAAGGTAACAGGTATGGGAGGGGCAAGGGATACTCTATTCCCCAGTATATGTTTTCGGGGTGGGGGGTGGGGGGGGGGGTGCTGCCCCCTCCCAACCTTCCCCTCCCAGCACCCCCTTCATCCCCTCACAGTCGCCCTGGGTTCTACGCCACTTCATAACCGGAACCTGAGATAGCGTGATGACCTGACATGATTCTAGATCACTCCTGCTCAAACTGTTTCACGCAGGCAACGCTAGACAGTACGCATTTTCACCCAGGACAATCACCACTTAGCACAACTTATCATTTTGTTACATACATAGGACAGTTACCCCACGACTTTGGTATTAATTTCAGTCCACTTAATCATATTTCAAAAATATAAAAAAAAACTATTTAAATTTCCAAAAATTTCAGTAGCTCGCTTGAGCTTGCCCTTAGCACCACGTGAATGTTATGAGTGTTTATGTACAGTGTGTGAGGGAATGCGCGTGATTCACGTGAGCAAGCTTGTTGGGTTCAGTTCGCGGCTATGTCCTGAGTTATATAATAAATATGAGAAATGCGCCATATAAAACTATGTATTATTATTATTATTATTATTATTATTATTATTATTATTATTTTCCTCGCTGACATTACCAACTAAGATTCATATATGCATCTCGAGACAAAAGGCAAAGTTCCCTAGCTATCAGTGACGTCTCGGTCTGAATCTGATTTGTCGGGTGCTAGTTTAACTCATTCGAGTCGTGCCGCCTCCGGATACGCGGCATAAGCCGCGTATCCGGAGGCGGCACGACTCGAATGAGTTAACCCGTTCAGTGCCGGCTGATGCAGATTGTGTTTTTGCACTCTTTGTTGATTCAACACCAGAAAGCCCTACATGTCCAAATAACATAGATTCAGAGTGGCGTCAGCAAGAGGCATAGACCTGCAACTGCGGTGGCTCATGAGGATCTATACCTCTCGCAGTTGGGTGATGTTCAAATATTCTCGGCACTGAACAGGCTAAACATAGCACTAGAATCTCTTTACAATCATAGGGGAGCTGGGTGGCTCGATGGTAGAGCGTTCAGCTTTCGTCCGATAGGCCGTGGGTTCGAACCCTGCTGGGGTCAAAATTAGTTCAAACCTCTTTTCGGTGCCACGTCTTTGAAATCACCTTCGTGGTGGACAAAAGACGTTAAGCCCTAAACGTTTAACTTTTTTTTTTTTTCTTTACAATTATAATTGCTTTTACGTGTGTTTTCGTTTTAGAACCTGAAAGCGCCTCTCACGAATTTCGTTTCCCACTTTAGTTTGCTGGTCAGTTCGGGGTTTAACGTCCGCGGCCCCGGAGTGATATTGGACGGCCCTAGCGGGCGCATGTAGAAACAGGGACAGCTATTACGTATGTAGTACGACCTGAACACTGATCAGCTCAGTCGCACTGCAACTGTGTCACTTTGATTTACCAGGACCTTCTAACGGACACTTTGCAACAACACTGAAATCTGTGTGAAAAGAAACGGTCTTTCTTCAATCTGATCTTTTGTTTTTGTTCTGGAAAAATTCGTGTCCCACTTTGCAGCACTGGGCTTATGTGCAAATGTGCAAAATGCCTTTTTTATCAATCTTATCTTTTGCTTTTGTTCTGGGACCTGAACGCGCCTCTCACCCCTTCCACGTCCCACTCAACTTTACAGTAACGAGTTCATGTTGCGCAACGTCGGTGCATGTACGCAACAGGTCCTCGGGCTGACGGTCGGCCGCGGATGGCCCGCGCACGGCTGTGCGCGGGCCAACCGCGGCCGACTGTCAGCCCGATGACCTTTTGCGCAACGTGCATGCACATTATAACCACCTTTGGCTAGAATCTTTGCGGAATCGTATTGATTATCTGTCACTGGCGCGAAACAAACGCACGACCACCGCCCGGCTATGAGGTACACACGTGTAAATGGAAACCAGAAGAACCCAGTAAGATCCTCATGAGTCCCTGCAGGCCTGCGGAGACGCATGAGGATCTGTGCCTCTTGTTCAATCTTCGAATGATCGCATTATCTTCAATGCCTTTATTACCGCCGAGTTCCTGCTTAACTGAGGAATATTCAGATAGTTGTCCAGTTTTCAAGCCTCTCCTCTACACAGATTCTCAGGAGTTCATGGCACTACGGAGGCTAATAAGGATCTGGGGTCCCTATATAGATCTTCAAGAGCTGCCGTGGCACTGCAGAGGTGCTCATGAGGATCGGAACCTCTTGCAGGCTTTTGGCGGTAAGTGCACAGTTGTACTTGTCAGCTGTAATTCCAGTCGGCCATGGATAATCTTGCCTGTCTAAAATATTGGTTAATTCAACGCTGAAAGTCCCCAGCCGTCCTAGGGACATGGATACAAAGTGGCGTCAGCAAGAGGCATAGATCCTCACGAGCCCCCGCAACTGCGGGGGCTCTTGACGATCTATGTCTCTTGCAGCTGGATTTTTCCCCCCAGTTTTTCTTAGCAATGAAGGTTTAATTCCATTCGGCCACGGATAAGCTTGTCTTTAATTCACAATGTCACTGACTCACTTTAGGTCGGATAGCACAGGACAACGTAAATCCTAGGGCTTGAAGATTCATTTTTTTTTTTTTTTTTTTTTGCGGGGTCTCATGTGGGAAGAAGGGGGAAGGGTGAGGGGGGGTGGTGGTGAGGGGGAGGTTATGTGTTGGAGAGGATTTTTTTTTTTTTAATACCTGTCTTCAATTTGGAATGTCACCGAAGACGGAAAACGTAAAATCCTATTGCCTGGTGATTCGATTTTTTTCTTTGAAGGGGGTGGTTGGGGGGGGGGGGGAGGTGTTGAATGGTTGGGTTGGGAGTAGGGAAGGTTTGATTTTTTCGTGCATTTTTGTGCCGTTTTATTTCTTTCTGTTTTGTTGTTGTTGCTGTTGTTTTTATTGTCGTTGTTGTTATTGTTGTTTTTGTCTGTGTTGTTGGTGCTGTTGTTGGTGGTGGTGTTGATGATGTTGTTGTTGACTGTGTTATTGTTATCGTCGTCGTGCTTTTGTAGTTGTCTCTCTTTTTTTTTTTTTGGGGGGGGGGGGGGGCGTGGGGGGGGCGTGGGGGGGGGGTGCTTTGTTTCTGTTTATTCCAAGATGCCACCAGTAACAGATGTTAGTATAGGCTGTGCCATACGCAAGTCTATACGCAAGGCTTATCCACTATGTTAGCTGAAGGGGTAGTGCCTTACCATTATGAAGTTACGTTCACAGTGCGCAAAAGTCCATCGGACCGACGTCGGCCGACGTTGTTGGACCACGCACGATTGTGCAAACTGAACGGGCCAACGGCGGCCGACGTGGGTCCGATGGCCTTTTACGCATTGTGTTGGCACTGTTAGACGGTCTCGCAATGACAAGCAGCTGGCTCTAATTCTCAATCAGATGGTTCATGTCTCTCCTCAGTCCTAAATTATGTTCTTTTCGTATGCTATTTAACCGGCAGTAGTGTGCGTTCCGCTTTGGGCGAATGTTGGTCAGTGCGTAATGGTTTCAGACGCGAGATTCGCGATCACTGACAGTGAAGGGGTTAATAGTCTATGCTGAGGCAAGGCGTCGTTGAGAACCTGTTGTGTCGACGGATTTTGAGCCGCCAAAGCCCGCCGGCCATTGAGCGGGCCGCATTAACTCATTCTACCCCAACACCGAAATCCCCAAATGTTGCCGTTGTCCTCTGAAGACTGCATTGCAGTGCAGGACACAGATCGACCATGATAGTTCAAGGGTGATGCCAGAATAGCTTGGCGCCCATAGGCGCCAAGCTATTCTGGCATCACCCTTGAACTCTCATGGTCGATCCTTATCTTGCCGTGGTGTGTCTGGGGTAGAATGAGTTAAGTCATCCTGACTCTACAATATTCTTCCATTCAGTATTTCGTCAGTCTTCCCAAAGCAGTTTATAGCCACAAGCCCTTCTCACCTGCAAGAGGCATAGATTCTCATTAACCCCTGCGAACGCAGGGGCTCATGAGAATCTATGCCTCTTGCTGGCTTAATTCAACACATCTCTATTCCTCAAATGGAGGTAGATACCGAGTGTTCACGCGTGTGACCATCCGGCTCATGCAATTTCGAGTGAGAGATGTGGTTACCCGCAAAATCCTATATACGCTAATACGATCTTTGGTTACGCTAATCTAGTCAACCTGTCCCGTTCCCAGGCATCTAAGAATAGTTGGGGAGACGGGGTGTGTGCGGGGTGTGTGTGCATGTGTGTGTGTTTGGAGGAGAATGGGAGGGGCGGGGGGGGGGGGGCGGGGAAGTAGTGCAGTATTGCACGACAACAAAGTAAGCTTTTTAAGGGTAAGTTGAGGGGAAGAGAGGGCTGGAGGAGGGGGCGGGCGAGTGCTTTCCCGGCGAAAAGTATGCAGAATGTGAGGGATCGTTCCGATATTCTCAGCTTCTGAAAGTGATACAAGTATTCTTAACTTATTCAATTGCCCCCCACCCCCACCCCCCAACCCGCCACCCCCACCCACCCCCACCCCCACCCACGTTCCCCTCCTCCTTCCTCCCTGCATCAACAGCTGCGAAAAAGAGTGTGGTACAGTGAGTTTCCTGCGGCTAAGAGAGTTAATCCATTAAGCCCCGACGCACGGCGGCAGCAGGAGACGGGCCGACCGTGATAATTCAAGGGTAGTGCCAGATTAGCTTGGCGCCATCAGGCGCCAAGCTAATCTGGCAGTACCCTTGAATTACCACGGTCGATCCGTCTCCTGCAACTTGTGTGACATAGTCCTCATGCGACACCTCCAAAATGTGTGAAATGCGGCCTTGTTGTTAAAGGGGTTAATGGTTGTGACTATGAAACGGCCGCTGCGGTGCTCTCCTTCACGTTTCAAGGTTACCGTACACCATGTGACTTCCGTATCAAGTTCATGATCAGTAGAACAGACACGTCGGTCCCCAAAATAGGCCACTGCGCCATAAAGGATACAAACACAATGCGCAAGAGGCCATCGGGAAGACGTCGGCCCGCTGGCCTTTGTGCACTGGTTAATTGGTCAATTTACGGTCCGGTTTCTGTCACTGACTACGCGGCGTACACGCTTAACCCATTTAGGCTCGACGCACCGACAGCAGGACTGAGATCGACCAGGATATCAAGGCAATGCCAAATTTATATCTTGGCTGCTGATGCTATTGCTATTGTTCTTGCTGTTGTAATTGTTGTTTTCAGGTTGTTGCTGTTGGCGATAGTGGTGGTGGTGGTGGTGGTGGTGGAAGTTGTGGTGGTGATGGTGGTGGTGGTTTTGGTGGTGGCGGTGATGGTTGTAGTAATGGTGGTAGTGGTGGTCGTCGTCGGCGTCGGCGTCACAATCGCAAAACTTGATACGATTATCACGTATCACGAATTCCAAACTCCCCCCGTCCAGACCAATTCCCCCCTCCCCCCCCCCCCCACACACACACGCGCACACACACACACACACACACACACACACACACACACACACACACACACACACATACACACACATACACGCGCGTACGCACACACCCACACACACATACACACACACACACACAGACGCACGCACACACACACACACACACACACACACACACACACACACACCACCCTCCTTGGACCAAAAAACGAAAAGGTGACGATATAAAAAAAATATGTGTCTTTGCCTACAGTTTCGATCGACAAATCTAATCTTGTCTAGAGCATTTCACAGCACGATATCATCTGAGAAGAGTCGTAACTTTTTCCCTTTAACCCATTCAGCCCTGACGCACTACAGAAGGAGATGGGTCGACCATGATAATTCAAGGGTAGTGCCAGATTAGCTTGGCGCCTTAAGCTAATCTAGCCGACACTACCCTTGAATTATCATGGTCGACCCGTTCTTCTGCAACAGGTGCATAGTCGTTAGATGACGCCTCCAAAATTTGGAAAATACGTGCGTCGGGCTGAATGAGTTAACTGGCTGTGGCCACAAAACTGTGCTTTTCAAATTGTAAGGGGATACAAGTGCATTCACATCTCAATAACACAGGAGACACGGGCTTTGCAAAAGTTCTGTGGCAGAACCTTTCCAGTCACACTTTCATTATGAATGTCTTTTCATTTTTTTTAAAAATGATGTGTGCGTGTTTAACCCCGCCACTGCCGAGAAAACAAATTAACACGATCCAACTACAAGAAGCATAGATCCTTATGAGCCCCCGCGACTGCGGGGGCTTATGAGGATCTATGCTTCTTGCTTGAGACCGATTTGTATCCATGATTTTTGGACGGCTTTGGCTTTTGGTCGTGGAACAAAGAAAGAACTGATTCAGAAACAACAAGATGCGGATTTCATCCCAAAGTCTACCGTACTGCTTGGAGCTCAGGTGCGTTTATCTTTCAGTTAAGAACATTCAGAGTTGTTCATATATTTAGGCTTATTAGATCCTTTTCCCTCCTCTCTAAGCCAACCCATGATCAACACACACGTCTGGGCACACAAATAAAAACGGACACACACCGCTTCCCACCATTAGTACGCTCTGTGGGCTCTGTAGCGACAGGAATCCATCTCCTTCTAATCTAACCCACCCTCTGATCCACACACCACTGGCACACAGAAATAAAGACGGACACGCGGCGATTCCCGCCATTCGTAAATCTCCGTGGTCTGGCGTAGCATAGCTATTCTGAAGAACTTAGCACGAGCAGCGAAATGACGTCACTTTCCACGACGCTGTGTTCATAGTGATGACTCGATGTTATACGTCACTCATCGCAGTACTAACATTTGACGTATCAGAGAATCAACTTTGCAATTTTCTTGCTGATTCTCTTGGGCTTACAGGTCACAAATTGACCTAATCCTACCCCATGATCGGGACAAACAGCAGGCTTATGCAAACACTGTTTTTGACAAAAAAAATCATGCGGGTATTAATGAGAAGATAGGTTTTTCGTAAAAGAACAAAATAAAAGTTATGTTATCTGTTTTACAAATGAGTCCTAAAATGTGGTGCAGAACATTGTCTAATTTTATACAGGTCACAAGGGACCTAATCGTACCTTATAAGAAAAAAAATGCGATTATTAATGAGAAGATTGTTTTGTGAAAAAAAGATTGTTTTGTGAAAAAAGATTAAATTGTTTTAAGATTAACCCATATAATTCGTGATACTAATCCCAAAAACTGACGTGAAAATATATTTTTTCAAAAATGTTTTAATTATCACTCAAAAGGTTCTAGAGGTACAATGCTGGTTAACGAACTCATTCAATATAGTCTCCATTTTAATCTAGCTATACGCAAAATATCTAGTAAAAAATAAGAACAATTACGGACTCCAGTGTGGATCAACCGGTTTTTGTGAAACGGCCATTTTCTCGCCAATGAGCATCTTAATCCAAAAATGGGAAGAAAAAACAAAGGACCAGAGATAATTCTTTTAGGGACAATATCCTAAAATTTCAAGCTTGTCCGTCCTCAAACGCGGGCTCTAGTCGCTGTCACATTCTCTCTCTCTCTCTCTCTCT
>BTPG01000007.1:114439379-114466879 GCA_036245525.1 Semisulcospira habei | reverse complement strand
AAGCTTCCAAAACTAAAAAAGCAAGGACATACGTGCATAACATACAGATCATTTAAAAAGTTCAATGAAAATACCTTTCTGTCTGATCTAGCTTCTGCAGAATTTACTGAAGTGTACAATGAAACCGACCCAAATAAAGCACTAGATACGTGGTATCACATCTTTCTCAGAGTGCTAGATAAACACGCGCCCTTGAGACAACAAAGAGTTAAATACGCCACTTTACCACCCTGGCTGACTGCGGATCTTATCGAGGCCATGGAGCACAGGGACAAGCTGAGAAGAGAGAAGCGCTTCACCGATTACAAGAAAGAACGTAATCGAATAAAATCCATGGTTCTGAAGGCAAAGAAATTACTTTTCGATAAAGTTATTCACGAAAGTAAAGACTGTGCCACAATATGGCGTGCGATAAATTTAGTTACTAGAGGCACGAATAAAAGCACAACTCCTTTACCGCCGCATCTCACAGCAAACAGCTTCAACAGCCACTTCGTCTCCGTAGCAGAATCATTAATCCCGCCGGGAACTGTGTCGCATGACTATGTATGCCCGGACAACTTAGTCGATTTCTGCAAGCAGAGAACTGCCGGCACAAAACCTTTCATCATACCCACTATAGCGGTCCATGAAGTTGGTAAATTAATTACATCCTTGGAGAATAAAAAATCATCAGGACTGGATGAGATTAGTGCGAAAATACTCAAGATATCCCTCCCATACATTGTAGAGAGTATCACTTATATCTACAACCTCTGTATTAATTTTAATTGTTTTCCAGACGCATTTAAAGACGCAAAAGTAATACCTCTACCTAAATCTAAAGATCTTAGTGAAATTAATAATTTTAGGCCCATATCACTTCTACCTGTTCTGTCCAAGCCCTTAGAACGGCATATTCACAAGCATCTATCTATATACCTGGAAAGCCGAAAATTAATCTATTCATTGCAGTCGGGCTTCAGATCAGAACACTCATGTCACACTGCGCTGATACGGATGATAGACACCTGGTTATCTTCCATAAACGACTCAAAACTTACAGGAGTCCTGTTTCTAGATTTTCGTAATGCCTTTGATCTAGTAAACCATGAAATATTGATCAAGAAAGTATCCATGTACATCAACAACTCGGCGTCGTTTCTCAAATCCTACCTCGAAGATAGAAAACAAAAGGTATTACTAAATGGCTCATACTCGAATCAAGGTTTAGTGAAGCATGGCGTACCACAGGGTTCTATTCTTGGTCCCCTTCTATTCTGCTTGTTCATAAATGATCTTCCTCTTGCGATAAAAAATGAATGCGTTACATGTGATATCTTTGCAGATGATGCTGCTGTACACACGCCAGATAAGAATATATCAAACATCAATTCACGACTGCAAAACACACTGCAAGATATTGATGAATGGTGCAGTCATAATATTATGATTTTAAACCCAGTAAAAACGGAGAGCAGGGTAATTAGCACCCGCCAAAAACACCAGCTTGGCTCTCTCTCACTCAGTCTGTCCCTCCAAGGCAAAACCATCAGCCAAGTTACTAACCATCGTCTGCTAGGAGTCACGGTGGACAACCAGCTTAGGTGGCAGCTACACATCAGTAACGTTTGTAAAATTGTCTCCAGAAATCTGTACATCTTAGCAAAACTTAAACACATTACTGATATGGAGACACGTCAACTGTTCTTCAATGCCCATATTAGGTCGCATATAGACTATGCTTCTACTGTGTGGGATGGTTCGAGAGATGTCAATTTGAAAAGATTGAACTCTCTACATCGGAGAGCTGCCAAACTAATACTCCCTGATCCCAGCTTAACTACTGACCAAAAATTGGCAGCCTTAAAAATTCTGCCCCTGAAAGATCATCTAATTTACAATAAGGGAATGGTTATGTTCAAGGCATTAAACGATAAGCTACCCCGATATATCACATCGCTATTTACCGTCCAGTCATCAACATACTCCAGATCAAGAAAATCCCTTATTGTGCCGCGACCTAGAATTGATCTCTATAAAACGAGTTTGACGTTCTCTGGCTCTAGTCTTTGGAATGCCTTGCCTAGAAACGTCACGACATCGGCTACTTTCTCCTCGTTTAAAGTCAGTCTCATCCAGTACTTATTTTTGTCAGCAGCATCCCCGTGACTGTGCACATATTGAAAAATACTATTTCTCATTAGATCATTAATTGCGTGTACCACAGGTTTCGACTGATGACTCATATTTATTCGGTACAGCTTGTATGTAGCTTAAGCCGCGTAAGCGTGTGTGTGCACGTGCGTTGTGCGTGTGTGCGTGTGCGCACGTGTATATTAGAGATAGAGAGTGGCGTGCTCAAATGTGCATGCGTTATGTATGCGTATTAGGTTGTGTGTATGCTTATTATATTATTTTAATTAAACCTCACAACATGTCATTATGCCCGACCAGTAAAGTTGGTAATTCCTATGTCACTTCCCCCCAACATTATTATTATTATTATTATTATTATTATTTCATCCTTGGCTTGTGCTGTGTCATGTAATTTTTTTCCCTTCTTAGTAGTAGAAAACAATTAGTACGATAGTAACTCTGTAATCAGTAGATTAGCAACGGCAAGTTCGAAAAATGGTTGTTACTACCAAAACTTTTACCGTTGTCAAATAAAGGATCATTGTCATTGTCATTGTCATTCTCTCTCTCTCTCTCTCTCTCTCTCTCTCTCTCTCTCTCTCTCTCTCTCTCTCTCTCTCTCTCTCTCTCTCTCTCTCTCTCTCCCCCCCCTCTCTCTCTCTCTCTCTCTCTCTCTCTCTCTCTCTCTCTCTCTCTCTCTCTCTCTCTCTCCCTCTCTCTCTCTCGGAAATGGTGTTTACATAGTTACTGAGTATGCTCCGGGTTTCCTGAACTAACATTCGCAAACGAGAACTATGTCAAAATCTTCACCGGTTAGTGTATTTACACTTATACAAATATCTGTCTGTATGTCTGTCGATCGGTCGGTCGGTCGGTTTTGCTGGTTTGCTGGTTTATTCCTTGGTCGGTCGGTTTTGCTGGTTTGCTGGTTCATTCCTTGGTCGGTCGGTTTTGCTGGTTTGCTGGTTCATTCCTTGGTCGGTCGGTTTTGCTGGTTTGCTGGTTCATTCCTTGGTCAGTCGGTTTTGCTGCTTTGCTGGTTCATTCCTTGTTCAGTCGATTTTGCTGGTTTGCTGGTTCATTTTTTGGTCGGTCGGTCGGTTCGTTCGTTTGTGGTGACGGATCTAAAGGAAGATCGTCTACACATAAACTGTTTGTTGGAACTTTGAAATGGTTGTTCTCTAAGTGTGATTCTTTCGTCTCTTGGCTTGACTTCGCGAACGAAGATTTTATAGGAGTTGCCCAACGACGTCTGCAGGCTTGTTCGTGGCTGCGGAGGCCAATCCGAGACAGGCAGGTTCGACCGCAGTGGCTGCAGGGGAAGGTATGGCCAGGGTTCTGAGCTGCGGCATCTCTGTTTTTTCTCCTGAGCCGCTTGTCCTTAAGGCTAGCTCTGTGAGAGTCCTCAAAGGAGACAGCTGCCTTGTAAATGGTGGAGCGCCAGGTGTCACGGTCCGCAGCAAGCGAAGACCACTGGTGGTGGTCGATTTGGCAGGCACTAAGTGACTTCTTGAGACAGTCTTTGTATCTCTTCTTTGGTGCCCCTCTGTCACGGTGTCCAGTAGCAAGCTCGCCGAACAGGGTGATCTTTGGTAGGCGATGATCCTCCATCCTGGAGACATGCCCCGCCCAGCGGAGCTGTGTCCGCAGCAGCAAAGCCTCGATGCTCACAGTTTCAGCCTGTTCAAGGACCTCGACGTTGGTGACATAGTCACTCCAGTGAATGCCCAGGATGGTACGCAGGCAGCGCTGGTGGAAGCGTTCGAGGAGTCGTAGTTGGCTGCGGTGGAGGGCCCAGGACTCGGAACCATACAGCAGGGTGGTGAGGACCACAGCTCTGTACACGCTGATCTTGGTGCCTGTTTTCAGCTGTTGATTGTGCCACACCCGCTTGAAAAGTCGCCCGAAAGCGCTGTTCGCTTTTGCCAGCCTGCTGTCAAGCTCATTGTCCAGCTTGGCGTCCGACGTGATAATGCAGCCAAGGTAAGTAAACTGGTGCACTGACTTTAGTTCAGACTCGCCAATGGTGATGTGAGGAGGGTGATACACTGTCTTGGGTGCCGGCTGATGGAGGACCTCTGTCTTTTTCAGACTGACCTCGCGTCCAAAGAGCTGGGCAGCATCTGCGAAGCAAGACATGATGCGCTGCAGGGCTCTCTCTCTGTGTGCAACGAGGGCAGCATCATCAGCAAAAAGCAGCCCACGAATCAGTTGGTCTAGGGTTTTCGTGTGGGCCTGCAGTCGTCTGAGGTTGAACAGGCTGCCATCGAGATGATACCTGATGTACACTGCATCGTCATCATCGAGGTCCACTGTGGTCTGCTTCAACATCATGCTAAAAAAGATGGTGAAGAGGGTCGGTGCCAGCACGCAGCCCTGCTTTACGCCGCTGATGCTGAGAATAGGGAATGGTTCTGAGAGGTCATTGTTGAGTCTGACCTGGCCTTGCTGGTCCTCGTGTAGCTGGACAATCATGTTGAGGAACTTTGGGTGACAGCCAAGTCGCTCCAGGATCTGCCACATGCCTTGCCTGCTCACAGTGTCGAACGCTTTTGTTAGGTCGACAAATGTTACGTACAGCCCTTTGTTCTGCTCGCGGCACTTCTCCTGTAGCTGTCTCAGCACAAAGACCATATCGGTGGTGCTCCTGTTTGCTCTGAAGCCACACTGGGCCTCTGGGAGTTGGTCTTCAGCGATGGCAGGTACCAGCCGATTCAGGAGCAGCCTTGCAAGGATTTTCCCAGCAATGGACAGCAGGGTAATTCCCCGATAGTTGGAACAGTCAGACTTCTCGCCTTTGTTCTTGTACAGGGTGATAACGACTGCATCACGGAGATCTTTTGGTAGTGTTCCTTCCTCCCAGCAGCAGAGAAAGAGGTCATGGAGCTTGTTGTGCAGTGCTGTGCCTCCATGTTTCCAGGTCTCTGGCGGTATTCCATCAATGCCTGCTGCTTTGCCACTCTTGAGCTGGTGGATGGCTGTGAGGGTCTCTTCAGCGGTGGGCGGTTCGTCCAATTCAACCTTTACTGGGAGGTGTGGGATTTGTAGGACGACTGCTTCTTGAACAGTGCGCTCAGCGCTGAAGAGGCTCTGAGAGTATTCCGACCAGCGGTTCAAGATGGAGGTATTATCTGTGAGGAGTGCCTGGCCATTCGCGGTTCGCAGGGGACTTTGTACCAGGTGCCTGGGGCCATACACTGCTTTCAAATCCTCTGCAGAAGTCTTGGGTTTCGCCAGAAAGAAGAACAAAGACTGGTTTGACGAAAACGATGTAGAGATCCAGGAACACCTAGGGAAAAAAAAAGAGCCGCCCATCAGGCCCACCTAGCCCAGACTTCCTGCCCTGTGAAGAAGTCTGCCTTCCGCCTCGTCTGCAGCAGTCTCTAGCGCAAGCTCAGAGATCTCCAGAATGAGTGGTGGACCAGACTTGCACAGAGGACCCAGCTTTGTGCTGACAATGGTGACTACAGGGGCTTCTACGATTCTTTCGTATCGCTGACAAAAAGGGACTTTCCGTGGCGCTGAAAGTGCGAATGAAAGCTCTTTTATGGGTTTTCCTGTAGGATTCATCGCGACAAAAACCGCTGCCGACAGCCAACGTGTTAAACATGTATTAAAATTGTGTCAAAATATTGTGACGTAACAACCAATGCACACAAGGTCATCGGACCGACGTTGGCCGCTGTTGACCTGTGCTCGTCCAACGGAGGCCGACGTCGGCCCGATGACTTTGCGCGCATTGGGAGAATGTTGACAAGTCCCTTTAAAGTTTTGAGCTATTGTGGATTCTTATGTGGTGTCGTCTCCCCTTGGTGGCAAACCGCAGGCATTGAATTTCATAGAATAAATTTAGCGACAACTCAAGCACTATTATGCAAAGCATTTACGTCGGAAAAAAATATGCGTGATCTGAAAGGAGAAGGCAGATGGGTGTCTCTCAAAGGGCCGTGATCAATTCATTTTGATGAGTCTCAAATATCTGAGATTTGAATCTCATGAAACTGAATGCAGAAGTTTACGAACTGCGACGGAGTTTTGCAATACATCCTCAAAAAACAAGAACATTAACATCAACAGTTCGAAACAAATCACGTAATTGAGCTCTCAAATCGAAATCTGGTGGTATGTCCCTAAAAGAGTTCATGTACATTACAGATCAGGAGACCGTTGACTATGATATTTCAAGGGTGGTGCCAGAATTGCTTGGCGCCTTTAGGCGCCAAGCTGTTCTGGCACCGCCCTTGAACTGCCAGGGTTGGACATTTTGTAGTGCGTATGGTCTGAATGATTCAACAGTCGTGTAATCTTCAAGGACGGATCAGTTACCTCGAGGGGGGGGGGGGGGAGGGGGGGTTTCCAACCTGATACAAAAGGCCTCCCCGAGGCTAACCTGATACAAAAGGCCTCCCCGACGCTATACCTTGCTTCCAGGGGCCGAAAAATCGAAAGACAGGAAGGGGGTGGGGGAGAGATGATGATGATGATGATGATGAAACTTTATTTATCAACGGTAAAAAGTTTTGACAGAAACAAATCGTCAGAGAGAGAGAGAGAGAGAAGGCACGTGCGTGTTAAGACTCTAAGACTCTCACCATTCGCCAAAATATCAAACAACGGGGGAGGGGGGGCAGGTGGGGAGGGAGGCGTGAAGGGAAAACTCGCCCAAATATTACACGTGGGGGAAGGGGGGAGGGGGTCCAAACACCGCAAAAAGGGACTGTATTCATTGTTATAGCATTTTAAAGAATGTTAGGTCGGGAGGAGGGGGGTGGGTGAAGTAGCTGGGTTCCGGAAGCGGTGGAACACCCCTCCCCTCCCTCCCCCCTCAGATCCGCCCCTGATCATTGTCTTTGTTCTCTTTTCAAAAGCTCTCTCTCTCTCTCTCTCTCTCTCTCTCTCTCTCTCTCTCTCTCTCTCTCTCTCTCTCTCTCTCTC
Organism: Semisulcospira habei; assembly: GCA_036245525.1. NCBI lineage: Eukaryota > Metazoa > Mollusca > Gastropoda > Semisulcospiridae > Semisulcospira > Semisulcospira habei. The sequence goes on along the minus strand of BTPG01000007.1, from coordinate 114,459,826 downwards.
TCTCTCTCTCTCTCTCTCTCTCTCTCTCTCTCTCTCTCTCTCTCTCTCTCTACTGTTAAAATAGGTGTGCTTTGGAATATTTAGTATTGAAGGCTTGAGTGCGCGGCAAAATGCTCTCAGCTATGAAGGTAATGTATGACTCAGTGAAATTTTGTGTTAGAGCGGACATCCTGAATTGTACAGCATATTTTGAGTGTTTCCAAGGTTTAAAACAAGGATGTTTAGCATTGCCGACATTGTTCTTCTTTTTGATTAAGGAGCTTGTTATGTACATTATTGAAAATGGTAAACATGGCTTCCAACTAAAAGCCGATGCAGCAGAACAGTTTTTGTTGATGTTTGCAGATGACATTGCTTTGTTTTCATCAACCCCCAATGGCCTCCAGACTCAGCTGAACAATTTATCCAAAGAAGCATCTAAACTTGGTTTGTCTGTTAACCTAGACAAGACGAAAATAATTGTGTTTCAAAATGGTGGGTATTTGTCAAAATATGAAAAATGGATCTACGGGGGAACGAGGGTAGAAGTTGTCAATATGTATAAGTACCTTGGGTTAAACTTTACCACACGTTTGAGTTTAAACACATCCGTCGATGACTTAGTCACTACGGCAAAAAAATATGTAATCGATATTTTCTGTATTGAAGAAAATCAACTGCGCTAGTCCTGATGTTTTTCTCAGGCTGTTTGATGCGCAGGTTGTCCCAATTTTGTTGTATGCCTCGGAAATTTGGGGTATAAACGAGTGTGCCGAAATTGAAAGAGTCCATACATTTGCATGTAAAGGTTTTCTTAATGTCAACTTCCGCACGCCGAACCTGATGGTTTATGGTGAACTTGGTCGATATCCCCTGTCAGTATTAACGTCAGTAAGATGTGTTTCCTACTGTTACTAGATTTGCAAGTATGGCTTATCATATGCTTAAGGATTTAGACGATAAAGGGAAAGAAACATGGGTGCCAAAGATAAAGAATTTGCTTTTTCGAAATGGGTTTGGTCATGTGTGAATTTCAAAAGGTGTTGGAAACATGAATGCTTTTATAAACAAGTTTAAACAATGGATGGTTGATTGTTCTAAGGTGACAAAACTGGTCATCAAAGCTTTATGAGAGTGAACGTTTTACTGTGTATCGTAGTTTTAAACATACACTTGTACAAGAAATTTATTTTGAACTGGTTAAGCCAACTTATGTCAGTGAAAAATCTACTTGGCATAACCGAATTGCAAAGTAACAAACAAAGATATAGTAATCCCAATGCTGTAACGAAAGTGTGTCCATTGTGTGCCAAGGCTGTGGAAGATGAAATTCACTTTATGTTTTATTGTCCATTCTATGATGAACTGCGTGTCAAATACCTATGTAAGTTTGACCTTATGGAACTCAAAAAGAAAGAATTGTGTATCCTAGACACTACTAACCCGCAGTCTATTGCCGATTTAGCAAGATTTGTATTCCATGCATTTAAAGTCCGTAGCAGCATGCTTGTATGATTCCACGTGCAAACTGTGGTTTTTACTCCGACCTGGTCTGTGTAGTACACGGCTGTGGCCTGGATTTGGATACCGCATTTTACATGTAGGTCAAACTGAAGTGGCTATTATGTGCTGGCGTAGATCGAATGGAAATGTGTGTGTGTGTGTGTGTGTGTGTGTGTGTGTGTGTGCGTGCGTGCGTGCGTGTGTGTGTGTGTGTGTGTGTGTGTGTGCGTGCGTGCGTGCGTGCGTGCGTGTGTGTGTGTGTGTGTGTGTGTGTGTGTGTGTGTGTGTGTGTGTGTGTGTGTGTGTGTGTGTGTGTGTGTTGATATAAACATCGCCATATGGCTTTTATATACACTCCATTGTATGGACATTAAGTCTGAACAATAAACTGAATCTGAGTCCGCCTCTCTCTCTCTCTCTCTCTCTCTCTCTCTCTCTCTCTCTCTCTCTCTCTCTCTCTCTCTCTCTCTCTCTCATAAGGAAATTATTTTTACATATGTTCCGGGTTTCCTGAATAAACATTCGCAAACGTGAACTATGTCAGTCAAAATTTACCGCTTAGTGTATTTGCACTTATGCAAATGTCAACTATCCGTCAGTTCCCGGCTGGTCCATGACTGAGCTAGAGGCACAGATTCTCGTTAGCCCCTCGCAAGGGGTTCATGAGAATTTATGCCTCTTGCTGGCCGAGTTCTTCTACACTGCTGCCTCACATTGAGGGGAGTCAGTCATCGGAGTTCGTGCTACGACTGAGCGCAAGTGAACAGCAATAAAAGATACAAAATATAAGAAGTTGAAGTTCGGGCAACGACCTAGCCCGGGCTGTTCACCCACACACAGCGTAAGTTTTCGTTCTCATCTTCTTTTAACTCATTCTACCCCAACACCGAAATCCCCAAATCTTGCCGTTGTTCTCTGAAGACTGCCTTGCAGTCCAGCACACAGATCGACCATGATAGCTCTAGAGTGATGCCAGAATAGCTTGGCGCCCATAGGCGCCAAGCTATTCTGGCATCACGCTTGAACTATCATGGTCGATCCTTATCTTATATGTCAGTGCCTGGGGTAGAATGAGTTAACGTCTGTTCAGTTGGGTCCCAACCGGCCTCGGCCTCGACCCAACCTCGGCCAGAGTGACATATGCTGCTCACAAAAATGAATAGAAAGGTATGTTAAATTTTCAGCTTGAATTACTGAAAGACCTGTAAGGTTCTTTACATTTTCAAATCGTCTGCGGCCGGGCTGCGAGAGAAATTAACCGCTTGAAAACGGCTAGACAAGATTGTAGTTAATCTTATCCGATGGTTGAAAAGACATCGTTGATGTGCCGGCTGTTTCTTAACCCCTTCACTGCTACTGACGATACCGCTCGGTGGAAAAAAAAAAAGCGTAGTTACTGAATCCATTTCATTCTGAGGATGATTTTTTAAAATAATTTGCTTATTGTCCTATGAAGGCTACATTACAGTTTATGAGGTAGATCAACCATTTTAGTTCAAGGGTGGTGCAAGAATAGCTTGGCGCCTCAGGCGCCAAGCTATTGTGGCACCACCTTGAACTATCATGGTCGAATTAATTCTAAGCATTAGTGTATCAGGATGAAAATGGTTAATGGCAGTAAAGGGATTAAACTCATTGCTGGCAGACTTACCTCTGCTAGTCTCAGACAGGCGACTAGAGCTATGTATACACGATCGAGGAAAGCTATCTGAGATTATTTTCTGGAGCGAAAGGGTTAAGCCTATCACTGGGCTATAAACACGAGAGTAATACACTTCAAGACGGATGCACATTTTATGAAGCAGGTGCATGTACTTGTCCAGATTAACTGCAGGTCCTAAAAGTTTATCGGGAATTATTGGGAAACGAAAAGCTTTGAAATTTCCCAGATAGGCATATACCCCCCCCCCCCTCCCCCCGTATGAGGTCATCGGCCCCAAGTTGCCGGGACGCACTGAGCAGACGATCTCTGGAAAATCCGCCGAAGCAGGTCAAAATTCCACGTGTTTCGACGAAAACAGTGGATTAAAAGCCCGGACAAACATGCGATATCGCATGAAACATGCGATATCGCATGTTTGTCCTGGCTTTTAATCGACTGTTTTTGTCGAAACTCGCAATTTTGACCTGTTTCTGATTTCCGAAACAACGCCCTGTAGGCAGGGGATCTAACTGTTCTGTCCAGCGCTGAGTAATTCCCCTTGGTTTGTTATACAACGCCCTGTTGGTCCGCGCACAGCCCTGCAGTCGACGTCGGTCGGATGGCCTTTTGCCCGCGGACGTGTTAGGACCGAACCTGCCATTTTGCTGCAAGCGGCTTACTCCCGGCGTCAAATGGTTAATAGTTTGTCATATCTCATTTAGAAACGTTCCTAGTTTGTCTTGCAATAATGCCGGTCAAACGGGCTGACTTAACTTATTCCGCCCCAACACCGAAATCCCCCAATTTTGCCGTTGTCCTCTGAAGACTGCATTGCAGTGCAGGACACAGATCGACCATGATAGTTCAAGGGTGATGCCAGAATAGCTTGGCGCCCATAGGCGCCAAGCTATTCTGGCATCACCCTTGAACTATCATGGTCGATCCTTATGAGTCTTGCTGTGGTGTGTCTGGGGGTAGAATGAGTTAACTCATAAGTCGTTTGACATCGGAATACGCTTTACTTTTAAGACATTCAAACAATGTGTCACTTTTGCTGTACAGTCGCACAAATTCGTAATTTTTTCATGAAATGGCTATTTTTCGTCCCTAAATGTGCCCCAGGAATATTAAGCCCAGTATGAGAATGATTCATTTTCACGTGAATTGGCCAAGTTTTCAACCCGGAAACAGCGCAGGCATACATGAAGTCTGCATGCTTGACCACGATATCGAAAAGTGCCGGCTCTAATTAGGGTGTTGAAAACGGCTTGTTCGGCTTGTCTTTTCACCACATGTTTACAACTGTACAGCAAAATCGACAAGTCAGTCATAGGAGTTCAGTTTTTAAAAAAATTTTTAAAACAAAATTAAATTAAAAAAAAATCCATATTATTAGGTCAACTGGCACTAAATGATATTTGTTATTAAAGTGATACAGAAACGTATTTCTTTGCGGAGATATTTGTTATTAAAGTGATACAGAAACGTATTTCTCTGCGGAGATATTTGTTATTAAAGTGACACAGAAACGTATTTCTTTGCGGAGATATTTGTTATTAAAGTGACACAGAAACGTACTTCTTTGCGGAGATATTTGTTATTAAAGTGACACAGAAACGTATTTCTTTGCGGAGATATTTGTTATTAAAGTGATACAGAAACGTATTTCTTTGTGGAGATATTTGTTATTAAAGTGATACAGAAACGTATTTCTTTGCGGAGATATATGTTATTAAAGTGACACAGAAACGTATTTCTTTGCGGAGATATTTGTTATTAAAGTGATACAGAAACGTATTTCTTTGCGGAGATATTTGTTATTAAAGTGACACAGAAACGTATTTCTTTGCGGAGATATTTGTTATTAAAGTGACACAGAAACGTATTTCTTTGCGGAGATATTTGTTATTAAAGTGATACAGAAACGTATTTCTTTGCGGAGATATTTGTTATTAAAGTGATACAGAAACGTATTTCTTTGCGGAGATATTTGTTATTAAAGTGACACAGAAACGTATTTCTTTGCGGAGATATTTGTTATTAAAGTGACACAGAAACGTATTTCTTTGCGGAGATATTTGTTATTAAAGTGACACAGAAACGTATTTCTCTGCGGAGATATTTGTTATTAAAGTGACACAGAAACGTATTTCTTTGCGGAGATATTTGTTATTAAAGCGACACAGAAACGTATTTCTTTGCGGAGATATTTGTTATTAAAGTGATACAGAAGCGTATTTCTTTGCGGAGATATTAGTTATTAAAGTGATACAGAAGCGTATTTCTTTGCGGATATAATTGTTATAAAAGTGACACAGAAACGTATTTCTTTGCGGAGATATTTGTTATTAAAGTGACACAGAAACATATTTCTTTGCGGAGATATTTGTTATTAAAGTGACACAGAAACGTATTTCTCTGCGGAGATATTTGTTATTAAAGTGACACAGAAACGTATTTCTTTGCGGAGATATTTGTTATTAAAGTGATACAGAAACGTATTTCTTTGCGGAGATATTTGTTATTAAAGTGATACAGAAACGTATTTCTTTGCGGAGATATTTTGTGAAAACGTTGTGCTCTCCGATGTCAAACGGCCTATATGAAGTTTGAATGTCGAAAAATGAAAAAAAATATTTCTCCTCTTCTTTTACTTTGTACGCAGGAGAGTTCCTACTTAGTTACTCTCAAAAGGCAATGGCAAAACCTCTCGCACGCGTGCCTACTTATATCGATTGTGAAAGGAAGGGTAGAGAAGTGTTAGGCGGGGCAAGACGACATTGATAACCCGTCGTATCGGTGAATTTTGGCAATTACAGCCTTCCATGAAGCAGATCGCTTAGATTAACGAGTAGCCCCCATTTTTTTTTTTTTTTTTTTTTTTTTTTTTTTTTTGAGGGCAGGGGGTGGGTGGGGGGGGGGGGCGACTTTTGAAATTACAGTACGTAAAAGACCGTCAGCCTCACGCCAAAGTGTTAACCGCGGTCGACTTCTGCCCGATGAGCTTGTGTGGACTGGTTAGGTCTTTTTGCTCTTATCGACTTCCGGTAAAACAAATAATACTAAATAAGAATTCACTGCCTGCAGTGGACGCAGACTGAGTTTCTGAAATCTATGTTAAGTTTTACGCCCAAAGAGCCCCAGCCGTGCAAGGAACGTGGATGCACAAAGTGGTGTTAGCAAGAGGCATATATCCTCATGAGCCCCCGCTAGAGCGGGGGCTCATGAGGATCTATGCCTCTTGCAGCTGTAGCCTGTTCGCTTTTTTTCCCGTCAGCTTGCTTTAATTTACTTGGTTCCTTCTGCACCTCTAGCAAATCCACTTTCTTTAATTCACGGGATTTCCGAACTGAATTGTTTTCCGATCCATCTTCGCTAGAGATGTGGAATCGCATGCAAATGAAGGCAGAGTGCTCGCAAACCAAAAACAACCACATGCTTTGCAGTGCTAGTTTGCGACCGCTTGTGCTCGTGGAATTTGTAAACATACATGCAAACGAGCTCAGGCATTAACAGAATGTTAACAACGTCCGGGGATAAACAAAGCAAAGAAAAGCAAAGTAAACTAAATCAAACCAAACCAAACCAAATCACCCAGACCAGACCAGACCGCACCGGACAAAACGAAACGAAACAAAACAAAACAAAACAAAGCAAAGCAAAACAAAACAAACAAAACAAAACAAAACAAAACAAAACAAAACAAAACAAAACAAAACAAAACAAATAAAATAAAATAAAATAAAAGACAAAATGTATGCAAATTTATTTCAAAACTGAGAAACCCAAATCTCCTGTCTGTTTTTGTTTGTTTTGTGGTTGTTGTTTTTTTTGTTTTGTTTTTTTTTTTTTTGGGGGGGGGGGTGTTGCTTTTTTTTTTTTTTTTTTTTTTTGGGGGGGGGGGATTTTTTTTTTTTTTTTTTTTTTTTTGCGGCATTTTCTAACGAAGCTGCGGTTTTTATCATCAACAATCTCTTTGTGAAAAGGGCACGATTTCCCCATTGACAATACACGCGAATAGGGATAAGCACAATAGTACTGCCTGATTAGCTTGACGACTACATGCGCCATGATAATCCAGGCACTGCTGCTGAGCTGTCTTTGCTGATCCATCACCTGCAAATGGTTTAACAACTCAGGAAAAAAAGCACACAAACAAACAAACAAACAAATTTGTAAAAAGAAAACTTTTAAAAAACTAGGAACTTCTGTCATAACCCTTCGTCTGTCGGTAGCGCTTTTTGTCGCGATGATTCCAATCATCGCGACAAAAAGGCGCTACCGACAGCCGAAGGGTTAACCCATTCACAGCGATCGCAAGTTCTAGAATCTGTGTTAATTCAACGCCGAATAGCTTTAACCGTCCCACTAAGGAACGTGGATTCAACAATGTGGTGTCAGTAAGAGGCATAGGTCCTCATGAGCCCCCGCGGTCGCGTGGGCTCATGAGGATCTATGCCTCTTGCAGTTCGATCGTGTTCACTTTTTCAGTTTTCGGCAGTCCAAGGGTTAAGCCTGACAGGATTAACGCTTCACTGAAGACGGAAAACCTAGAATCTCTAGGAATCAGATTTTAATGAAATTGTGCAGTCGATCTATCGGGCAAAGACGGGCTCTCAAGCGTAGCTGAGCTCTGACCCAATGCGCGATGGCCTTTTTGCGCATTGGAGGAATTTGATGAAAAATTAACGATTCGCTGGGCATACGATACAGTTCCTTGAAGTATTTAATGGAATTGTGCACCCCATTCATCTCCAAAGACAGTTTGTTACGTTATAACGTCTGTTCCGACAATAAAGTTCACTGTTTGTTGGTTGGCTGGCTGGTTGGTTGGTTGGTTGGCGTGTTGGCTGGCTGGTTAGCTGGTTGGCTGGCTGGCTGGTTGCTTGGTTGGCGTGTTGGCTGGCTGGTTGGTTTGTTGGTTTGTTTGTTGGTTTGTTTGTTTGTTTGTTTGTTTGTTTGTTTTTTGTTTGTTTGTTTGTTTGTTTGTTTGTTTGTTTGTTTGTTTGTTTGTTTGTTTGTTTGTGTAGCGCTAATCTCTAAATGTGCAGTTCGGATTATAACTGTTTTTGTATGCAGCGCTTATCTCTGAGCAGTTTTCATGAACACTCTTCACTGAGTATATTAATTTTTATTGCATCCAGTTTCCTTATTTAAAGTGAATAATGGAATCGTGCAGTCGATCCATCTCCAAAAACGTGCATGTGGCACTTCAGGTTTACATTTCACTGAGCATGACATTCAGTTTCCTGAAATGAATAACACAGGCCTAATGGAATTCTGGTGGAGTAAGAAGTTTTTGAGACAAGCCATGCACTGGACTGTCAAAGCAATATTTAAATAAAACTGAAGCCAGTGCGCTTAAGATCATCGGACCGACGTCGGCCCGAGGACCTTATGCGCACTTGGGAGTCCCTGTGCGACTGTCAAATACATTTTGTGTCATCCGCGCTGTCAAAAAAAAAAAGACAACAACAAGAAAACAGTCAAATCTGAACTTTCAAATTCCCTTAGGGGGTGTCAAATAACCTTAAAAAGCTTTTTCTTCTTTTTTTAATTTTTTTCCCTCAGTCGAAACAACATTTTCAATTCCTTTCGGGTCTGTCATTGAGCCAAGATGGCGCACTGAAGAACTCTTTGCTTTTTTTTCCAGTCGAAACAACAACAAAATCATGGAGACTAAACAACATGCCATGGGTTTTGCACGCAGCTTGTAACTAACAATGTCGTGTTTTCGACAAAACTAATATAGATAAAAAATAGATTTAAAAAACTTTAAATTAAGTAAATAATATTTGAATAAATAAAATAAATAGATACAAAAAAATTAAAGAAAATGTCTACATTTAAGTCAGAACATGTGATCAAAGGCTTTCTCCACAAGGCGGTTAAGTTATATAACAAACCAAGGGGAATTACTCAGCGCTGGACAGAACAGTTAGATCCCCTGCCCCCGCCTATCAGGCACCCATTCGCCAGCCCACAGAGAAATACGCAGGTATAGAACAAGACGATCATCTACATCCCTAAAAAGGATGCATCAGGTCTCTTATATAACCCATGTCTTTCTCCGGAACTTAGGAAGTAGGCAGGAGAAACATACATACACAAACACGAAGGTGCATTACTATATGTGGTCGGGTAAATACCCTGAATTCCCACAGTAGATGCACAGAACATTACACAACAATGTAACGATACAAATTTGCCTCGAGTTATACTGAGATACTCACAAACCAGATAGGTGAGGCTAGCGCTGGCAGAATTGTATAACAAACCAAGGGGAATTACTCAGCGCTGGACAGAACAGTTAGATCCCCTGCCCCCGCCTATCAGGCACCCATTCGCCAGCCCACAGAGAAATACGCAGGTATAGAACAAGACGATCATCTACATCCCTAAAAAGGATGCATCAGGTCTCTTATATAACCCATGTCTTTCTCCGGAACTTAGGAAGTAGGCAGGAGAAACATACATACACAAACACGAAGGTGCATTACTAAGTAAAGTTATGAATATTTCCTGTTTAACTACAGGTTCAAGATTTCGTCAGGAAAACAATCAACGGAGGCAGCCTCATCAAAACACATATTCACACCAAAATGTCACTTACAATGTTACATGCGAACGAAATGAAAATATTTTTTTTAGACGAAATCAAAATATAAAGTCCCTTTGCGGCTGCCAGGAAATCCAAAAGGTGCAAAAAATACACAAATTATTATGTTGTTTTTTTCTTTGCTCAGTAGACTCGGCAGTTTATCCTTTTTTAGCCCCGACGCACTATATATCAAGAGGTGGTTGGACCATGATAATTCAAAGGTAGTGCCAGATTAGCTTGGCGCCCTCGGGCGCCAAGCTAATCTGGCACTACCTTTAAATTATCATGGTCCATCCACCTCCTGAAATTGATACATAATTGTTGAGTGACACCTACAAAATCACGTAAATGCAGCCTCGGGTCTAAATACAGACAGGAAGACAGAGGAAAAGATGGGAGGACAATATCTCAGAGTGCACAGGACTGAAGCGGGGCGATACGCTGAGAATGGCAGAGAGAGGATTGGAGGGAGCTGGTTGCCAAGTCATCAGTGGTGCCCCAACGGTCGGCAAGACTACGGGATATAGATAGATAGATAGATAGATAGATAGATAGATAGATAGATAGATAGATAGATAGATAGATAGATAGATAGATAGATAGATAGATAGATAGATAGATAGATAGATAGATAGATAGATAGATAGATAGATAGATAGATAGATAGATAGATAGATAGATAGATAGATAGATAGATAGATAGATAGATAGATAGATAGATAGATAGATAGATAGATAGATAGATAGATAGATAGATAGATAGATAGATAGATAGATAGATAGATAGATAGATAGATAGATAGATAGATAGATAGATAGATAGATAGATAGATAGATAGATAGATAGATAGATAGATAGATAGATAGATAGATAGATAGATAGATAGATAGATAGATAGATAGATAGATAGATAGATAGATAGATAGATAGATAGATAGATAGATAGATAGATAGATAGATAGATAGATAGATAGATAGATAGATAGATAGAGTGAAACCTACAAAATAACGTAAATGCATCATCGGGTCTAAATGCGTTGAGCAATAATATTGACATAGGCGCCATCTACTAAGGTCAATAAGTGGTTTCTGTAATTCTGGGTCCTACGACTTATAAATAAATAAATAAATCAGCGCATTATCTTAACTGAAAATCGGCTCAAAGCGCCGCCGCGAACTGAACCCAACAAGCACGCTCACGTGAATCACACGCATTTACTCACACACTGTACATAAACACAGAACATTCACGTAGTGCTAAGGGCAAGCTCAAGCAAGCTACTGAAGTTTTTTGGGGGAAATTCGCATCGTTTGTATCTGAAATTTGCTTAAATGGGCTGAAACTGATAGCAAAGTCGTGGAGGAGGAAGAGCCGGAGTACCCGAGAAAGAACCCCCGACGGTCCGCCCGAATTAACGGTGACACGTTCTAGAGGAGAAAAGTCCGACGCCGGAACCGGGTATCGACGCTCGCACCTCTAGCACTGGTGGCAGGCGCTTTGACCGCTGCGCCACGGATCTGAAACGAGCGCACTAATAAATGTGTGCACCTTATTTTCGTGTTCTTGCGAATTTGTCGGAGGGGGGGGGGGGGGGGTGAGAGAGAGAGAGAGAGAGAGAAACGAACAAAACTTTCAAGATCCTCCGGGGTCTGTCAGGAATGCAACAAGATGAACGAGTTACTGGTTACTGTTTCCAGGTTTGTGAGCTGGGGGACCAGTTGCATGAGTGAGCTTAGATCCTACGCAAACAACTAAGCAAGGTGCTCCGCTATAGAGGCGGGAGCACCTTGCCTAGTGGCTTGCGTAGGATCTAAGCTCGTTCGTGCAACTGGGGCCTGGTCTTTCATCTTGGACCATAACACATTCTCCCAAAGTTTGAAGTTGCCCTCTGAAGGACTGTATGACAATTCTAGAGACAGATCGAGCATGATAGTTCAAGGGTGGTGCCAGAATAGCTTGGCGCCCACAAACTGTGACTGCCGTTACTTTTTTTAGCGAAAGCCATTATGTCCATTTTTGAAAAAAGCCTGATTTTCATTGTATAACAATGAAAAACTCGTTTTTCCTCAAAAATGGACAAACCAGCTTTTGCCCAAGCATATTGAACGGCAGATATTTATTTCAAGGCGTCCCTTCTGTGCTTTCTGTAAATCATACTGACGAGCAAAAGAAATGAGACTTTTTTGGAAACCGGCATTGCAAACACGAATGTGTTTCCGATGGTTCCAAAAATGTCGCATTTCTTTTGCTCGTCAGTATATTACACATAAAAAGCGCCATAGCTCATTGCAATTTGCTGCGCGTTTCACAGCACCTCCCGTGCCGTTTCGTTTTGCGATAGTAATGCCCAGACAGACCCACTCGGGGAATACGCCACAAGTACTCTTCTATTCAAATGAGATGCTGCGCATCTCATTTGAATAGAAGTGTACTTGTGGCGTACTCCCCAGAGGGTCTTTGTAATAATAATACCAGACATCCACATCCCTCCAGAATCAGAATAAAAGGCAATCAACAGTTAGCCAAAGGTGAGCTAAATGTTAAATGCCCGACAGAAAAGTCTTTAAGTGAGCTTTGAACTCTGACAATGTTGGCGGATTCCAACGGGACGAGAGCTGTCTGCATTTCTGGTGGTTTTAGATTCCAATTACGGTCTTCGCAAAGATCGGTGTGCACTACAACTAACCCCCTTCGTGTACTGTCAACAGTACCTGTGGCTGCATGCACAAGGGAGTTAATTAATTTATTGCGTACTTGACGCGACTTTGAGTAGTCGCCGTTTTGTTTCTAGTGCTGATTCGGTGTCCATCGTCTGATTGCCACCATTAAACCCTTCACTTCCGAGAAAAAGTCAACGCGATCAAGCTGCAAGAGGCATAGATCCTCATGAGCCCCCGCGACTGCGGGGGCTCATGAGGATCTATGCCTCTTGCTGGGACCAATTTGTGTCCATGCTTCTTGGACGGTGCTCAGGCTTTTGGTCGTGGAATGAGCCAAGATTTAACGCACGGTGTAGGTACATCGGCAGGGAAGGGGTTAACCCCTTCTGTGCCAGTTGAAGCAGACTGTGTTTCTGTAATCGTGTAAGGAAGATGGATCCCAAGTGGTGTCAGCAAGAGGCATAGATCCTCATGAGCATTGACTAATCGAGCCAAACTAGAGGCAGAATGCATAGCATGCTAGGATCGATACTCTTTTCTCTTTTTTCTAGATGTAACGTACAGACAGCCAGCATGCACACGTGCCTTGAAGGCACGTGTTTGCAAACATGGTGTTTACCAAAGGCATTATTTTTCATGCCACCTTATTCGTCTTGCTGCTGTTAAAATACTTTAATGTGCCATACTAGTTCGCTTTCTTACAGTTTTGCGTCACAGAAACGTTTTGTTATTGTAACTTTTTTTTTTTTCCCGTGCGAAATTATTTAGCATTACTTGCCAGACGCGGCATATTACTTTCAGTGCAGCAATTATAAAAAAAAAAAAAAAAAAAACACCTGTTTGAAAAACAACACTGCTCGGTGGCGATTTGAATCGTCTGACACAATCAGGCCTAAGGTCAGATTACCAGGCCTAAAGTCAGATTACCAAATTGTTCTCTGTAAGACCTTAACCCTTTGACTGCTACTGACGCGACTTTTCCGCCGAACGGTATCGCCTGTAGCGGTCAAGGGGTTAATGTCTGTAACAGTTCGTGAGCCTGAACGACCGCGGTACTTCCATCGTAGTGCTAGAATAGTTTGGCGCCTAGCGGCCTTTAGTAAGTATACTATTCCGTCACCACCACATTTGGCGGAGATGAATGTGTTGAGAAAGAAAAATTTAGCCCTTTTGGTGCCAGTGGACGCAGGTTGCCTTTCTGAAATGTTTGTTTAGCCAGTCAAGGAACCTGGATACAAAGCGGTGTCAGCAAGAGGCATAGATCCTCATGAGCCCCCGCAATTGCGGGGGCTCATGAGGATCTATGCCTCTTGCAGTTGGATCGTGTTCTCTGCAGTGAAAGGATGAAACTGCGAACGCCGCAAAAACAGACAAACAAATTAAACTAACCTAAGAATAGACAAACAAACGCAGGATTTTTTTTAACGAGCAATCACAGAAATAGACAAGCACACGAAAACCAGGAACAGACATACAAACGAACGCCAGAAGAGACAAATAAACGAACTCAGGAATAACACTTGTTTAACAACAACAAAAACAAGAACAACACCAAAACACAACATTCAACAGCCTTCAATCGTAGCTTCAATCGATGCCGCTGAAGGGGACAACTTCGCTATATGTAGGCCCAAATCTCTCCAGCGCGAATCCAAACATGGCATATTTCACTGGGTAGGTGTTTGGCCAGAGATGGGTCAGGATAGTGACACTACAAATTTTTATTGGGTGGATTCATGAAAGGGTGGACTGCGCTGAGCACATTATCGCTGGGTAGATTCACGCTGGGTAGAGTTTCGCTTAGACAAAGCGAAGTTGATCCCTTTAGCGCCAATGCCAGACTCATCAGACACTTCAAAGCCCTGATTTTTCATGTTTTAACAGTCACAGGCTGAACACCCCGACGTCTTCCTGCGTGTGGAGTAGGTGGGCCCAATGCGCCTGCTAGCAAAGGGCGTATATTCTCATGAGCCACTGCATACACATGGGCTAATGAATCAGAATCTATGATTCTTGCAAACAACATGTGATTATTTTGGTAGGGCAGAGGGCCACAAAAGAGAAAGGGGGCTGTTTTCGCAGTAAAATGTTAACCCTTTGGCTGTCGGTAGCGGTTTTTTTTTTTTTTGACCGAGGCGATTCCTGTAATAATCGCCAACTGCCTAGCTCGACAATAAACGCTACCGACAGCCAAATGTTAATAGTTATACCAGTGTCGTATCTGGGGAGGGGGGGGGGCCAGGGGTTCCGCACCCCCCCCCCACCACCCCACCTCCCACCCCCTCTACCCAAAATTGTTTCAAATGCTATAACCCCCATCCCCTCCTCCACGTTTAAAATTTTGGCGAGTTTTCCCCCTCCCTCGCCCCCCCCCCCCCCCACTCCCCAGATTTTTCGGCCCCTGGAAGCAAGGTCTAGCGTCGGGCAGGCCCTTTGTATCAAGTTGAAGGTCCCAAAGAAAATGTTGGACCCTTCCCCCCCTTGGGATCCGCCCCTGTAGCATACCAACGAGGAAAAGAAATGCAATTGATATCATTGGAAACACTGCACAGTGTTTCCATAATGATTCTTTCCAATGTCACACGCATTCTGCCCGTCAGTATACATGCATACTAAAAGTCTGTAAGGGCAACGGGTGACCAGCATCTAAGCCTCATGCAATTTATAAAGGGATAGATTTTTTCCGTTCAGTGACTATATATTGATCCGTTCATTGCCGGAGCGCAATGACTAATACCCAACTGCAAGAGGCATTGATCATCTTGAGCCCCCGCAGTTGTGGGGGCTCATGAGGATCTATGCCTCTTAGTGACACCAATGTGTATCAATGTTTTTCCCCTTGCTGGGTCTCTGTGGGATGGACATTAACACATTTCAGGCACCTAATGTGCGACCACTACCAGGAAATAGAATGAGTTCATGTTTTGCCAATACCTAATAGATGTCTGTAAGCACAAGGAGTCAATACAATACAATGCAATACAATACAATACAATACAATACAATACAATGCAATACAATACAATACAATAATACTTTATTAATCCCTCATGGGGAAAATTCACTGTCTGCCCATACAACACATGGCATCATCATTCACCCATAGAAATAATTAAATAACCCATAACTCTCAATTAAAGAAATGAACTGTAACAGACGTATGCTACCTTTGTAACACTCTTGGCATCAAATAAAAAAAAACGTTATGGTGGATTCCCCCTGTGCTTCTGGTGTCAGCAATATTGCAGGGAACTACTGGAAGGGCCAGTACAAAAGAACTAAAGAGTGTTGACAGACACTATCTACTGATATTACTGTTGAAAAGGGTAACAGCCTGAGGGACAAAAGAGCCTGGTTGGCATAACGTGATGTACGACTTTTGAATCATGAGAATCTATGCGTCTTGGTCAAGTAGTAGGTGAAGGGGGGGGGGTGGGGGGATTTCTAGGATGACTTCTAAGATGTTGATAAAGGTTTGTGGGTACTCAGACAAATTTGCATCCATCATTCGGCGCACAGCAGCGAAGGAGAGAGGACGGCTACCGCTCTCTCCTCTCACAGCCAACACTGCAGCACAAGTCACCGCAAAGCAAGCAAGATGAACCAAGGGAGGAAGGGACGGAAAAAGACAAACCGCCAACAGGCGGAGGAACTTTCCGCCACCCTCCCCCAAGCGGCAAGACCACCACCACAGGCCAGGAGGGAGACGAGGAGCCATAGGCCCCCTCTCTCCCCTCCGATCCGGCCACAACCGCCAGCATCTGATACGTGGGAGATGTGGGCCTCCACACCACCCCACGTGGCTATTGCAAGCCCACGGTCGCCCATGTCCGCACCGGGCCGCCAAGCACAGGGAAATTGGACCCCTCCATCACCGGCGTTGATGCATGAGCAGAATGAAGCCTTTGTCAGGCTGCTCAGGCAAAGAGACTTAAAAGGGGCGCAGCAACTCATCCAAGCCGAGGCCAGCATGTCCTGGCATGAAGAAGAAGAAGAAGAGACAGTCCAGGATCCCCCCCAGGCACCGCCCCCATGGGGCGCGGAGTCTGAGGAATCGTTGGAGTCGGCCTCGGAGCCGGATTTTCCACCCCCCCCCCCTCCCCGCCGCCGCTCACCTTCCCGGAACACGTTACCCGGGAACGGGCGGCATCGTCTGTGGAGGAGGGGACCCGACTCCGGAGCATGGACTTCAGCGACCTTGTCATCCTGCTCCAGGACGCGGTGCCTGCGATAACATCGGCTGAAGGGGACAACTACCACCGGGCACTTATCGCCGCCCGGTGGTTGATCCACACCGGGGCTATTGCTGACCTCACCACCCTGACACTCTGCGACTCGACCGCCCAGACCACCAACACCACCTACGTGGAACAAGAGTGTCAAGCGGCACCCACCTATGTAGAAGCAGAGTGTCAGGTGGCACCCAAGCTGCAGTCAACGGGGTCGTTGGCGGCCCCACAGACTGCAGCTAAGAAGACTGGGACCACCACCACCGCCATCAGACACAGGGGTTGCGGAAACACCACGCCGCCTACTCAGGAAGTAGGCACCGATGCAACCCCTGTCCCCCAGCAAGAGGATAAAGGCACCACCACCGAGCCAAACCCACAAGAAACCAGCACGGAACCACACCGGCGACGGCGCAACCGGCCTCCAAAGTGGTTCCGACACCGACAGAGACGCCCGGCACTGCTCCCTACGCCGCCACCACACCTCCGCCTACCACCCCAACACCGTCACCCACCCCATCCACGACAGCGCGCCACACCTCGACCAAGAATTGACTGGCCGCCGCCACCACCACCCTACCTCCCCAGACCCATCTACAACCGGCCACGGTTCCCCCGGCCACCCCCACCACCACCGCCACCACTCCTACAACATCTTTTGGAGTGGCTGGCACACCACCACCCACCAGCCTGGCGATAGGTGACGGGCATCCGGCCTATCACCTGCCTCCTGCACCACCAACCACCCGGCCCCGGCAACAACATCAGCCAGTTGAGCGACGGAGCGGCAGACAGTCAGAGAGACAACCTCCCCCCCCCCCTCCACACCCCCTGGCCCACCCCCCCTGGACGAAATCAGCGAAAGCTGGAAGTCCCGATCCCTTGTAAAGAATTGATTGATTGATTGACAAATTTGCAATAAACGTGTCTGCGTGTGCCATTAACATATATGCACGCTTGTTTGAAATTTTGAGCTGTAATGTTTAGACACACAGACAGAGCAGCACAGGTACCTAAAATAACTGATGACTCTCTCTCTCTCTCTCTCTCTCTCTCTCTCTCTCTCTCTCTCTCTCTCTCTCTCTCTCTCTCTCTCTCTCTCTCTCTCTCTCTCTCTCTCTCTCTCTCTCCACGCATTCATGCTTTCTTACTTTCCTGATTTGTAAACGTTCTTTGCCGTAAGTTACTGTTTGTTTTTTTCATCTAGAATTTATGTATGTAGTTTAGCAGGACAGTCTGCAAGACAGGCTTTTATCCTGAATTAAATTAACGCTTCGTCAAAGTCATCGTCCGAGAGAGAGAGAGAGAGAGAGAAAGAGAAAGAGAGAGATAGAATCAATGAATCAATGAATCAACGGTAAAGGTATTGACAGAGCCCGAGGCAATGACATTTTTCACATCTGCCGTTGCTACTTCTACAGACAAACAACAATTATATACATTAGATACATAGTCTGAGACTAAGGGGGTGCGGGAAGAGGGGAGGGAAATTTATAAAAAAAAAATTACAATTTTTTTAAAAAGTCAAAAACAAAATCGCACGCACACCATTATAATATAATAATACATGCGTGCACACACTCATTCACAATACATATCCATGGTTAATGAATGAGTTGAATGAGTTACTAACAGTGTGTGAACTGAGCATGATTTACTCCTATTGCAAGTAAGTATTGTAGCTACTTATGATTGCGATGCTAGGTATTTAAAAAGTCTTTCCTTAAAACATAATATCGTAGGAGTGGTCTTTACATAGGATGCCGGGAAGATAATTCCACAAAGTTGATGCTAAACTGGTTTAGAAAAAGTCAATTCTGGTTTTGGGTACCAGGTATACGCTTTTTGTATCCCCATAGCGGGACTGAGACCGGACTAGCAGCTGGATTAAGTATTCGGGAGTTCTGTTAATTTCGAATCTTGAACATGAGAACTCCTTTGTTATAAACAAACTGATTCTTACGGGAAAGAAGTTATCTTTTTGTATCTTATCATCAGTTGTCAGAGAAGGATCCGGTAAAATTAACTTTGTTGCTCGTCTATGTAAAGAGTTCAGTCTTTAAAGTGTACATTGCTGCAACCATCCCACACAGTCGAAGCATAATTAATGTAGCCCTAGGCGTGAAATTCATCAAGAAAATTGCAAAGTTGATTCTCTGATACGTCAAATGTTAGTACTTCGATGAGTGATGTATAACATCGAGTCGTCACTATGAACACAGCGTCGTGGGACTAATGATGCAATGACGTGAAGCTTGAAGTGACGTCATTTCGCTGCTCGTGCTATTATTCTTCATCTTCAGAATAGCCATGCTACTCTAGACCACAGAGCTTACGAATGGCGGGAATCGTCGTGTGTCCGTCTTTATTTCTATGTGCCAGTGTGTGTGGATCAGAGGGTGGGTTAGAGTAGAAGGAGATGGATTCCTGTCGCTACACGAGCCCACAGAGCGTACTAATGGCGGGAAGCGCCGTGTGTCCGTCTTTATTGGTGTGCGCCGACGCGTGTGTTGATCAGGGGTTGGCTTATAGAGGAGGGAAATGGATCAGCATAATAAGCCTAAAAATATGGACAAATTTGAATGTTCCTTAAAGATAAACGCATCTGAACTCCAAACAATACGGTAGACTTTGGGATGAAACCCTCATCTTGTTCCATCTAGAGTTTATGCATGTAGTCTGCAAGACAGGCTTTTTATCCTGAATAAAATGAACGTTTCGTCAACGTCATCTCTCTCATTCTGGCACGTAGTCCAGTTGTAAGAGATGGATAGACCATGATAACTTGAAAAGAGTGCCTAATTATACATGGCTAATCAAACTACCCATTACGGTCGACTGAGCAGCTCACGCACGACATGCAGGCAGCGATTGAGACCACGACTTGTAACGCTTGGACTGTTACTGACGATACCTGTCTGCGGAACAGACGCGAAATTTTTTAACCCAGTGACTCTTACTGACGATATCGTTCGGCGGAAAAGACGCGTATTTACTCATCTTTTCCGCCGAGCGGTATCGTCAGTAGCAGTCAAGGGGTTAATAGGAATCCCCGAATTGTCATCGGTGTAAACTCCATCATGCTTATGTATACACGCCTAGTGACACAACCTATGTACTTTAGAACACACTGTCAGCAGTAGCGTGCGGTAGACCATGACAGATGTGAAAATATAACCTGGGATTGTAGGTTTCAACTTAATGTACATTGTGTAATGGAATAGTGTGTGTGTGTGTGTGTGTGTGTGTGTGTGTGTGTGTGTGCGTGTGTGTGTGTCTGTGTGTGTGTGTCTGTGTGTGTGTGTGTGTGTGTGTGTGTGTGTGTGTGTGTGAGAGAGAGAGAGAGAGAGAGAGAGTCTGTGCGTGCATACGTGCGTGCGTCGTGCGTGCGTGCGAGCGTAAGCGTGTCCGTGTGTGTGTGTGTGTGTTTGTGTGTGTGTGTCTGTGTACGTGCATGCTTACGTGTGTGTGTGTATGTGTGTGTGTACGTGTGTGTGTGAGAGAGAGACAGAGAGAGAGCGTGTGTGTGTGTGTGTGTGTGTGTGTGTGTGTGTGTGTGTGTGTGTGTGTGTGTGTGTGTGTGTGCGTGTGTGTGTGTGCGTGCGCGCGCTTGTGTGTGTGTGTGTGTGTGTGTGTGTGTGTGTGTGTTCACGCGCGGGTGCGTGTGTGAGTATGTGTGTGTGTGCGTGCATGTGTTCGTGCGTGCGAGTGTGTGTGTGTGTGTGAAGAGCTACTTTTAGAATAAGCGCTCAACAAATCTCCTTTATTATTATTATTATTATTTCAGGTAAGAGTTGTCCACGTCAGCAGTTTCGATCCCACACAGACAGC
>BTPG01000007.1:114421879-114434379 GCA_036245525.1 Semisulcospira habei | reverse complement strand
CTGTCTGTCTGTCTGTCCTTCAGTCTGTCTGTATGTATGTTTGTCTATGTCTAAGTCTAAGTCTGTCTGTCTACCTGCCTGCCTGCTTGTCCGCCTGTCTCTGTGGAAGATCGGTGAGTGCACAACAAGCAAAGAGTAGTATAATGTGACAAATAAGCTTATGGTAAAGAAGGATCCATCACCTCTTCCCACTACATTTAGCTGCCTCAGCTTTTTGCCGATTACTTCGTTGATAAGGTCCGCGAAATTCGTGATTCTCTGGATCTCATGCCCACTTCAGTTTTGTTCACTGAAAAACGCTTCAGTGGAGAAACTCTCTCAGCCTTCGAGACTGTGCTAGAGGATGAGGTCAGAAAAATGATCACAAGCACTGCCCCCAAAACTTGTGAGTTAGACACCATCCCCACTTATTTGTTGTATGAGTGCCTGGATGAAGAGTGTTGCCTGCCATTACACAAGTCATAAACATCTCTCTCTCTCTCTCTCTCTCTCTCTCTCTCTCTCTCTCTCTCTCTCTCTCTCTCTCTCTCTCTCTCTCTCTCTCTCTCTCTCTCTCTCTCTCTCTTTCTTTCTCTCTCTCTCTCTCTCTCACTCACCGCTGGTATTTTTCCTGAAATCTTCAAAACTGCATTTGTGAAACCCTTGTTGAAAAAAAAAAACATCTTTGGGCCCAAATGTACTGAAAAACTATCGCCCAGTTTCCAATCTTACATTTCTATCAAAGATTCTTGAGAAAATTGTCCTTGCCCAAACTTTAAAGCATGTCAACTCTAATAGTCTGTTCAGTGTATTCCAGTATTATCGTCCCCATCGTAGCACTGAAACAGCTTTGATGAAGATATTCAATTACATGCTTTGTGCTTTGGACGAGCGTAAGATCACAGTCCTTGCTTTGCTGGACCTGTCCAGTGCGTTCGACACTATTGACCATGAAATTTTGTTGTGCCGTCTTCAATCTGTATTTGGCATTGAAGGCCCAATCTTGGCGTGGTTTAGTTCATACCTGACTGAACAATCCCAGATTGGTTCTGTTGACGGCTGTCGTTTTGAGCCATCACGTTTCGGTTTGGTGTACCCCAGGGCTCGGTCCTCGGACCTGTATTGTTCTTACTGTATGTTCAGCCCCTGCTGATTAGTAGTCGCTCCATTTCCCATCATGCATTTGCAGATGATACGCAGATGTACAAAAGTGATACTGTCGAGCAAGCTGTGAATGCCGTCCAAAGCATAAGCCAGTGCATTGACCATGTCAAATCATGGATGACCACCAACAAACTGATGTTAAATAATGGCAAAACTGAAGCAATGTTGGTAGCTAATCCAAGATTATCTTCGTCCATGCCTTTGCCGTCATCATTGTCTGTGGATGTAACACTCATTGGCTTCTCTGCGAGTGTGAGAAACCTGGGTGTTACACTTGACAGCGGGTTATTTATGTCACAGCATGTCAGTGCAGTGTGTAGATCAACTTATCTGGAACTTCGCCGCATTAGATACTGATCGTCACCTGCTCACCGTGGAAGCCACTAAAACACTAGTTTGTGCATTTGTGCTGCCCAAGCTAGATTATTGTAACTCTTTGCTTAAATGGCTGCCCTCAGTATCTCATTGATCGCCTCCAAAAGATTCAGAACAATGCAGCCCGGCTTGTTGTGAGAGTCCGTAAGACTGAGCATGTCACACCCATCTTGAAGTCCCTTCACTGGCTACCTGTGTCCTCACGTCAGTATTCAATACAAAGTTATGTCAATCTGTTTTAACTGCCTTTCAGGCACCAGCCCATAATACTTGTCCTCTTTGCTGCACGTGTATACACCCTCTCGTGAGCTCCTCTCCTCTTCGGATAAACGAAAGTTGTACCTTCTGTCCAAACTAAAACATTTGGGCACTTTTGTTTATCAAGCCCCAGTGTTATGGAATACACTTCCTCTTGAGGTAAAAAAACAGTGAGTCTGTCTCTGACTTCAAGAGGTCGTTGAAAACTCACATCTTCAAGGTTTACTTTGAATAACTGTGCCAGCGTTTGATGCCGGCCTTAGTTGTAGTTCTGTAATCCTCCTTGTTTTAGACTGAATGTTATTTAGAACATATTATGTATGCATTGTTGTTTAGATCATTGTAAAAGTGATGTGTTCGGGTATTGTGTTTTGTTTGTTATGTGCATTGTATTTTTATTTTTGTGTACAGATTGTAAAGCGCTTAGAGCTTTTGATTAAGATTAAGCGTTATATAAATACTCATTATTATTATTATTAAGTCTGTCTACTTTTGTCTAAGTCCGCCTGCCTATTTGTCTGTCTGTTTCTCTGTCTGCCTGACTGTCTGTCTGTCTGAGTCTAAGTCTGCCTGCCTGCCTGTCTACCTGTCTCTGTGTCTAAGTCTGTTTGTGTGTCTGTCGGTCGGTCAGTCGGTCGGTCTAAGTCTAAGTCTAAGTCTAAGTCTGTCTTCCTGCCTACGTGTCTGCCTGTCTCTGTTTCTAAGTCTGTCTGTCGGTCTGGCTGGCTGGCTGTCTGTCTTTCTGTTTTTCTGTCAGTTTAAGTCTCTGTCTGTCTGTCTGTCGACCTGCCTGCCTGCCTGCCTGTCTTGGCGTTTGTCTATCTGTCTGTCTCTGAGTCAAAGTCCTTCTGTTTTTCTGTCTGCCTATCTGCCCATACCGACAAGGCTGTTATCGCTGGGTAGGGAATCTGTGATGACTTTCAGAGACATCAATCTAGCCTTTGACAGTGAAAGAGTTGACAGGTAAACAAACCAGTGACAGCGCTAGTGAAAGCGTTAACCTTTGGCTGTCGGTAGCCGTTTTTGTCGCGATGATTCCTTGCATAATCTGACCATGCTCGTGGATTTCTTAACCCTTTGGCTGTTGGTAGTTTGTTTTTTTTGTCACGATGATTCCTGCAATGCAGGAATCATCGTGACAAAAAAAAAAACTACCAACAGCCAAAGGGTTAAGAAATAATGCAGGAATCATCGTGACAAAAAAAAACTACCAACAGCCAAAGGGTTAAGAAATCCACGAGCATGGCCAGATTATGTATATAAGTGGCACAAAGATGCGGCTTGTGAGCTTGCCGCCGCGCAAAAGGCCATCTGGTCGACGCCGGCCGCCGTTGGCCCGCTCACGGCGAGTTTAGTTATGGTGTACGCCCCAGGGTTTAGGCATTGTTGTTTAGTTCATTGTAAAAGTGATGTGTTCGGGTATTGCGTTTTGTTTGTTATGTGTATATGTCATTGTATTTTTGTTTGTTATGTGTATATGTCATTGTATTTTTGTTTGTTATGTGTATATGTCATTGTATTTTTGTTTGTTATGTGTATATGTCATTGTATTTTTGTTTGTTATGTGTATATGTCATTGTATCTAAGGTTGTACCTTTTGGCCCACATTGTTTACAGTGTACGTTATGAAATATACAGGCTTACCTTGCGTCTGTCATTACAAATACAGTTTTACATTTCTCATCAAATTTGGCCGACGTCGGTCAGATGGCCTTTTGCGCATTGGGTAAGCACCTTTCGACCGTTCACCCGACCTCAATACTTGAAAGGACCGACTGTTTGTATGGACCTTGGCACGTTCAGAGTACGCGGCTCTCTCTCTCTCTCTCTCTCTCTCTCTCTCTCTCTCTCTCTCTCTCTCTCTCTCTCTCTCTCTCTCTCTCTCTCTCTCTCTCTCTCTCTCTCTTTACGTTACTGTCGGTGCTTTTCTCTCTCTGTTTACATTATTTTACTGTCGTAGCTTTGAACGCTTTGCTTGATAATGAATGTCAGTAGTTTGAGAAAGGACAGACTGGAAAGGAGGCACTATGCGAACCCACTATTCGTCTCAATCTTGATAAAACAGTTTCAGTTAGCCAGTCAGTTCAGTCAGTCCCTCCCCCCCCCCCCCCGACCCCTAAACTCAGATCCCGCCACCCCCACCCCCTTGCCAACCGCTCTTGTAGATTTAGTAAATGATGTGGCATAGCCATGGGCAGAACTGGCAAACGTTAATGTTCCGCTTTCAGCTCAGCTTTTACCACAAGCCACGTCGAGGAAAAATATATTTTCACGTTATTGTTAATGTCTTCTCTTTACTGCGTAAAATTTTCTGTTTCGGTTGTACCATAGGGGCCTGATTAGTGATGCTTTGGCTAAATGCAAATCCGCTGCGCCACCGCGTAAACGCGGTGGCGCAGCGGATTTGCATTAAGTCAAAGCACCACTCAGAGCACACCTTACGTAAGCCAGCAGACAACATCACCAGGCAAGCCCTAACATGGAATCCACAGGGCACACGGAAAAGAGGCAGACCAAGAAACACATGGCGCCGGGAACTGGATGCAGACCTTAAGACCATGAAGATGACCTGGAACCAAGTGGAAAGGAGAGCCCGGGACAGAGACTCTTGGAGATCCTTTGTAGGCGGCCTATGCCCCAGAAGGGGTGCAAGGCATAAGTAAGTAAGTAAGTAAAGCACCACTCGTCAGGCCCCTATGGGTTGTTCCTTGTGGCCCACATTGTTTACGGTGTACGTTATGAAATATACAGGCTTACCTTGCTTCTGTCATTACAAATACAGTTTTACATCTCTCATCAAATTTGACTGACTACCAATGTCTGTGTTGGTCTGCGATTTTAGACAGTCCGGCTATCAAGTCGTAAAGTGCAAAATCGCAGACCAGCACACGAGAAGATAATTCTGAGAGAGAGAGACAGAGAGAGAAGGACTGAGGGAGAAAGAGAAAAAACACAGCAAGACACATTTAACCTCAAGGCCTCATTCAGTTCTGATTTTGGAGGTGTCACCTAACGACTACATACCAGCCATCAGGCGCAATGTTAATCTGGCACTACCCTTGAATTATCAATGGTAATCTGTTTCCTGCAACTCTGGTAAACAAGACTGATTTGACCATGATAATTCAAGAGTACTGCCAGATTAGCTTGGCGCCATCAGGCGCCAAGCTAATCTGGCACTACACTTGAATTATCATGGTCGATCCATCTCCTGCTGTGGTATGTCGGGGTAGCAAAATGGGTTAATGAATCAATGAATGTTTATTTTATGACGGTAACTAAAGGTAACACACACACACACATACACACACACACATACACACACACAAACACACACACACAACACACACACACACACACACACACACACACATCACACACACACAAAGATCAGACCAAGGGGCATTGGCTCCATCCGTACAGCTGATAGTAATCAAGCGTGGCGACACGACCGACACGCCTGGCTGCATGTAGGGCCTGCTATTTGGGGACACCTGCCGACCAGTCATAACATCATCATCTTAGGCAGAACTCCCAATCATCTCCTCAGTCTGAGAAACTCAGAAATTTACATTTATAAACTGAACGCAAAATAACTGCCTGGAAAAATACGTTTGAATAAAATAAATCAACGAAACATTGAAATATGATGATGATGATGATGATGATGATGATGATGATGATGATGATGATATTATTACTGCTCATCTTCTCAGTACAACATAGACTGATCTTTGGTGACGTAAACCTTCATGAAGACCAAGGGCCCATAACTGTTGGCAGGGAAATATTATCCATTCCCTCCCCCTGTAGGAATCATCGCGACTGAAACCACTACAGACACGCAAAGGGTTAATTACATACATTAATATTGTACGAGCCTCTGAAGGTCTCTTGCAAAACAACACTGACAGTGCACAATTTTTTTTTTTTTTTTTAATGAGGACTAACAAGCGTCTAGTGTGCTCCACGTATGTCACTGGTCATGCTGATAAAGTGCATAGATGACAAAGGTGGGGTCACGAAGCTCTATGGAGAAATCAAAACAACAACATTAGAACATGTAGTGCGCAGAGGTCGCCAAATGTCACTCAGTCGGGTGACCTCATTTCGTGGCCTGGGCTAACAAAATCAATTTCAATCGATCAATGTCAGGCAAGAAGATGTCAACACTTGAGTTAACATCCTCGCGCTTGCAGCCTTTGGCACCCGCGTACTGTTGACAGCACCGATGTCTGCGTGCTCAAGTAGGGGTTAACCTCAAACATTATTTGATGTGAGATCTCCAGAATGAGTGGTGGGCCAGACTTGCACAGAGGACCCAGCTTTACGCTGACAATGGTGACTACAAGGGCTTCTACGAAGCACTGAAAGCAGTGTATGGCCTCAGGCACCTGGTACAAAGTCCCCTGCGAAGCGCGAATGGCCAGGCACTCCTCACAGATAATACCTCCATCTTGAACCGCTGGTCGGAGTACTTTCAGAGCCTCTTCAGCGCTGAGCGCACTGTTCAAGAAGCAGTCGTCCTACAAATCCCACAACTCCCAGTAAAGGTTGAATTGGACGAACCGCCCACCGCTGAAGAGACCCTCACAGCCATCCACCAGCTCAAGAGTGGCAAAGCAGCAGGCATTGATGGAATACCGCCAGAGATCTGGAAACATGGAGGCACAGCACTGCACAACAAGCTCCATGACCTCTTTCTCTGCTGCTGGGAGGAAGGAACACTACCAAAGGATCTCCGTGATGCTGTCGTTATCAACCTGTACAAGAACAAAGGCGAGAAGTCTGACTGTTCCAACTATCGGGGAATCACCCTGCTGTCCATTGCTGGGAAAATTCTTGCAAGGCTGCTCCGGAATCGGCTGGTACCTGCCATCGCTGAAGACCACCTCCCAGAGAGCCAGTGTGGCTTCAGAGCAAACAGGAGCACCACCGATATGGTCTTTGTGCTGAGACAGCTTCAGGAGAAGTGCCGCGAGCAGAACAAAGGGCTGTACCTAACGTTTGTCGACCTAACAAAAGCGTTCGACACTGTGAGCAAGCAAGGCATGTGGCAGATCCTGGAGCGACTTGGCTGTCCCCCAAAGTTCCTCAGCATGATTGTCCAGCTACACGAGGACCAGCAAGGCCAGGTCAGACTCAATAATGACCTCTCAGAACCATTCCCTATTCTCAACGGCGTAAAGCAGGGCTGCGTGCTGGCACCGACCCTCTTCACCATCTTTTTTAGCATGATGTTGAAGCAGGCCACAGTGGACCTCGATGATGACGATGCAGTGTACATCAGGTATCGTCTCGATGGCAGCCTGTTCAACCTCAGACGACTGCAGGCCCACACGAAAAACACTAGACCAACTAATTCGTGAGCTGCTTTTTGCTGATGACGCTGCCCTCGTTGCACACACAGAGAGAACCCTGCAGCGCATCACGTCCTGCTTCGCAGACGCTGCCCAGCTCTTTGGACTCGAGGTCAGTCTGAAAAAGACAGAGGTCCTCCATCAGCCGGCACCCAAGACAGTGTATCGCCCTCCTCACATCACCATCGGCGAGTCTGAACTAAAGTCAGTGCACCAGTTTACTTACCTTGGCTGCATTATCACGTCGGACGCCAAGCTGGACAAGGAGCTTGACAGCAGGCTGGCAAAAGCGAACAGCGCTTTCGGGCGACTTTTCGAGCGGGTGTGGCGCAATCAACAGCTGAAAACAGGCACCAAGATCAGCGTGTACAGAGCTGTCGTCCTCACCACCCTGCTGTATGGTTCCCGAGTCCTGGGCCCTCTACCGCAGCCAACTACGACTCCTCGAACGCTTCCACCAGCGCTGCCTGCGCACCATCCTGGGCATTCACTAGAGTGACTATGTCACCAACGTCGAGGTCCTTGAACAGGCTGAAACTGTGAGCATCGAGGCTTTGCTGCTGCGGACACAGCTCCGCTGGGCGGGGCATGTCTCCGGGATGGAGGATCATCGCCTACCAAAGATCACCCTGTTCGGCGAGCTTGCTTCTGGACACCGTGACAGAGGGGCACCAAAGAAGAGATACAAAAAAGACTGTCTCAAGAAGTCACTTAGTGCCTCCCAAATCGACCATCACCAGTGGTCTTCGCTTGCTGTGGACCGTGACACCTGGCGCTCCACCATTTACAAGGCAGCTGTCTCCTTTGAGGACTCTCGCAGAGCTAGCCTTAAGGACAAGCGGCTCAGGAGAAAAAACAGAGATGCCGCAACTCAGAACCCTGGCCATACCTCCCCCTGCAGCCACTGCGGTCGAACCTGCCTGTCCCGGATTGGCCTCCGCAGCCACGAACAAGCCTGCAGACGTCACGGCAACTCCTATAAAATCTTCGTTCGCGAAGTCAAGCCAAGAGATTTGATGTGATCAGTCTGCGTTTCTGTACCGTCGACGTAGTATTCGCTCGTTGAACTCGGAGCTATTTGCAATACAATACAAGACAATCATAATCAGTGTCAGTGTGATCACTTTCCTACCGAAAAAATAAAAGCGAATGGAATCCATCTGCAAGAAGCATAGATCCTCATGAGCCCTCGCAGTCGCGGGGGCTCATGAGGATCTATGCCTCTTGCTGACCGTACATGGATGTTCCCCGGAACTGATGCTGCTGCGCTCTTTGGCGTTGAATTAACACATTCTGCTCCAGGACCGGCGAAATCCGCAAAGTTGGAAAGTCGCCCCCTGAAGACTGTACTACACTTCTGGAAACAGATCGAGCGTGATAGTTCAAGGGTTGTGCCAGAATAGCTTGGCGCCCATGGGCGCCAAGCTATTCTGGCACAACCCTTGAACTATCACGCCCTATCGGCCATGTCTTGCCGTGGCGTGTCGGAACTGAATGGGTTAATAAAGATTTCAGGACCGCAGACTGCGTCCGTCGTCAGTGAAGGGGTTTAACTCTCCTGCGTACAAAAGGAGAAGAGCAGAAAAAAGTCTTTCGTTTTACGACAATCAAAAAGTCTTTCGTTTTAACGACAATCAAAAAGTCTTTCGTTTTACGACAATCAAAAAGTCTTTCGTTTTACGACAATCAAACTTTGTAATTTAAGTGAGCCCTTTTGCCCAGCATTGTTATAAGACATGCATATTATTACAAGGACATTCAAAAAGGAGATATATTGCGAAGTATTAACCTTTTACTGTCTGGAGCGGGTCGCTTTAACGTACGAAGTTTGAATTTCGTAAAAAGAAAGACCTTTTTTATGTACGTAGAAGAAATTCTACCGACGCAGTTGTTTTTTTTTTTTTTGTTTGTTTGTTTTTTAAATAGTGTGTTACGTGTGTCTACCCCTGCAGCAAAATGTCTTCAGGCCCACGGAGGCCGTCGTGGGCCTAAGGACTTTTGCTTACATGGGTACTTTCATGGATCGTGGAACGAAGGGTTAAAAAAATAGTCTTAGTTGAGGAAAGACAACATTGACATACCATTGTATAGGCAAATTTTAGCAATCAAAGTGCGCCCTGAAGTAGTTCACTTGAAAGAGTGCTCTATTAGTGCTGGACCTCTTAGACACATTCTGCCCCAGGACCGAAATCTCCAAATTTTGAAGTTGCCCTATGAAGGACTGTATTACGATTCTAGAGACAGGTCGAGCATGATAGTTCAAGGGTGGTGCCAGAATAGCTTGGCGCCTATGGGCGCCAAGCTATTCCGGCACCATCCTTGAACTATCATGCTCGATCCATGTCTTGCTGTGGTGTGTTGCGGCTAAATGAGTTAACGACAATGCACTGTTCGTCGGCTGCCGGCGAAATTGAGTGGTTCTCGTATAGCGAAGTAGCTGCAGCAGTCACTCAAGGAAACGAATCAGTTTCAGTAAATGTGTCAAGTGAACAAAGCACGTACCACTCACTACATACTTCCTTAATACTGAGTGACAGTCACGGAGTAATAGACGTACCATGAAAGCACGTGGATAGTGGCGTGTGTTCGCCTGTACAGCAATACACGTAACAGGTAACCTTTTATAAATGTAATTACTGACGAGCAAAAGAAATGCGACATTTTTGGGAATCATCGGAAATGTGTTTCCGATGATTCCAAAAATGTCGCATTTCTTTGGCACTTTACTGCTTCCGATGATTCCAAAAATGTCGCATTTCTTTGGCACTTTACTGCTTCCGATGATTCCAAAAATGTCGCATTTCTTTGGCACTTTACTGCTTCCGATGATTCCAAAAATGTCGCATTTCTTTGGCACTTTACTGCTTCCGATCATTCCAAAAATGTCGCATTTCTTTGGCACTTTACTGCTTCCGATGATTCCAAAAATGTCGCATTTCTTTGGCACTTTACTGCTTCCGATGATTCCAAAAATGTCGCATTTCTTTGGCACTTTACTGCTTCCGATCATTCCAAAAATGTCGCATTTCTTTGGCACTTTACTGCTTCCGATGATTCCAAAAATGTCGCATTTCTTTGGCACTTTACTGCTTCCGATGATTCCAAAAATGTCGCATTTCTTTGGCACTTTACTGCTTCCGATCATTCCAAAAATGTCGCATTTCTTTGGCACTTTACTGCTTCCGATGATTCCAAAAATGTCGCATTTCTTTGGCACTTTACTGTTTCCGATGATTCCAAAAATGTCGCATTTCTTTGGCACTTTACTGCTTCCGATGATTCCAAAAATGTCGCATTTCTTTGGCACTTTACTGCTTCCGATGATTCCAAAAATGTCGCATTTCTTTGGCACTTTACTGCTTCCGATGATTCCAAAAATGTCGCATTTCTTTGGCACTTTACTGCTTCCGATGATTCCAAAAATGTCGCATTTCTTTGGCACTTTACTGCTTCCGATGATTCCAAAAATGTCGCATTTCTTTGGCACTTTACTGCTTCCGATGATTCCAAAAATGTCGCATTTCTTTGGCACTTTACTGCTTCCGATGATTCCAAAAATGTCGCATTTCTTTGGCACTTTACTGCTTCCGATGATTCCAAAAATGTCGCATTTCTTTGGCACTTTACTGCTTCCGATGATTCCAAAAATGTCGCATTTCTTTGGCACTTTACTGCTTCCGATGATTCCAAAAATGTCGCATTTCTTTGGCACTTTACTGCTTCCGATGATTCCAAAAATGTCGCATTTCTTTGGCACTTTACTGCTTCCGATGATTCCAAAAATGTCGCATTTCTTTGGCACTTTACTGCTTCCGATGATTCCAAAAATGTCGCATTTCTTTGGCACTTTACTGCTTCCGATGATTCCAAAAATGTCGCATTTCTTTGGCACTTTACTGCTTCCGATGATTCCAAAAATGTCGCATTTCTTTGGCACTTTACTGCTTCCGATGATTCCAAAAATGTCGCATTTCTTTGGCACTTTACTGCTTCCGATGATTCCAAAAATGTCGCATTTCTTTGGCACTTTACTGCTTCCGATGATTCCAAAAATGTCGCATTTCTTTGGCACTTTACTGCTTCCGATGATTCCAAAAATGTCGCATTTCTTTGGCACTTTACTGCTTCCGATGATTCCAAAAATGTCGCATTTCTTTGGCACTTTACTGCTTCCGATGATTCCAAAAATGTCGCATTTCTTTGGCACTTTACTGCTTCCGATGATTCCAAAAATGTCGCATTTCTTTGGCACTTTACTGCTTCCGATGATTCCAAAAATGTCGCATTTCTTTGGCACTTTACTGCTTCCGATGATTCCAAAAATGTCGCATTTCTTTGGCACTTTACTGCTTCCGATGATTCCAAAAATGTCGCATTTCTTTGGCACTTTACTGCTTCCGATGATTCCAAAAATGTCGCATTTCTTTGGCACTTTACTGCTTCCGATGATTCCAAAAATGTCGCATTTCTTTGGCACTTTACTGCTTCCGATGATTCCAAAAATGTCGCATTTCTTTGGCACTTTACTGCTTCCGATGATTCCAAAAATGTCGCATTTCTTTGGCACTTTACTGCTTCCGATGATTCCAAAAATGTCGCATTTCTTTGGCACTTTACTGCTTCCGATGATTCCAAAAATGTCGCATTTCTTTGGCACTTTACTGCTTCCGATGATTCCAAAAATGTCGCATTTCTTTGGCACTTTACTGCTTCCGATGATTCCAAAAATGTCGCATTTCTTTGGCACTTTACTGCTTCCGATCATTCCAAAAATGTCGCATTTCTTTGGCACTTTACTGCTTCCGATGATTCCAAAAATGTCGCATTTCTTTGGCACTTTACTGCTTCCGATGTTTCCAAAAATGTCGCATTTCTTTGGCACTTTACTGCTTCCGATCATTCCAAAAGTGTCGCATTTCTTCTGCTCGTCGGCATAGAACTTATTTGCTGTCAGAATATAACCATTTCACTCGCAGAGTATAACCACTTCACTGTCCTCAGTTTGAGTTTCTGAAATTCTCTTTCATCATTCGACGCCAAAGAGCGCAGGTCGCCCTAGGAACGTACATGATACAAAGTGGTGCCAACAAGAACATAGATCCTCATGAGCCCCCGCATTCGCAGGGGCTCATGAGGATCTAGGCCTCTTGCAGTTGAGGCGTGTTCACTTGTTTGTTTGTCGGCAGTGAAGGGTTAGTTGTGT
The DNA here is from genome assembly GCA_036245525.1 of Semisulcospira habei. NCBI lineage: Eukaryota > Metazoa > Mollusca > Gastropoda > Semisulcospiridae > Semisulcospira > Semisulcospira habei. The sequence continues at coordinate 114,422,040 of BTPG01000007.1, read as the reverse complement.
TCTTCTCTCCCCCCCCCCCCCACCCAGCAGGGGCGGATTTTGGGGGTGTGCACTTGTGCACGTGCACACCCCCCTGAATGAACCAGATTGCACAGATTTTAACCATTATTTTCAAATTTTTCCGGGGGGGGGGGGGGGCATGCCCCCGGACCCCCCTAGTT
>BTPG01000007.1:114410679-114415541 GCA_036245525.1 Semisulcospira habei | reverse complement strand
TTCCGATCATTCCAAAAGTGTCGCATTTCTTCTGCTCGTCGGCATAGAACTTATTTGCTGTCAGAATATAACCATTTCACTCGCAGAGTATAACCACTTCACTGTCCTCAGTTTGAGTTTCTGAAATTCTCTTTCATCATTCGACGCCAAAGAGCGCAGGTCGCCCTAGGAACGTACATGATACAAAGTGGTGCCAACAAGAACATAGATCCTCATGAGCCCCCGCATTCGCAGGGGCTCATGAGGATCTAGGCCTCTTGCAGTTGAGGCGTGTTCACTTGTTTGTTTGTCGGCAGTGAAGGGTTAGTTGTGTTCTTCTCTCCCCCCCCCCCCCCCACCCAGCAGGGGCGGATTTTGGGGGTGTGCACTTGTGCACGTGCACACCCCCCTGAATGCACCAGATTGCACAGATTTTAACCATTATTTTCAAATTTTTCCGGGGGGGGGGGGGGGCATGCCCCCGGACCCCCCTAGTTCACTCACCTGCTTCGCAGGCTCGCGCTTGTGGCTTCGCCACTTCGCATTAATGGTTTCAGAGAAGAGTGCACACCCCCTCAACAATGTCAAAATCCGCCCCTGCGGATAACTTTTAGATATGATTGTGTGTGCTTTGTTTGAAGTCTGTTTGGTGTGCTCTTTGTTTGTTTGTTTTGTTTTGTTGTTGTTGTTGTTTTTTGTTCTTTTTTTTTTTCTTTTTTTTTTTTTTTTTTTGGGGGGGGGGTTTAGTTTGTATAGGTGTGTGTGTGGTTTTGGGGGGATTCTTTTTTCTTTCTTTCTCCTCCCCCCCCCCACCCCCCTTCAGTTTGTGTGTGTGTGTGTGGTGTTTTTTTTTGGGGGGGGGCTTCCTTCTTTTTCTTTTTTTCTTTTTTTGGCTTATTTGACCGGTGATTGGTTGGTTTGTTCGTTCACTGCCTCGCTTTGCCACTTTGTGTTGCTTGTTGTTGTGTATGCATTTCGCTTATTTGACTGTTAGTTGTATACTGGTTCATTCGTTCATTCGTCAGTTGCCTCGTTTTGCTTTGTTTTTTCGGTTTCTTTGTTGTTTGGTCGATTGGTACGTTGGCTGGTTGGTTGCCAGGGTTGGCTGACTGATTGGCACTGCAAATTGCTGATACTAATATCCCCTGAAGTTGTTATTCTCCGCGTTCCTTCTGATTACATTTCTTATCTTTGTTTCCTTGCCTTCTCTTCCTTCCGGCCCTTTGTTCAGTGACAACTCAGGAAACAACAACAGGTCACTGTTGTTTCCTGGGCTGTCGGCCCGCGGGGCTTTTGTTTCCTGAGGAAGGTGCCCTAAAGTGCAATGTTATTCATCCTGTATCGATTCACCCGTCAAGAGGCCTGAACGGGAACACAATATGATTCTCTGCGTGGGCCGGCGGCCGGGCTGCTTTCGTTGCAGACAGGCTGCGATTGTTATCTATTTCGCTGCCAGAGCCAACTGTAGCTGAGGTGGGCGGGGGGGAGGGGGAGGGGGCGGGGCGGTGATCTCTGTGTGGACTAAAAGGCACGGGCAGGATGGTCACCGTACATAAAAACGTCTTTGTGTCTTCGTGTATTACAATGAAAATCTTCGTGTTCTACCTTTAAAAAAGTAGACTTTCCCAGTGCGCGAAAGGTCATCGGGCCGTCGTCGGCTCCATCGGCCCGCGCACCGCCGTGCGCGGGCCGACGGAGGCCCGACGGCCTTTTGTGCGTTGGGATATTACTGTTTTCGCCTTCAAAAGGCTGTATTGGGGACCGCCCGCACGCTAGCATGGTTGATAAATCTCCACACATTTTCCTGATGTTCACAAACGAATTGTGCAGTGTGATCTGTGGCATTTGACAGCGACAGTGAAAGGGAAAGAGATGCGGAATCAGTGACAACCTCTCACATGTACATAAACAACACCTCGCGGCAACCACTTCAGTCTGCAAGAGGCATAGAGCCTCATAAGCCCCTGCAGGTGCAGGGCCCATGAGACTCTATGCCTCTTGCTGGTAGAGATCAATCTCATTTTCTTCGCTGCCGTTCCTCATACCCCTGCGGAGGCTGCGGGATGTACATGTGCGCATGCAGTAAAAAAACTGAAGAATGGCGGCATTAGTCTCAAGGTCGGAATGAGCAATTCGTGACGTAAGCTATCCCTGCTGCCCGGCATCCATAATCTAAAAACGGCTCCTCGTGCGCTTACGTCATTTCGCATAATAAATGTTTTGGGGCGACCTTGATCATGACCAAAGACACAGGGAATTTGATCAAACTCCGCCGCAGATTTGATAACGAGACGAATGGCTTGAATTAGAGACGACAATGGGGCCAGATTTTTGATGGCGGGGTGTGGGCTTTGTGCGAGTGCCAAAATGTTTTGAGGATTCCTTGGGATTTTAAGGATTACTACCGCGTGTTTTGTAGTAATCTTCTTTTGGCATTGTATCCAATTATATCGTTTAAATGTTTCTTTCCTTTCTTATTTTTCTTCTTTTTTATTTTCTTTAATGCTTTCGTGTCCTTCATTTGTGTGTTTATTGCGGTAAGGCAGACGTGCTGAATGACTGAGAATGAGAAAATATGAAGATGCACTAAGATGGCAGGTGAAATGTGGGCGGACGTAACACAGGCTATTCAGTGTCGAGAACTAAATATGATTTTCATAGTGTGCATCAATGTGTTAGTTACTGCCGTACTGTCCATTGAAACACTGTTAAAATAAATAAATGAATAAATAAATAACCATTTCTCTACCCCAGCTGTGAGATGTGATATTGAACCCATACACTGTAACAAAATGCGGACTGACCTTGATGTTTCAAGTGTGGTGCCAGAATAGATTGGCGCCGATAGGCGCCATGCTATTCTGGCACCACCCTGATAAAACACCATGGTAGACTCGCGCCAACTTATTCAATCCAGCATCCTGCACTGATTTGGTCTGTCTCCTAAACTGTTATGCAGACTACGAGGTCTTTAGTAGACAATTCCTACAGACTGAGCGTGCCAGTCTATAATTGTCGGTTCCGTCGGCTTAATCCTCCCCTCTCCCCCCCCCTCCCCCCTTCCCCCGGTCATCCCTCCGTCCCGCCCCCTCCCGGCAACCGTCCCCCCCCCCCATTTGCCCCCTCCCTCCCGAGCTAGGTCAAGGATATACTCAAGATCGATACTAACCAGACACATGACAAAAGCAAAACTGCCGGGCGAGTACCATAGCCCTGCCGCTCATCAACACAGTGAACAACTGCACTGAAAGCACATGCGAAGCGTCAAATATATCTGCAAGAGACATAGATCCTCATGAGCCCCCGCATTCTATGTCTCTTGCTGATTCGAGTTATACCGCTATGTTTGTTAAGTTTATGCAGAATGTACCGTGTGTTTGTTTTTTCTTTCTTTTTTTGTTTGTTTGTTTGTTTGTTTGTTTGTTTGTTTGTTTGTTTACCCACCGTGGCTGGTTGCTTAGTTCGGGGTTTAACGTCGACGCCATTGATGGCCTTAGAGGGCGGGTTCTGAAGGACAAGGGCAGCTATTGTCCATGCCGTACGACCTGAACGCTGATCAGTTCAGACGTACCGCAGCTGTGCCGCGTTCGATTTACCAGGACCTGTGAACTAAAATGCTATGCTGAAGAGCAAAAGAAATGCGGCTTTTTTGGAAACATCGGAAACACTTTATCAAAAAATGTCGCATTTCTTTTGCTCCTCAGTATATGTAGAGCAAGCACGCCCTTTTGTCTGGGTACCGTGGTAGTTAGTTAGATCATTATCCGTTTGTCCGATTGGCTGGTTCAAGGGACACAATGGCGTTTCTTCGTTTATCCGATTGTCTCGTCTTTTTTAGTCTCCCTTGTTTGAAAAATTCAAGTACAGTACCATTAAGCATAGATCTGAAGACACATTTCAGCACCAGTTGTGTTTGTTATGATTTGTTATGTCGACAAACCTAATGAATTTAACAGCAGTTTGGACGCGCACCAAAAGCACACGCCGGCATAATCGCACTTATTTATTCTGCCCTGCCGGTTAGCCTGTCGGACTATTTCTAGCTGTTTCTCGCACTGATGGCGTTGTATTTATAGAACGGAGTGGAGTCATTGTCAGGTTACTTGATATAAATTAGACGTGTGCTGAACTGGATTCTCCTGTCTCTAAATGAACCATAGCTACTCACACACCAGATAGGTGAGGCTAGCGCTGGCAGAATTGTCAGTACTCAAACCAAGGGGAATCACAGCGCCGGACAGACAACAGTTAGATCCCCTAGGGGATCTAACTGTTGTCTGTCCGGCGCTGTGATTCCCCTTGGTTTGAACCATAGCTAGACCTGTGTGCAGCGTTTCGTAACGGGCATCTGTTACAGAAGTGTGTCTTTGAACAGTGACATCTGCAAGAGACATAGATTCTCATGAGTCCCCGCATTCGCGGGGACTCATGAGAATCTATGACTCTTGCTGACTCGAGTCGCCATGAAATAAATCTCTGTGTTTGTTTTGTTTATGAAGAATGTAGCGTGTGTTTTTTTGTTTGTGGTTGCCGGGTTAGTTTGGTTTAGCCGCGTCTACGTCTACGGCATTAGAGTGATAAAAGACAGCTATTGTCCGTGCCGCACGACCTGAACATTGATCAAATCAGGTAACACAAAATTATTTGTCCCTTCCGCTTTATTCTTTCTTTCGACTTTGAAAGTTTGTTCTTTGTTTCCATTTTTTTTTCCATTTACTCACAAGAGACATAAATCCTCATGAGCCCCCGAGGTTCATGCGGGGTTATGTCTCTTGTGCATCCGGATTTTATTTCTCTTTCTTTAAATCTATACTTCCTTTTTTCGAAAGTTGTTCTTGTCATCCCATTCCCTTGTTCAGTCATTTGCTTCCGATGTGCTATCT
>BTPG01000007.1:114395679-114405679 GCA_036245525.1 Semisulcospira habei | reverse complement strand
TACCGCTTGAAATAAATTTGACTCTCATTGTTCAAGGTTGGTACCAGAATAGCTTGCCGCCTCAGGCGCCAAGCTATTCTGGCACCACCCTTGAACTAAAATGGTGATCTCCTACCTGTAAACTGATGTAGCCTTCATAGGACAGTAAGTAATTTTTTTTTAATCAGCCACAGGATGTAATGGGTTAAAGCCCCACTACCGCCGTAACTGTTCAAAGATACACTCGGTTAAAGATACAGATGGATTATGAAACGCCACACACAGATCTAGTTATGCCGGTTCACTATTCTGATCAGCGGTATATATTAGACACAGGAAAATCCAGTTTAGCACACGTCTTCTTTAAGTTCACTCCGTTCTTAAAATACAACGCTATTGGTATGAGAAACAGCTAAAAATAGATTGACCTAGGGGGTGGGTTGGACAGATCGGCAGCGCAGAATCATGTAGTAAATCAGTGCGATTACGCCGCCGTATCAGTGCCGCTCAGTTTGCTGCGTGTCCAACTGCTGTTAAAGTCCATTAGGTGTGTCAACAAGACATAACAAACACACACAAAAAAATGGTGTTGAAATGTGTCCAGATTTATGCGTAATGGTGCTTTAATTCCGTAGTGTTAGGTTCCCCTTCCTTTTCTATCTTTTATTCCCCATTCAGCCAAAGTGACTAACAAAATAACTACGAATAAAGGGAGGTAACCTGACTCAACTGCAAGAGCGTTACTAGGTGATAGAGAAATGCCCACGCTGATTTAGCCACCACCGCGCGACTCAGTGCGCCTAAAGCAACAGACGTAAACACAGGGTAATGCTGGTTTCAGACTTGAACACACACGCACACTTTGACTTTGCAGCGAAGATTGACTTGGCTCTAGAGCTGTAAGGTTCAGAATCACAGACCAGCACACAATGAAATTTGTATCTGTCTCCGCAGTCTGACAGCTTCTTCCAAAATCACAGTCAGTGACTCAGTTTGAACCACCTGCAACAGTAGCACTTGAGAGATTTTATCAGTGCAGAAGCCATGAAGACGATGTTATTGGGGTTGGGTTTTTGTTTTTGTTTTTGTTTTTTGTTTTTTTCCTCAAAACTTTTTCACTTGCGGGGCTCGTTTATGAGTCTGCACCGGAAGACTAAGGGTTAAAATAATATAATGAACCAGTTCTGCAGTGGGCCAGCTTAGGCAGCGAACATCGGCCGCCCTTAGAGCCTTTGTTCAGATGGGGTTAACCCGCTTTGGCTGTCGGGTAGCTCGGTTTGTATCGCGATGATTCCTGCAGGAATCCCGCATCGCGACAGAACGCGCTACTGATAGCCAAAGGGCTCACATCATTTATTTTAATCCATTTAACCCCGGGACCCTGCAGCAGGAGATGGAGTGATCGTGATAATTCAAGGGTAGCGCCAGATGAGATTGGCACCTTCGCGCCAATCTCATCTGGCACTACCCTTGAATTATCATGATCAATCCATCTCCTGCAACTGGTACATAGTCGTTAGGCAACACCTCCATTTTTTTTTTTAATTGGACCTTGGGGCTAAAAAGGCTAAGGCTGTGTCGATGTCGCATACTGACGAGGGAAAAAAAATGCGAAATCAACGAATTCATCGGAAACACTTCAGTGTTTCTGGTGATTCCAGTGAAGGCGCATTTCTTGTGCTCATCACTGATCAGTATACCTATACTGCATATAAGACGTCCACGGAAACTACGCTGTGCCGACACTGCGTACTGCTAAACCCGTGCATGGTTTTGACAAATTTGACAATAGAGCCACATGCGCTCCTAATTTATCGTTCAGTTCTGCTCCATGTACGTCTGCGTTCGGACAATGTCTGACAAGAGTTCATTTTACGTTGTATCATGGGTTCACCTCACACAGGGCAATTCAACAAACAGGAATACAAGTCATACAGTCAAGGGCGGATCTGGGGGGGGGGCCGATTCCGGAACCCCCCACCCCCACCCACCCCCCCACCCTCCCCCCTCCGATCCAACATTCTTTAAAATGCTATAACAAGTTTGGAACGTGCGCCCCCCCCCCCCCCCCCCCACCGCGTTGTTTGATGTTTTGGCAAGTGGTGAGTCTTAATACACACGAGGCTTTTCTCTCTTTTCACCCACCGCCCCCCTCCCCGCTCCCCCCCCCCCCCCGTCCCCCCTCCCCCTCCCCCCTCCCCCGCTTTCCGATTTTGTTGGCCCCTGGAAGCAAGGTGTAGCGTCGCGGAGGCCTTTTGTATCAAGTTGAAGGTCCCAAACCAAAAGTTGGACCCCCCACCTCCACCCCCCTCGAGGTAACTGATCCGCCCCTGTACAGTCAATCATCAGTTCTGACAGACTCAATGACACAGTTATAGATTCGCGTAAGCCCCCATACATCGCTGAGCTTTTCTCTATTTACATCTGTGCCCGGATAAGGTCTTTATGCGATTATTTTTAAATATACGTTTTGAGGGTTCATCTCAAAAGTCACAAACTGTAACTCACTAAAAGATATTAGCTCAGACTTAGTTCATTCAAGGCAATCACAGTCAGTGGTGCCAGCGGCAACGCTGTACGACACTTTCGCAGCTATTGACGCGGGGCGCCAGGAGTGAGTCAAATATCTAGCAGAACACGTAGCCAGTCAGTAAACGACAGACCACAATATTTTCAGTCATACTCTGACTTCAGTCAGAAAAGCCGTGCAACCCCTACAATGCCCCCGTCAGACAGGATGCCAGCTAACGGGGCCCTGTAAAGTGTGCATTGTAGGTCAAGTAATAATGAGCTCAGTGCTGCTGCTGAACCATTACAACCTTGTCAATCCGGCGTACGTTTCACAGGTTCAAGTTTTCAACGGCCCAAACAGACAGACACTGAACATAATATCACCTGCTTCTATAGATTCGAATACATCAGACTGAACATTGATTTCAAGTGTTGGTCTGTGATTTTGGACTTTACGATTGAACCCGTAAGGTTCAAAATGACAGACAAACCCAAACATAATTTGAAACAAAATGCTTATTTGAATATAAATGCTTCATTTATTTTTAGCATGACTGTCCAAGCCTCGTCAACCCGCGGCCTGAAAGCTTAGTTAGTTATTTGGGCTTAACGCCGAGCAGGCAACTAAGGCCATCTCACGGCGGGGTCTCAGTGAAAGCAGTAGGCATGTCAAACACATGGCCAGGTATTGTCCGCACATTCGTGGCACGCTGAATGCTTAATGCCGCTTATCCGGAGGCAGCAAGTATCATAAATATCATTAATACCATATGGCAATGCTGGTCTGTGATTTTGGACCTTACGGCTGGAAGCCGTAAGGTCCAAAATCGCACATCAGCAAACGTGATATTTTCATCAATTATTGATATACACTATTACTATCAGCGTTATTGTCATTCGTCCTTCTCCGCGTATGGAAACAAAACATTGTCATAAATGCTCATCTTCGAGGAGGACTGCTGCTCAAAAGTCATGGGCCTGCGCGCGGATGGATACACGAGCGGGGAAGGTTCGGGCACGTCCGCGTCGGACTGCATGCGACTTCCGGCGAAAGCACTTCCGCCCACCACTCTCGACGACGACGAAGCCGAAGCTGAAGACTGCGACAGCATCGGCGTGTGCTCTACGGGATTATCGTAGTCGTCGTCAGCGGCGATGAAGTAGGGCCTGCCGCTCTGGTAGTTCAGCCCTTGCGTTTGGATTTTGTGGTGAGTGAAAGACGATGAAGACTCTTTGCCTAGGCTGCTGGTCGCGCTGAGACCCCCACCACTCACACTCCCTCCGCCGCTCACTCCGCCGCCGCCCCCAGCGACTACCCCACCCCCTCCCGTCAAGCTGCTGCCGTAATTGGAGACGATGGAGCTGGACTGCTGGGAGCCCAGGGACGGGGAGGGAGAGTGCTGGACTGGGACCGGCACCCTCTGGATCTGAGCGTAGGTGACAGCCTGGCCTCCTCCCTGGGGCGCGACTCGGAAGTGTTGCGGGTGTAGTTGTTGTTGTTGTTGCTGCTGCTGCTGCAGCAGGTGCTGACGGTGGATTTCCAGTTGCTGCCGTTGATGCTGAATGTCCAGATCGTCCCGCTGGCGCTGAGACTGGAAGACCTGACCCTGCTGGCGTTGCTGGAAAAAGGGATACAATGTGTGACAGGGGAAAAAGGAATAATCATAATGTGTGCTGGTCTGTGATTTTGGACCTTATGGCTTTCAGCCGTAAGGTCCAAAATCACAGACCAGCACATTTATCAATGTCCGTAATTACAGACCAGCTGAAGCGCGACATTTTAGTGCCGGGAAGCCACAAGACACATTGCTCTTTTTTGTAAGAAAATAAATAAATCAGCACATTAAATAGGCGCTTTATCCCTATTGAAAATCGGCTCAAAGCGCCGCCGCGAACTGAACCCAACAAGCACGCTCACGTTAATCACGCGCATTCACTCACACACTGTACATAAACACAGAACAAAAGAACATTCACGTGGTGCTAAGGGCAAGCTCAAGCTAGTTACTGAAGTTGTTTTTTTTTTTAATTCAAATCGTTTATATTTGAAATTTGACTAAGTGGGCTGAAATTTATACCAAAGTCGTGGGGGAGGGAGAGCCGGAGTATCCGGAGAAAGAACCCCCAACGGTCCACCCGAAATAACTGTGAAACTTACTAGAGGAGAAAAGTCCGACGCCGGAACCGGTATCGAACCTCGCACCTTTAGCATTGGAAGCAGGCGCCTTAACCACTGCGCCACGGACCGCCTCCATTTGGGAACCAAGACAGCAAAAAACTGCCAGCCATTGTAGGTCACGGACCGCAGTGCCGTTTCTGTACTGTCCAGTCTCTTAGCCTTAGTCAGTCCCAGTCATCCCCTAATTTTTCAATTCCCTAAAAAAAAACACTACCGCCCACCAGGTGCACATTTGCCAAGCACAAAATACAACCAAAAAAAAAAACAGCGCATCACCCGTCTCATTTCTTGGCTATGAGACTGTTTCCTTACCAACCCCACACCCAAGCACAGCTGAAATCAGCGTGCCCCTCAAATCACTACGTCAATGGCAACTCAACATAGGCCCACAATTGTCCACTGGATAAGCTCAGGATAGTATGAATCAAAGCACCAAACATGCAAATTTCCAGCAAATTCCAACATTCAGCCCTACTACAAATTTTCAAACAAGACAAAAATTATTTTTAAAAACACCGGTCTTTGCACTGCCTGAACTGGCCAAATTTGACTGTATAATGTGACCTGTACTGTCCCTCCATCTGCACTACACTTTGCGTGGGATAACAATAGCTCAAAAGAAGCCGTTAGGACTATGACAGGTAGATGTCAGGGCAAATAATTGCAAATTATGCAGAAATCGTACAAATCGACCCAAGATCTGCCCGCGACATATATATATATATATATATATATATATATATATATATATATATATATATATATATATATATATATATATATATATATATATATATATATATATATATATATATATATATATATATATATATATATATATATATATATACTTTTAACAAAGGCGTCACACAAAGCCCAAAAATGCACTCATTCAGATGAGTTCCAAGGGACGTAATTTTTCATTCAATTCTGAGAATGCTGTGCTAATGCCATGGAATTCCAGGCTGGTGGTAAGCTTGCATTGTGTCATCAGGACATCAGCTGCCCTTTTTGTGACTGCATCGCTCACTAGTTCCAGAAAAGAGAGGGTAGTGGGAGAGATGAAATGACAGACCTATCATTTTGAGCCTTCCACTGAACACCTACTACATAAAGCAATAGGGACTGCCCCCAGGCGCCCCGCCATCCGCTGGAGAATATCCAGACCTCCCCCCGAGGGGGGATGCTAGAAAATATTCCCAAACAGATATTGGACTTGCTGAATAGATTTTAAGTTTTTACCGCCTACGACCGGTTTCGCCCCAAGGGGGGCTCTTCAGGTAGGCATATGGCATAACCTGAAATTGCAAACACAACGCATATCGTATATATCCGCCCACTAAGAATCAAGTGGATATTAGGGCGCGCGCAGTACTGAAGCTGCCCAGGGCGCAAAAGTTCATCGGGCCGACTGCGGCCGACGTGGTGAACAGTACGACCGATCCAGCGTTATATACCTGTTGCTGCTGATGTTGCAAGCTCTGAAACTGCTGAGCCTGTTGCTGTTGTTGCAAATTCTGGAACTGCTGAGCCTGTTGTTGCTGATGCTGCAAGTTCTGGAACTGCTGAGCTTGTTGCTGCTGCTGCAAACTCTGGAACGCCTGCTGTTGCGCAAAGCTCCTCTGGTCGTAAGACTCCATGGGGGACGAGGGCGCTGGTGTCGGCGTCGCGGTGTCGATCACAGCGTAGTTGCCTATTGTCCTGTACCCTGGCGTCGAGGGCGAGGCGGGGGTCGGGGAGAACCGGCCTATCTGCGCATGTCCGCCGTCGACCGCGGATCCGGAAGTGACCACCTGCAGCGCCGGTGCCCTGTCGGCGTCCAAGGCCACGTCTGGCGCCATTGTGACCTTGAAATTCGAATGTCAATATGACCTTGAAGCGATTTGCCATTCATTGTGACCTTTACATGAAATGTCATTTAAAAGAAAAAAAAAACATGAAATAAAACGTTATTATGAGCTTGTTAAATACGAAATGTCATTGTGACCTTCAGAGATAATGTCACAATAAGGAGAGTTCAATTTCACGGCTGACATGGTCATCAAGGTAAGACTGAATTCCATTTCCAAAGGGTAATTTTTGAAAGGAAAAAAAATGAAAATGGTAATCCAGCATTGCATGAAAGTCGAGGCGCGTACGGAAAATACTCAAACGACTGCAAAAAAAGATGAAGTGTAACAAATGCAGCAAAGTGTGTAGTTGTCCGCGGTTGCAGACCTTACCCTAGCAAGCAAAGGTCCTCGGGCTGACGTCGGCCGCAGTGAGCACGTGGATAGTCGTGCGCGGGCCCACTGCGGACGACGGCGGCCCGAGGCCTTTGCTTGCTTACCTAAGGTTGCTGGGGCGGCTAGGTATACTAAGCCGTCAGGTCCCAAATCATATTCAGTCACATAACATGTGGTCTGTACCTTTTTCATACCGCCTCCGTTCCTCTTAAGTGTGCTGTCAGCAGATTTGAGCGCGGATGGTTTGTTGATTACGGCATAACCTGGGATCTCCTGAGGAGATATGTCGTCTGACCACGGGTTTTCCTGAAAGAATTTTAAAAGAATTAACCAATTCAGCCCTGACGCACTTCAGCAGGAGATGGGTCGACCATGATAATTCAAGAGTAGTGCCAGATTAGCTTGGCGCCTGTCGGCGCCAAGCTAATCTGGCACTGCCCTTAAATTATCATGGTGGGTTCATCTCCTGCAACAGGAGCATAGTCGTTAGATGACGCCTCCAAAATTTGTGAAATACGTGCGCCGGGCTGAATGAGTTAACATCAGTGATTATAGACAAGTGTAGTTTGGGCGGTCCGTGGCGCAGTGGTTAAGGCGCCTGCCACCAATGCCAAAGGTGCGAGATTCGAAAACGGGTTCCGGCGTCGGACTTTTCTCCTCTGGTAAGTGTCACCGTTAATTCGGGCGGACCGTCGGGGGTTCTTTCTCCGGGTACTCCGGTTCTTCCACCCCCCCCCCCCCCCGACCCCCCACACTTTGGTACCGGTTTCAGGCCACTTTACAAATTTCAAATACAAGCGATCAAAAATCTGTAACTTCAATAGCTGAACTGGCCCTCACTTCGTCTGTCTTGTACTGTGTTTGTCTTAAATGGCGTAAATCCGTGTCTGTTACGTGAGTGTGCGTGTTGGGTTTCAGTTCGCGGCGCTTTGAGTCGATTCGCCCAAAAATTGAGAAAAAGCGCCTATATAATAACAGTAGTAGTAGTAGTAGTAGTAGTAGTGAGTAAACCCAAGAAATGGGGGCCCCCCAAGAAAAAGCTTGATGTTGCCAGCCTTCAGCGTGATGATGTGAAAGCTGCCTTTCAGACAGATTTACAGCGCAGGCTCAAAGACACAGCGGACCCAGTAGACTCCTCCCCTGAAACACTTTGGGAACAACTAAAAACTGCTATTGCAAAATCCTCTGCAGAAGTCTTGGGTTTCGCCAGAAAGAAGAACAAAGACTGGTTTGACGAAAACGATGTAGAGATCCAGGAACACCTAGCAAAAAAAAGAGCCGCCCATCAGGCTCACCTAGCCCAGCCTTCCTGCCCTGTGAAGAAGTCTGCCTTCCGCCTCGTCTGCAGCAGTCTCCAGCGCAAGCTCAGAGATCTCCAGAATGAGTGGTGGACCAGACTTGCACAGAGGACCCAGCTTTGCGCTGACAATGGTGACTACAGGGGTTTCTACGAAGCACTGAAAGCAGTGTATGGCCCCAGGCACCTGGTACAAAGTCCCCTGCGAAGCGCGAACGGCCAGGCACTCCTCACAGATAATACCTCCATCTTGAACCGCTGGTCGGAATACTTTCAGAGCCTCTTCAGCGCTGAGCGCACTGTTCAAGAAGCAGTCGTCCTACAAATCCCACACCTCCCAGTAAAGGTTGAATTGGACGAACCGCCCACCGCTGAAGAGACCCTCAAAGCCATCCATCAGCTCAAGAGTGGCAAAGCAGCAGGCATTGATGGAATACCGCCAGAGATCTGGAAACATGGAGGCACAGCACTGCACAACAAGCTCCATGACCTCTTTCTCTGCTGCTGGGAGGAAGGAACACTACCAAAAGATCTCCGTGATGCAGTCGTTATCACCCTGTACAAGAACAAAGGCGAGAAGTCTGACTGTTCCAACTACCGGGGAATTACCCTGCTGTCCATTGCTGGGAAAATCCTTGCAAGGCTGCTCCTGAATCGGCTGGTACCTGCCATCGCTGAAGACCAACTCCCAGAGGGCCAGTGTGGCTTCAGAGCAAACAGGAGCACCACCGATATGGTCTTCGTGCTGAGACAGCTACAGGAGAAGTGCCGCGAGCAGAACAAAGGGCTGTACGTAACGTTTGTCGACCTAACAAAAGCGTTCGACACTGTGAGCAGGCAAGGCATGTGGCAGATCCTGGAGCGACTTGGCTGTCCCCCAAAGTTCCTCAACATGATTGTCCAGCTACACGAGGACCAGCAAGGCCAGGTCAGACTCAACAATGACCTCTCAGAACCATTCCCTATTCTCAACGGTGTAAAGCAGGGCTGCGTGCTGGCACCGACCCTCTTCACCATCTTTTTTAGCATGATGTTGAAGCAGGCCACAGTGGACCTCGATGATGACGATGCAGTGTACATCAGGTATCGTCTCGATGGCAGCCTGTTTAACCTCAGACGACTGCAGGCCCACACGAAAACCCTAGACCAACTGATTCGCGAGCTGCTTTTTGCTGATGATGCTGCCCTCGTTGCACACACAGAGAGAGCCCTGCAGCGCATCACGTCTTGCTTCGCAGATGCTGCCCAGCTCTTTGGACGCGAGGTCAGTCTGAAAAAGACAGAGGTCCTCCATCAGCCGGCACCCAAGACAGTGTACCGCCCTCCTCACATCACCATCGGCGAGTCTGAACTAAAGTCAGTGCACCAGTTTACTTACCTTGGCTGCATTATCACGTCGGACGCCAAGCTGGACAAGGAGCTTGACAGCAGGCTGGCAAAAGCGAACAGCGCTTTCGGGCGACTTTTCAAGCGGGTGTGGCACAATCAGCAGCTGAAAACAGGCACCAAGATCAGCGTGTACAGAGCTGTGGTCCTCACCACCCTGCTGTATGGTTCCGAGTCCTGGGCCCTCTACCGCAGCCAACTACGACTCCTCGAACGCTTCCACCAGCGCTGCCTGCGTACCATCCTGGGCATTCACTGGAGTGACTATGTCACCAACGTCGAGGTCCTTGAACGGGCTGAAACTGTGAGCATCGAGGCTTTGCTGCTGCGGACACAGCTCCGCTGGGCGGGGCATGTCTCCAGGATGGAGGATCATCGCCTACCAAAGATCACCCTGTTCGGCGAGCTTGCTACTGGACACCG
>BTPG01000007.1:114363179-114390679 GCA_036245525.1 Semisulcospira habei | reverse complement strand
GTTAACATGTTAACCCTATCGTTCGGAGTACACCTGTGTGTGAAATACGTTTGACTAAAATAGTTCAAGGGTAGTGCCAGAATAGCTTTGCTCCTCAGCTAGGCGCCTCAGCTAGGCGCCAAGCTATTCTGGCACCACCCTGCCCTTGAACTTAAGCCATTGGTCTATATCCGTATCTGTAAATACTATAAAGTAGCTTGCATATGGCAGTGTACACATTTGAAGCTTTTAGCCTCAGTATGATACGGGTTAATGTATAGGGAAAGGTAGCAGGCAAGTGAAGCCGCCGCGAAAGGGTAAGTAAATGAAGACGTCTCGAAGGTTGGGTTGTCTCCCTTCTGTGCTTTTTTTTTTTTATTTTATTACCTAGCGCAAATTTTACGTTCTTCATTTTCTTTGTGTCTTCTAGCCAACTTCGACAACGTTAGGATGATCACCAGGAATAAACCCCATCACTGTAAGTTGTCGCAGATCGTGTTTTTGAAATCTTTGTTCACTCAACGTCAAACGCAAAGTGATGTCAGCAAAAGGAGTGGGTCCTCATGAGGATCTCATGTGGATCTATGTCTCTTGCAGTTGGATAGTGTTGACGTCTTTCTGGGTAGTCAAGGTGTTAATATGGTCTGTTACGTTACGTTATTCCTATGTATGTCCGCCTTGCACATGTAGTGATCGTGGACAAAAAGTGGACAAGGGTTTTTAAATGTGCGCACATTTACTTAGATCTAAGCGTCAGCAGAAATTCTTTCCTCTTCATTCATTTTCGCTGTTGAGACTGGGATATAGGCCTACAGCCACTTCTGCTGTCCACCATGGCAAAACGTTTCAGAAGCATGGCTGACATAGGTACGTAAGAAAGGTAGGTAAGAAAATGCACCACGAAGGGAGAAAACTCTCCCATCATAGGACTTTTGCTTACCTACCTTGACATTTACTTAGATCTAACCTATTCACTGCCGAGAGAGAAAATTTTTTTAACACGACTCATCATCAAGAGACATAGATCCCCATGAGCCCCCGCAATTGAGGGGGCTCTTGAGGATCTATGCCTCTTCTTGACACCACTTTGAAACCATTTTCCTTTGACGGCTCGGGATCTTAGGAGCTTTATTTACAATGATTTCAAAAACACTATCTGTGTCAACAGGTACGTAAGGGACTTTAAGCGCTTACAGTCGTTTTTCACCCTGATTCTCTCGCGCGTGTGTTCCAGACCGAGATATCGCCACTTCTGAAGTCCACAGAAAATGGCTTATCTCTGGCGATAACTCGCCGACAGTCAGGGGGAATTAAAGACACACTCTCTGACCCACGACCTTACTGGATGGGAGGACGCCTTTCGTACCTGACATACCTCAGGCCACAACACCTGAGTCACACACACACACACACACACACACACACACACACACACACACACACACACACACACACACACACATACATTCAAACACGCACGCGCACACTATTACGCATACAGAGAGAGAAAGAGAGCTAGTGAGAGAGAGGTTTTCGTCAATGGCTGTAGCATTAGGCAGTATATGTCTGGTTTTTGCAGGGCAATTTCGTAACGGAAAATGAACAAAAGTAGTCAAGATAATTATGTGATCTGATGCTTTACTCACAAGGCGGTTATGAACTTTTTTCTATTACGCTACAGGTTTGAGATTTCGTCAGAAAAGAAAATCAAACTAGGCACTGAACAAAAACACGATTTCACGCTAACAATTTCACTTACGAAATGATGTCTATCTTACACGCCGTCGTTATTTTAACACTCACAAACCAGATAGGTTGAGGCTAGCGCTGGCAGAATTGTACACAAACCAAGGGGAATTACTCAGCGCTGGACAGACAAACAGTTTGATCCCCTGCCCCCACGATTATCGTCTTGTTCTATACCTGCGTATTTCTCTGTGGGCTGGCGATTGGGTGCCTGATAGGTGGGGGCAGGGGATCAGACTGTTTTGTCTGTCCAGCGCTGAGTAATTCCCCTTGGTTTGTGTTATTTTAACAAAATAAAACCTTGTTAAAAAATGAAAAAAACGGAAAATGAACAAAAGTAGTCAAGATAATTATGTGATCTGATGCTTTACTCACAAGGAGCTTGGGGATAGAGGTGGCTGTCGGTGGGGGTTGAGAGTTACTCTTGTACCTTTAACAGTACATGAACCACAGGCATGTGATGATCGGTGCGAAATCGACCACATAACACTGGGATACACCTCTGTCTACCACCTCTCAGTATAACTGACGAGCAAAAGAAATGCGACATTTTGGGAATCATCGGAAACACTTTCGTGTTCCCGTTGATTCCAAAAATGCCGCATTTCTTTTGCTCGTCAGCATAGTTGGAAATACCACCACAGGTGCTATTTCATGCCACTATAACGCGGGTAGTAGGAAATAGCACCATTATCCGTAGGTGCTATTTCCTACTACCCGTGTTATAGAGGTATAGTCGATATCGAAACCATCATCCCATGCTTATGATATGAACACTAAACCAGAGAAAGAACTGCCAATATCTCAGCCCACACTGGCATTCTCTCAATTCATCTCAGTATAATTAGTTGACCTTAGTGGGGAGTGAGAGTGGATATTTGATACGCAGTAGGAATACGTTATAATACAAATCATTCGGCTACCCCCTCCCTCCCCCCCCCCCTTCACACACCACACACACACACACACACACACACACACACACACATCACACACACCTCGCCCTTTCCGCCTGCTCCGCTGAGCCGTCAACAGAGCAGATAGAAAGGAGGAGTTGGCGTGCGGGTGGATGGGGCGGTATTACTCAAATACTTTGAAAACACCTGAATACCAAGGTAAAGATAGGGAATGTTGGCCATGCTGGCGTCGGGCAAGGCTGTACCGGCAGATCGGGTATCACAACATAACGCGCGTTTACTGACCTGGCGCGTGTGCCAACCAAGTCTGCTTACCCATATCATACTGATGCATGGATGCTAAAAGCTTCAAATTTGTACACTGGCATATGCAAGCTACAATATAGGATATAGACCAATGGCTTTAGTTCAAGGGTGGTGCCAGAATAGCTTGGCGCCTAGAGGAGCCAAGCTATTCTGGCACTATCCTTGAACTATTTTAGTCAAACTTAATCTGTACCGGCAGATCGGGTATCACAACATAACGCGCGTTTACGTGGGGCGTGTGTCAACCAAGTCTGCTTAAAGATTTCTCCTCACGATTTTCATGTGCGTAAATCGTCTCAAGGTTTTCTGCCTCAAGAAAGCAAAAATCACTCAGTCCTATTTTTGTGAAAAGCGAGATTTTCAATGTAATACAATGAAAATATCGATTTTCACAAAAAAATACACTTACTATCTTTTGCCCTCCTCGACTACGGCAGTTTTGTCGATGGTGCAAATTAAGCATCTCACACTTAAAGAAATGACAGGTGCAAGAGCCGGCACACACCCAATGCGCAAAAGGCCATCGAGCCGATGTCGACCGCCGTCGGCCCGATGACCTTTTGCGCATGAGGCAGCGTGTGCATGTGAGATGGTGAGACTCGACTGGTGGGTTTAACCACGGCACCGAAGTGATAATAGACGGCCCTGACGGGCGGGTTATGAGGGGGGGGGGGGGGACAGGGAAATCTATTGCCTATGGAGCACGACCTGAAACACTGATCAATTCAGGCGCACTGCAACTGTGCCACTTTGATTCACCAAGACCTTTCAACGGACATGCTATGGAACAAGCCCGTCTTTTTCCCCTGGATTGCGAGACCAGCGCTACCGGGCCCGGGGCCGGGACGGGGCCTCGAACCCACGACCCGGCGATTCCCTTCGCTCTCTTGCTCCGACGCTTAACCGCCTGAGCTATTTCGGACTCTGAGACTCGACTGATTAACTTTACAGAATGATTTTCGGCACCGAAATAGAAGTTGTCCTGAAATCAGCAGAAGGTGAAAATTGCACGACTTTCGACGCAAACAGTTCATTGAAAGCCCGTACAGTGGATTGAAAACAATGTCGCATGTTTGTCCGGGCTTTTAAATCCACCGTTTTCGTCAAAAAAACGCGCAGTTTTGGACGAACTTCTGATTTTTTATGTATTGAATCTATTGGGTCAGCGTCAAGCTTTAGCGAGATTCTCTCAAACTGAGATTCTTGAACAGGTTGTATTGACACAGCTCTAAGGCGACGCCGTACAACGCCGTAAGCAAACTATCCTCGGGTCGACGTCAGCCGCAGTGGGCCCGCTGCGGCTGATATCGGCCCGAGGAACTTTCAGTTATGGGTGGTGCAACTCATAACGAAACATCATCTTCGCCGTGTTTAGAACAGTGCTGCCGGAATGCATAAACCCTCCGGACCACCCTAGATCTTTAACCCTTTGGCTGTCGGTCGCGCCTTTGGTCGAGGTGATTCCTGCAGGAATCACCTCGACCAAATGCGCGACCGACAGCCAAAGGGTCGGTTTAGCTCTTAAATGAATAACCCTTTGACTCGCGGCTACTGACGATGACACCGCTCGGCGGAAGACGCGCAACTACTGATGCATCTTTTTCCGCGGAAAGGTACCATAAAGTAGCAGGCAAGGGGTTAACGGGCTCATGAGAATCAGTCTTGTTTGCTTCTGATGTAAGCACGAGTGCATCGGCTGTATCGGGTATCACAATATAACGTGCCTTAGCCAACCAATACCTCCCGTGTGTTTGCAGGAAACCTGGTGACAATTTGGCGCAAAATCATGTTTTGATGCAGTTGCCATCATTGTTCCCCCTCCCCTCCCTCCTCCCCTCCCCTTCCTCCTCCCCCTATACCCCCTGCCCCCTCCTCCCCCTCACCCCCTACCCCCACCCCCACCCCACCCCCACCCTCGTGCTCTGTCGAAATCTGGCACCTGTAGCTCCGCAGGAAATGCTCATAACCGCCATGTAAAGAAAGCCTCGGATCAAATATTCTGACCAAAATGTAAACCGCTTTTTTCTGTTTACTCGAAAAAACAAAATTGTTACAATAGACATACAAACAAGTACTCCAGAGTCAATGTGCTATAGTGAAAATCTGGCCATTTCAGTGACGTGAAAATGGATCTTTCTTATACTGAGCTTAATACATCTGGGGCACATTTAGGGATGTTTTAATCACGAAACAAAATCTTATTTTTTACGACTGTACTGCAGAACTGAAACACTGTTCGAGTGTCTTTAACTCATTCTACCCCAGACACACCACAGCAAGATAAGGATCCACCATGATAGTTCAAGGGTGATGCCAGAATAGCTTGGCGCCTATGGGCGCCAAGCTATTCTGGCACCACCCTTGAACTATCATGGTCGATCTGTGGCCTGCACTAGAGTTCAGTCTTCAGAGGACAACGGTAAAATTTGGGGATTTCGGTGTTGGGGTAGAATGAGTTAAAAGTAAATCGTATCAGGTCAACTGTCGCTGAATGATATTTGTTCAAAGAGTGGTAAAGAAAAGTGGTTCTTTGCGGAGATATTTGCGAAAAACGCTGTGCGCTCCGATATCAAACGACCTACACCGATGTTTTCTTTGGCGCGTGGCCCAGTTGACATGTGGGTCACCAGAGAAAAGGTAAATAGCATATTGTGTACTGGTTTGTATGCCGTCTATTGTGATAAAGTGTCACACTTTTACCCCGAAGTATACTGATGAGCAAAAGAAATGCGATATTTGTGGTATCATCGGAAACACTAAAAAAATATCGCATTTCTTTTGCTCGTCAGTCCGATGATTCCAAAAATGTCGCATTTCTTTTGCTCGTCAGTATATTAATAAACTGTGCTGTAATTGTCTTTCTTCTTGTTTCTTTCTTCTTTGGGATTTTCTTTGCATTTAACACGCTTGGCAGTCAGCATTTTGGTGCAGACATTTCTTGATCGTTAGTTACGAGGTTGCATGCGAACGCAATGTCCTGTAGTTCTGGTTTAGTGCGCATACCAAGGGGAATTACAGTTAGATGAAAATGATCCCCTGTCCCCACCTATCAGGCACCCAGTCGCCAGCCCACAGAAAAATACGCAGGTAAAGAACAAGACAATCATATACATCCCTTAGGACTGCTCTTGTTTGACACGAACTGGCTGACTATGACAGAGCTCGCGAGCATCTTGTGTTTTCACCGGAGGGTGCGTCGGCGCTACTCGGGTATCACAACATAATGTGGTGCGTGCCGGGATTTACCTCAGTGGGCCCTGTGCCAACCATACTTTCTCAACATTTACACTGATGCACCGACATACATCAACATGTTACTTGTAAAGTATGTCAGACTGACCACTAAACAGTACTGTCGCCCGAAACTCAGTGAGGCGAGTTCGAACCAGATGGCCGGAGGGCAGAATTTTGTTCAGACTGATACTCTTCGGCGCCTCCTCCATCCTTGAAAGCAACTTTCTGGTGGCAAACGACGTTTGCCCTCCACTGCCAGTGGAGGCAGATTCAGGGTATTTCTGAAATCTGTCTTAACCCTTATCATTCGGAATACACCAGTGTGTGAAACAAGTTTGACTAAAATAGTTCAAGGATAGTGCCAGATGAATAGCTTGGCACAACCATTGAACTAAAGTCACCCTTGAACTAAAGCCATTGGTCTATATCCTTATCTGTAAGTACTATGCATATGGCAGTGTACAACTGAATGAAGTTCGAAGCTTTTAGCCTCAGTATGGTATGGGCAAATTCAACTCCAAAGCGTCCCATCCGTACAGCCGCAGGACTAACATGGCCGGACACTACACACAGCACAGTGGTCATGTTCAGCAAGAGGCACAGATCCTCATGAGTCCCCGCAAATGCCGCGGGGGCTCATGAGGATCTATGCCTCTTGCAGCAGCCGGCTGGATCATTTTAAACTGTTTTCCACAGCGAAGGGGTTAATCCCAGAACGTTCAACGTTTCACTGACGCCGCCATGCAAGTCAGTGCTATATTCCCCTGGCGCCAAACTTCGCCAAAGGTAACATCACCTAACTACACGGAAATTTCTGCGTGTATCGTTAACACCTGAAGTCTGAGTCTTTCCTCGTAGTGTAGGTGCTGTCCCAGTGAGCTAATACCCGTAGGGCCGACGCAGGACGCCGTTGTGCTATCAACGGCGTCCTGCGTCGGCCCGATGCCGCGGCATTTCCGAGAGCACTAGAATGCTCGTTGTGTGATTGCACCTATTTCGGTTGCTGTTCTCACACGGAATGCTGTGTAGTCGGTGGCCAGGTCCCGCTGATCTTCACCCGAAATCGGCGTAACACTTCCACCCGCCCCCCCCCCCCCCCCCACCCTTCCCCCCCCCCCACGCCCTTCCCCCCCTTCCCCCGCCCCCTGCTTTGTGGTGAGGACCGGCTGGAGCCCATCTCGACAGTCTTTGCAAGGCATTTGCTACACGCCATATAAGATAGTTGAAGGGTTATTGCCTGATTAGTCTGGCACATCTTAAATAGCTAAACTGAGGGTAACACTGAGTTAATTAATTCTCTTGTACGGACATGAAGGATTATCCTTCAAGTCAGTATAATGTCTTTCATTTGTGTGTTGGCCAATCTCTGCTAGCGAGAGGCCGGCTTAGACTCTCGTGACGCGATTCCCCGCCGCTGCTTGTAAATCTATGCCTCAGTCTTCTAAAGGCCTTCAGGGGCGGATCAGTTACCTCGAGGTGGGGGGGGGGGGGGTCTAACCTTTTGTTTGGGACCTTCAACCTGATACCGGCAAAAGGCCTCCCCGGCGATAGACCTTGCTTCCAGGGGCCGAACAAAAAAAATCGAAAAGCGAGGGGGTGGGGGTGGGGGAAAACGAAGAGAGAGACTGAGACGGCGCGTGCGTGTTAAGACTCTCACCATTCGCCAAAATATCAAACAACGGGGGGGGCGGGGGGGTCCAATTTTGGCTCGGGTGGGGGGATCCGGAACCCCTGAAATACCCCCTCCCTCCCCCCCCCCCCGATCCGCCCCTGGCCTTGGAGTGTTTGATGGAGATGAGATTATTGATGCGCCGGGAAGAGGGAGGTTCGCGAAGATTAACTCGATTAAATGTCTGTTGTGTACCGCTTCAGTTGCAAGAGTAATGTATGTACCCCACAAATGTTCCCTGTCCAACTCTAGCTTATCATCAAGATCTGATGTCTGTATAACAGCAAGAGCGAGATCTTCCCTTCTGCAAGATGCATAGATTCTCATGAGCCCCGAAGGCATCATTTACATCAGCAATCCGAAAGATAAGTACTGGCCTGTTCCGGGTTTCGGGTTTACGGTCATAAAATGATCTTGAAGTCTGCTGACTGAATAGGCGATGCACAAGCTTGCACAAATTGGAATCAGTCCAGTATGTGAGAACCCAGCACCTGTTCAGAATTTTTACTTTGTGAAACGCTTGTGCCTCCTCTTCACTGTCAGCGCAAGCGAGCTTGTGGAATCAATCAACTATGGTTAACGGAGAACCAGCGAGAGCGATCAAGCGTGCGATCTGCTTGCATCACAATCTTCTCGCGCTCAAAGTGGGTGATCTGAAGAAACTATTTGAATCGTTATCTTTCTAGCAAAACGTCCAGTTGTCATAAGTCACTGCAGCTCCAGGAATGCCTGGAGTTTAAAAAATAAAATAAATAAATATAAAAAATAAAGGTATGTCAGTGGTATACACTTTCGTTTTTGTGTTTCGGTTGTTGTTTTTTTTTAAGTTACCCCCTCCTCCCCCCCTTTCTTCCCTCCCCCCCCCCCCCCCTTTTTCAGCCTTTTGGTCCCCACTTTTCACTTTTCCCGCTGTTTCAACCAGGGGAGATTGGTAGCTTAGGGTGATAGAGCGCTCGACTCTCGTCCGAAAGGTCGTGGGTTCGGACCTAGCTGGGGTCAAAATTTCTTCAGACCATTCTTCGGTGCCCCATCTGTGGAACCATATTCGTGGTGGACGAAAGATCTAAACTATGAACTCATTAAAAGGCGCCCGCATCAACAGCTGCGGAAGTGTCGTACACGACACTTCGCAGCTATTGATGCGTGGCGCCTTGAATGAGTTATCGTTTTTATTTTATTTTGCCTCCCCTGCTGTTTTACTTCTGGGAACTTCTCACTTCTCGAAAAGGCTTTTGAAGGTTTGTCACGGCCGTCCTGGGAGGTGGACAGTATTATGAAGCGCCGGACTCTCCGTGGTACCTTTGTGCGTGCGGCGAACACTGAAGTACCGCATGCTTACAATGCAGGCCCCTGTATGCACAAAGGGGTTTCAGTCACCGCAAGAGGAAGCAGCCGACGGCAGGAAATTATTTAATTCTGTCTGTCAGAATTTCTGGCAACAACACAACAATTTCAGCGAAAATACTGACTCGCCCTCTCCCACAACTACAGCCAAAATTAATAAGTATCAGTATAAGATCTCTCCTTGTCTGTTTAACCCTGATGCACCATAACATGAGATAGTTTTGACCATGATAGTTCAAGGGTGGTGCCAGGACAGCTTGGCGCCAGAGGCGCCAAGATGTTCTGGCACCACCCTTGAACTATCATGGTCCATGCATCTACTGAACTCTAATATAGTCTGCATTGGACACTAATGGGTGAATGGGTTAGCACTGCAACGAAATCACGGATCGACCGTGTATGATGAAGGCCGTGCCTGACTAGATTGAAGCACCGTGTTAACTAGACACTACCTTTCAGCTGTTACGGCAAATCTGTCTCCTCCCACCATTAGCACTGACAAAACAAAACACAAAAAGGGATGCGAGCTTGCAATGGTTATTTCCCTTTTTCAATTCCCCGGATGTGTTGCCGAGCCAAAGAGACTAGTAAGCTGGGTGAGTTTGTTTTTATCTATCAAAGATCAGCAGAGTGTTCTCCCAAATTCCTTCCCAATTTTCTACCCAGCAGGAGAAACTTAGGGATTTTCCTTCCTTTACAACAAAACAAAAATTGCTCCTGCAGTGCTCTGGAGTCTGAGAAAAAAAAAATCAATTAGAAGCCCGTAACGCAAGAGGAATATTATTTTTTCTCTTGAAGTTCTGTTTAACCCCTTCCCTGCCGAGAAAAAATGTGAACGGGATCCAACTGCAAGAGACATAGATCCTCATGAGCCCCCGCGACTGCGGGGGCTCATGAGGATCTATGCCTCTTGCTGAGACCAATTTGTATCCATGTTTTTTGGACGGTTTGGGCTTTGGGTCGTTGAATGAACCAAGACGTACGCACAGCGGCAGGGAAGGAGTTAGTAAGTTATTTGAGTTCGAGGCTCTATTTTAAGTTAGTATGAAGTGCATTCCATGAAAGGCCTTTCCACGGTTATTTTAACCCCATCACTGCCAGTGGAGGCAGACATTGTTTTTGAAATCGTTGTCAATTCTACGTCAGTCAAAGATCACCAGCCGTCAAAGACTAACATGGATACGAAGTTTGTTTCAGCAAGAGGCATAGATCCTCATGATCCCCCGCGGTCGCGGGGGCTCAAGAGGATCTACACCTCTTGCAACTGGGTGGTGTGCAACTGTTCTCGGCAGTGCCGAAGGGGCCATAATCCCGAACAGCAACATCAGGGTTAAAAGTAGCATTTTCATCCACGACGTTTCATCTTAATCTACGATCTGATCGAATTAACAGGACAGCGCAAATGGACCAGACATGTGGAACATCTTTTGATATCCCACAGCCCCACCACCAATCGAAACTCCAGAAACATGTATCGCACGTCATCCTAGCCAATCGAAGTTCCAGACATGCGAACCCGTAGCATCACAGCCAATCAATTCTCTCTAGACACATGACGATGAAATCAAATTATCCCACACGTGCATAGCCCGTTGAAAACGATTACGCGCGTGCCTGCACACGTGTTCCAGGCACAGAGTAGATACAATCAAACGTGGAAAATTAGGATAAAATCTAATTATCTTCTCATGACGGTGATCGATCACTAAAAATCCAGACCGGCCAAGAATCGGATCAAAAGAAATACGTCCCTAGCCAACTTGGCACGGTACAAAAAAAGCTTTCTGAACCTGAGGGTGACTGTAAAGTGTTGCAAAAAGCAAAGACACTCTCAACAAAGAAAGAAATACGCTTAGAAAGGACAAGTACAAGTGCACACACCCAGTCTTCAAGGGAGGTGGTTTTCGTTTGACATCTGATCTTGGAGCAGCACTACAACTGAAGCACCGACTTTGCCTGTACATCACAAGTTGGCAAAACCTATTCCCACCCGCTCTTCTCCCCCCTCCAAATACCCCTCCTCCCCCCCCCTCCTCCCCTTACCCCCCCCCCCCCCCCCCGTCCTTCCACCTCACCTCACCCCATCCTTCAAACTGAATGCCTGACTTGAACTACTTTCTACAGAGTTCACTCTCCGGCGGAAATCCCGATGGCAAACTCCTGTCTTCTGAGACTTGTTCTGTTTCAGAACTGCTCTACCTGAGACGTGAACTGTCTGAGAACATGCAGGGAGGCCCGCAGTAGATATCGCAGTACATCAGTGTTGTTGATCCCACGACCATTGACCGTGATCCATTGACCGTAACAGTTCAAGGCGGCGGTACACTACTCTGGCACCACCCAGGAACTAGCAAGATCCATAGTGCACATGAGGATGTGTCAGTCAGTGAGTCCTTGCTGTGGAAAGCTGAGCTACTGTAACCGGCTCAGTAAACTGACTTATTCACCTCTTTTTAATTAGAAATGATGGGTGCGGCCATTTTGAACATGACCTTCGACCTACTGGGGACGACTTCCGGTTTTGCTTGCAAACATGGAAGCTGTGAATACAAAACCCTACACAAGTTCCCGATCTAGCGGCCGACATTGCGCAGTAAAAGGTTACCACAACAACGAAAAAAAGCTGTATGACTTGTTGCAAATGCCATGTTTTGACCACAAACCTTTCATTCGCCGTTATTGTTCGTGTTTGAAACCTTTTTGTTTGTAAAAAAGTGTATCACATCGCACACTATCCGATGAAATGGCCTGTTTTTTATCGGCCGGCCGTACACACTCGAGCGACACAAGTCAGTCTGAATTTTTATGTCTAGTTCATGTGTGTTTCGAGGAAGTTTTGCTTTAAGTTGCCGGTACTCCTCATCGTCAGCGGACCAAACCGTGGCGGAGATAGTTATTTTGCGCAGCGTTTTGTTGCACGTATCAAAATCTCCGTTGAAGTTATAACCCCATATTTTTGGTAGGGATTAGGACTACCGACTCTAAGGCCTACCTACTGATGCCAGCAGGTTGTTGTCTCACTCACGCCCTGATATTTTCATACGGTTTTTGTATCATGGGCGTGTGTGATCTTCAACTTTTGTGTAAATGTGTGGGGTTTTTTTTTTGGGTTTTTTGTTGTTTTTTTTTTTTTTTTTTTTTTTTTTTTGTTTTTTTTTGTTTTGTTTTTTGTTTTGTTTTTCCTCCAACTTTTTATGTTCTGTCAGTACAATAGTGAAACTTATTTTGTTCTGTTTTGTCGGTACAATAGTGAAACTTGTAGTAATGTACCCAGTAATTCATATTTATTGTCATGCTGATAAAATTAAAGAGTTTGTTGGCAGATTGTCAATTTTTTGTGTTTGTGTCATGAATTATCCTTAGAATGCATTACTCGCAATTCTTTCATTGTTTTCAGTATTATTATATTAATGTATACATGTATGGTGCAGCAATACAAGTTTTGTTGTCTCAAACATTTCATAAATAACATGAGAATATTTTGCCACCCAAAAGTAGAGACCAAACAAAGTGTAGAAATAGTGTTATTAGCTTGAGATACACTTGAAAACAGAACACTTAAATAACTACATGGCTACACAAAATATCTATGCATATACACGAAAACTTCGCAAAAAACTTTCCAACGCGCACACGTAAACACTTCTCTGAAAGGCCAAACCGGAAATGCTACACAGCCGAGCAACCTGTTAACCGACCCATTTGAGAATATTACCGTTTGGTAAAAAAGAGGTGAATACCCAGTGTGCAAATGCTTTAGGGCCGACGTCGGCCGCAGTGGGCCCGCGCACAGTCGTGGGCGGGCCCACTGCGGCCGACATCGGCCCGATGACCTCGTGCGTACTGGGAAGCTACAGGGGCTCATGAGAATCTATTCTTTCACAGTGAGAGAGACGTTCCCTGCCGGCCTCAGCATAATAGCAAAAGACAGTGAAATCCATTTTCGTACATAAAGGCAAAAGACAGTTAAGTCCATTTCCTTGAAAAGCGAGATTTCCATGGTAATACAACAAAAATCAGGCTCTTCACAAAAATAGACTTACTGTCTTGTCCCATCACAGGGCAGAACAACATGGCTTCGAGAACTCATGACAGTCTGTGCTTTCTCTAGCCGTAGAAGGCGGAGGTTCGCTGGTGCACTGACTCGTAGATAACATTCTGCTGGGCAAATGGCCCTTGTGACAGTTGCAATATAAATCAACAGATGTCCCTGGGGAAAACTTCAAACACGAATGAGTGAACCGAGATATTTCAGTGAAGCGGTCTCAGATTGTACCGTAAACTTTAGGTTTTATCTTGTGTTCCGCATCTTTAAAAAGCCCCACAAAGGAAATGTTTGTTAGCTTTGGAAATGTTCCGCACTGGGCCGGTTCCAATTCGGAAACAGTTACAATAAATAAAAAGTGCAGGCTTCTTTTTCTGGTGGCCCTCCACAGTGTTGTAGTTAGATTGCATGCCAGTTAACCCCTTCACTGCAAAGAAAATATGACCACCATCCCATCCCCTAACTGCAAGAGGTATAGATCCTCATGAGCCCCCGCAGTTGCGGCGGCTCATGAAGATCTATGCATCTTGCTGGAACCATTCTGTTAACACTTTCTCTTGACGGCTGGGGATCTTTGACCCTGAATTTGCAATGATTTCAACAAAAATAAAACGCTCTGTGTCCAGTGGCAGTGAAGAAGTTAAGATCATCAAGAAACTGACCCCCTCTGAGAATCACTTTAGGTGAAAAAGACAGTAAGCTCTGCTAAAATATTGAAAATATAGCCGAACACATGTGTATACTATACACACACTAGTTGTGTGGGTCAAATGGTTGTTGTGATGCGTCTAGTGTGGTAGTGTAGCGTCTGTGCTTGTCGCTCTCGCTTTCAGCTCCCACCGCTGGCTAGCAGTTTTGCGAAAAGGGGAGCAGAGTATGTCAGTCTCTCCCTGCCAGTACACAGCCTCTCCAACAACAAGCCTCATGTAGTGTCTCCTCGCGGCGACTCACGGTAACTGTGCACCTTACGGACTCGGGCTGAACTACAGAGGACTCGGAGGAGGTCTGGCCCCCAGACATGCGGCACGCAGGCCCATCGATATGTGGACAAGCCCTGATGCCCATGAACCAGATCCCCAGCTATGGGTAAATAGCCCCACTGCCTTGTGGGTGCCTTGGGAGAGGCAAAGGCTAGGGGGGTAAACCCTATACAAATCCGGGCAGGGATGCTCGATAGCCTTGGTTGGCAGATCTCTTTCGAGAAGGAAAACTCCGAGGAAAACCTGAATAGATGGGACTCGTAAGCCTTGGTTGGCAACCCACCTAGGAGAAGGACACTCCAAAACCAAACCATCCTGTGCTCCAAAGGCTGGCAACCTAACACTGGGCATCACCCCACTGCGGCCAAGACCAACAGACATACCTGGGCGTCACCCTTGACAAGAGGCTGACGTGGAAGCCGCACATTTGGAATGCAGAAGCGAAAGCTAGAAGAAAGCTGAACATCATGAGGAAGCTGACTGGAACACAATGGGGAGCCAATGAAAAGATCCTCAAAAATGTATATCAAGGCACAGTGAGACCACACCTTGAGTACGGATCTAATGCATGGTTGACGGCAGCCCAGTCACACCAGCAGACCATTGACAGAGTTCAGAACCAGGCACTGCGTATCATCACCGGCGCAATGAGATCCACACCAATTGAAAAGATGGAAGAGACAACAGGCACCCCACCCCTGCGCATGAGAAGAGATTGCAAAGCCTTGATACAGTCCACAAAGGTTAAGTCTTCCAAAGACCATCCTATGAATGCCAGGGTGAAACGGCCAACCTCAGGGAGACTGAAAAGTTCAAACTTTGTGAAGGAGACGAGAGCTCTGCAGAGAAAACACCAGGCAAAGCTCCCTGCGCAGGTAGAGGCTCTGAATCCTACTAGTGACCTTCCACCCTGGGAAAGTAAGCCAGAAAACATCACCATCTCTTCCACGGTATCACCACCAAAGATGAGCACAGCACTGTGAGCAAGAAAGCCCTGACACTGGCCATGCTCGAAGAAAAGTATCCCCAGGAGGCATGGATACGGGCATACACCGATGGATCAGCCACAGATGCAGTTTAGAATGGAGGGGCTGGGGTTTACATTCAGTACCCAAAAGGAAAATGGCAGGCAGAGGCAATACCAACAGGCCTTCACTGCACAAATTACAGAGCTGAGGTGGAAGCCCTGGTCCATGCTGCAAACACCCTTAGTGGCACTGCAGACCCTGATGCCCAGATTGTCTTCCTGACTGATGCCATGTCTGTCCTTGAGGCAGCAACAGCAAGCAAACTGCCACGTCTACAAGAGGCACTGCAAAGCATCAAGTGCACCAGACTGGTGCTGCAGTGGATCCCTTCACACTGTGGCATCTACGGCAATGAAGAAGCTGACAGAATGGCAAAAGTGGGCGCAGAGAAAGAACAGGACAAAAATGGAGTCAGCTTCACAGAGATGAAGACCATCATTAAGTCTGTGTACAGACCACCGCAACGGCCCTTAGACAGTTACCATCAGCTGTCCAGACAAAAGCAGGTGACCATCTCCCGTCTGAGGACCGGGCACAACCGACTCAATTTCCACCTGCACAGACGCTTCCACCTCGTGCCATCTCCCCTGTGCCCTTGTGGAGAAGCAGAGCACAGAGCACATCCTCCAGGACTGTGGGAACCACCAGTTGCTGAGGGAGGAGATATGGCCGAAGCCCGCCACCCTACAAGAGAAACTGTACGGCTTGTGGAGGCGCTACGGAAGACCACAGATTTCATTTTGAGAGCCAAACTCCAAGTGTGACGGCGTTCGAGAAGAAGAAGAAGACACACTAGTTGTTAATGTTGTTGTCGTTGTTGTTGTTCTTGCTGTTGTCGTCGTTGTCGTCGATGATGATGAGGATGATGATGATGATGATGATGGTGATGACGACGAATATTTATTGCTCAAGGTCAGTTATGTTCGGGTAATAAACCTTTGTCACAATCTTTCCTTGACCTTTCTATAAAGTGCATCATCATCGTCATAGTCATCATCATTATCATCATCACCAACATCATCGTCATCATCATCATCATGTCCACTTAAATACGCGCAAATGCTATGCTTATGGATCAAGGCCAAGCACGCCAAAAAGCCGAAAGTGAAAAAAGACGAGAGGAGGAAAAGCAGTCTGTGTTTAAGGTGTTTATCTTACATCTTAGGAAAAACAACTCTGTCTGAGATAAGCCATACAGTTTTGCTTTATGACTACGGTGGTCGGCTAGAAAGGCGCCAATGTGTGTAAAACACCTGCAAATTTAGTACCAGATCTAAGAGATCTAACGGACTGACTGTTTTGAATCCAAACACAACAGGGGACGTAAATCTGGAAACAAATGTAAGGGTCATCCGAGATAAGAACAGGAAGAGCAGTCTTGGCGTGCCAGACTAATCTGCAAATCAGTAGCTAGTTTGCCGGGTGAATCAGGGAATTGAGATTCAGATGTACAGGCCGACGTTAAACGTTAAACGGAATCCATCTGCAAAAGATACAGATCTTCGTGAGCCCCCGCATTTGCGGGGGCTCATTAAAATCCATCCCTCTTGCTAAGTTTTATTTTCATCAGTGCTACGCTAACAGAGTAGATCATTGGAGTTCTGAGTTTGATGGAGCAGGACAACTCTATCTCTTGGGGCAGGCAGAGGCAATACCTCATGCCTCTCTCTCTCTCTCTCTCTCTCTCTCTCTCTCTCTCTCTCTCTCTCTCTCTCTCTCTCTCTCTCTCTCTCTCTCTCTCTCTCTCTTGTATGTTTGTTTAGTGGTTATCTAGACAAGAGAAACTTCGAAAAATTGTGAACACAAACGCTTTTGTCATCGTTATCATGTTCATTGATCGTTTTCTTGTTTATTTTCTTTCTTTCTTGTTTGTTTGTTTGTTTGTTTGTTTGTTTGTTTGTTTGTTTGTTTGTTTGTTTGTTTGTTTGTTGTAGTTGTTGTTTTTGTGTTTGGGTTTGTTCGGGGGGGGGGGGGTTGTTTTGTATTGTTGTTGTTTTGTATTGTTGTTATTTTCTTGGGTTTTTGTTTGTTTGTTGTTGTTTTTGTTGTTGTTGTTTGTTTTTTATTTTGTGGGTTTTTTTTTTCTTGTTTGTTTGTTTGTTTGTTTTTGCTCTCTTAAGCTTACCGGTCGACAAAATGTCGAATATGACGTTTCTTTCACTGTTGTTTTTGCGGGGGAAAACTGGAGTTCAGCTGTGATGTAGGAACATTTGTCATATTTCCGGTAAAACTTTGAACGTGTGCTTGGCCGGACCCACAAAAAAACAAACCGCGATTGAAATCTGAAGAATATGTGACACTCATCAGTGGTCGACCGAAAATAACCACAAAAACATTTGCCTGCTTATACTGATGCAAGCAAATCCACAACACGATTTTCTCTCCTCTCTTGATACATACCCCATCTCAATAGCGGGTGAGTGAGGGGGACAAAAACGTGTCTTACCCCGGCGTACTTTCATACTCACAAACCAGATAGGTGATGCTAGCGCTGGCAGAACTGTACAACAAACCAAGGGGAATTACTCAGCGCTGGACAGACGAACAGTTAGATCCCCTGCCCCCTGCATTGGATCCGTACTGCGTTCGTCTGTCCAGCGCTGAGTAATTCCCCTTGGTTTGTTGTACTTTCATAATTGCATGTGGTCAGCTTGAAACATTTAACCCTTTCCCTGCCACTGTACATATATTTTTCTTTCTGAAATCTTGGTTCATTTAACGATCAAACAGCCAACAAAGAAACATGGATACAAATTGTTCTCAGCAATAAGCATAGATCCTCATGAGCCCCCGCGACATGAGGATCTATCTCTCCTGCATTTGGATAACGTTTACTTTTTTCTCGGCAAAAAAGGGGTTGAGGTTGACGGTAATGGGGGAAACGGCAAAACTAGGAAGCACCATGGTTGTTATAGCATATGTGTCTCGGATCAAAAGAAAAATTCCCCTAGTCAACTTCGCATGGGACAATACAGTTCTGAGCATTACACATGGGACAATACAGCGTGGTTTTGTTGTTGTTGTTGTTTGTTTGTTTGTTTGTTTTTTGTTTTTTGTTTGTTTGTTTGTTTGTTTATTTGTTTGTTTGTTTGTTTGGGTTTTTGGGGGGGCTTGTGTTTTTTGTTTGTTTTTTGTTGTTTTTGTTGTTGTTGTTGTTTTTTATCTGAATCTGAATCTGAATCTGAACAACAATCTACTATGATGCGGCTGCTGCTACTTCACCATGCATGTGGTCAACCGAAAATGTGAACTTGTTGGCACTGGACACACTACCAACAGTCACGGCAGCTGAAAAACGAGCCCAGTCTAGCGCGTGTTTGGGAACGGCCTTCAACCAAAATAAGCTTTGATGTGTACAGACAACCACCTTCATCTTATGAGTGCGGAGTCCATCGTAGTCGTATTCTCATCATGATAATCTATGCCTTTTGGCGATATGAATATCTGTACCGTGTTGAAGTACATCTATGATACTCCAAAAAGGAAGCCTTAGGATTCTCATGAGCCCCAGTGATTCGCCTTCGTGATCTGCAAGAGGCATAGATTCTCATGAGCCCCTGCAATTGCAAGGGGCTCATGCGAATCTATGCCTCTTGCTGGCAGACTGAATGGGCCGTCAAACTTATATCTACGCTCCACAAACGAGGGGAATCATCGGGGATAAATCTGTGGCTGACCACGCGGCACTGTTCCGTCAGTCCATCAAACCAAGACGCCACAGAGTTCCAAATTTACTTCTTGGAAGACTTGACAGTCAAAATAGGACCCGCACGAGTGGAACCGACGAACAACAAACTGAACTGACTGACTCGGTGACTGAGGTCCCGGCTCAGGGCTCAGTTGCCTGAGTGAGCTTAGTCCTGCGCCAGCCACTAAGCAAGGTGCTCCGCTATGTCACAGTGCAACCAGACGCCGGCTAAAACAACCTGGAACTGATTGAGCCGGGAGATCAGAATCAGGACATTTTTTTTGCCGTTTTCAGCCATAATCGTGTGGAGAAACCTGAGAAAGCTTTTCCAGGAACAGAGCCAAGTTCATCACACAAATGGGCGGATCAGGCGCGTGTCTGTCAAGACTCTCACCTCTCGACAAAATATCAAACAACGCGGGAGGGGGTGTGTGGGGGGGGGGGCTGAGGAGGGGGGAACGCGCGTGTGTGTGTGTGTGTGTGTGTGTGTGTGTGTGTGTGTGTGTGTGTGTGTGTGTGTGTGTGTGTGTGTGTGTGTGTGTGTGTCAAAACTCGCCAAAGTATCAAACGTGACGGAGGGCTGGGATTCCAAACATACCAAAAAGGGACTTTGTTGTAGTTTTTTTTAAAGAATTTTGGGTCTGGTGGGTGCGGGGAAGGGGGAGGGTGTTCATGGGAGGGGGGGGGGTATTGAGAAGGGGAGTTCCGGAACTGAACCCCTGGAACCCGCCCCCCAGATCCGCCCCTGACACAGTCGATCGCTTCCAGAGCATAGGGGGTAGAGAAAGGCGGCGGGCGTTGGGCAGACTGAAAGGACATGAGAGATCTATAGCAAATCAGATCAATATATTGGCACGATATCGAAAGGAACTAGTGCCGGGAAGACTTCTGATGGGCGGGGTGGATCGCGTATGGGCCTTTCCGAGCGCAGAGATCCCAACTTGACTGAACTGAACTGGTAACGCGGTGAGGGAGGGGGTGGGAGGGGGGAGGGTGGGGACACTTTGTCCCCTTTATTTATAAGTTGTGTTTAAAAACTCTCAGTCCCTCAGGCAGACAGGGTGTAAAAAAACGAGAATTACCCGCCACGCGAAATCTAACATATACACGAAAATCGGTTACCCCGGGTAGATTTCGTGTGTTACTACACCGGCAGTATTGTATACCTGCGACTGAATGAGAATACGACATTTTATTTGCCTTAACTCATTCGAGATGTGCCGCCTCCGGATACGGTATCCCGAGGCGGCACGTCTCGAATGAGTTAACCCGTTCCGGCCGTGCCAGCTGGCTCAGCCAGTGTTTCTGCAGGCTTTAGTTAATTCAACACCACAGACCCTAGCTTTCCCAGGAACATGGATTTAAGGCGGTGTCAGAAAAGATGCATAGATCCGCAAGAGCCCCCGAAATTGCGGGGACTCATGAGGATCTATACATCTTGCAGTTGTGTGGCGGTTCAATTTTTGTTGTTGTTGTTGAACTGAAGGGGTTAAAAGACGTACGTGGCGTGGCACACGATGACAGTGGACTCGGGGGATGGTTTCACCCACTTAATTCCGTCAGTTTTGACGGCAGGCGGTGAAGGGGTTACTCTGCTCCAAAAAAAAACTTGATCGGTTCCCATCGGAAACTTAACCCGAAATAAACACCATCGGTTGTTGGCTAGTTCGGGTTTAACGTCCACAGCACCGAGGTGATCATGGACGGCCCTGACGGGCGGGTTATGGGGGACAGCGAAATCTATTGCCTATGGAGTACGACCTGAACACTGATCAACTCAGGCGCACTCCAACTGTGCCACTTTGATTTACCTGGACCTTTCAACGGACATGTTATTGCCGGAACAAATCCGTTTTTCCCCCTGGATTGTGAGTCCAGCTACCGGGGTCGGGACGGCGATTCCCTTCGCTCTCCTTCTCCGACGTTTAACCGCCTGAGCTATTTCGGACTCTAAACACAATCGATTGATTGATTAGTTCGGGTTTAACGTCCACAGCACCAAGGTGATCATGGACGGCCCTGACGGGCGGGTTATAGGGGACAGGGAAATCTATTGCCTATGGAGTACGGACTGAACACTGATCAACTCAGGCGCACTCCAACAGTGCCACTTTGATTTTACCAGGACCTTTCAACGGACATGCTATTGAACAAATCCGAAAAACACCATCGGTCGGGACACTGGCTTTTGTAGTCGGGCGGACGGGACAACTACCCACGTCGGTTTTAATCAACTGACCAATCTGTAAAACTGGCCAGTCCTGCCCGGGTGGGAGATGATTAACCCCAAGCACTGCCGAGGGGAAAAAAAAGAGTGAACACGATCCGACTGCAAGAGACATAGATCCTCATGAGCCCCCGCAATTGCGGGGGCTCATGAGGATCTATGCCTCTTGCTGAGACCAATTTGTATCCATGCCGTTTCTTGGACGGTGCTAGTATTTGGTCGTTGAATGAATCACGATTTCTGAAGGGGAAAAAAATGTACGTACTGTGGCAGGGGGAAGGGGTTAAAGACCAGAGTATTTTAACCACATACAGATTTTTACATGATCTTTGTGTGCGATCTTTAATTTCGCGCCTTAAATCATACTACACTAAGTCACAAAATACAAATACATAACAAAATATAAAACATGGCATGCACAAAATTTGCACAAAATTTGTAAGACAATAAGAAAATACAAAAAATGAAAGAAAATACAACAACAAAAATGTTAGTTTTGGACTTTTGTCATTTTTTTTTTTTTTTTTTGGGGGGGTATTTCTTTTTTTTTATTATTTTGTATTGTAACACCTTCACTGCCGGTGGACGCAGCAGAGTGTGTATCCGAAATCTTTGTGAATCTAACGCCAAAGATCCCCAGCCGCCCAAGTAAGGTGGATACAAAGAGGTGTCAGCATGAGGCATAGATCCTCATGAGCCCCCGCAGTCGCGGCGGCTCATGAGAATCTATATCTCTTGCAGTAGTTGGTTTGTGTTCACTTACCCTCCCACTCCTAGCCCTCCGCCGATGGCCAGCAGAAGAAGTCCCAGAAACACAAAGAGGAGGGACCCGGTTAAAATCGCCAGCACAGCTCTCCGGGGCAGCACCCAGTCGTGATAGCTCCTCCACGCCACGCGAGCCTCTTCTGAATGTTCGGAAGCCATCTTGTATAAATTATGATGATAATGTCGGAGTCGCTGCACGCGCTTGAATCAACTATAGAACGCAAGGTTAGTGCCTTGAACAAATGAATAAGAAAGTTGCGTCACGATGACTCTCTCGTCCTGATTGTCTAAGGCAGACGACTCGTGAACTGGTTAGGCCAAGCGGGGTCACTCTTGGAAAGGGGAGGTTATGCTTCTGCCGGATGGGCGTGGAGACGTCGCTTTCGAGTTCAGGTCAGTTGGTCGTCCACTGGAAGTGAACATCTGCATGTTTGAGGCGGCGGAACCTGCGACAAAGGAAAAAAATCAATAAGTATGCTGGTCTGTGATTATGGAACTTTTGGGTTAAACCAAAGATCAGGGCTATGATGGTCGTTACTCGTAATGTCCGAATTCTCAGAACAGCAGACAGAGACTTATCGAACAAACATTCATTGGGTCGGGTAAGTTTGTCTCGCTTCCTCTCACAGTGCTGGGGAATCTACACAAGTTATTAGTGAGGTTTCATTTGCAAAGAACGACACCCAACAACGAATGAAAGCGAAACCACGGCGGACAGACAACACCCCAAACATCTCCAAGAGGCATAGATTCTCATGTGCCCCGAGGACTCATGAGGATCTATGCCTATTGGAGATGTTTGGCGTGTTGTCTATGCTTATGGAACAAGCTGGTTCGGTACCCGCCGTGATTTCCCTCTCGTTCGTTGTTGAAAGTCGTCCGTTCAGTGCAACCGAAACCTCACTATTTTCCCGTGACTATACGGCTCCGTGCCTCAGCTTGAACTTAGATACATGTATTCCTATTGAGGCTCGGAGCCACTGTCAGGGGTACATACATTTTTGTTTTCGTCCCTGCGTCACACGACCAATCGCTTTAGCGCAAACCGTACCACGTGACCTCACTACAAAATCTCTTGTAGCGACTAATGGCGAACTTTTTGTAGTCCTCTTTGTGACGCATCTTGGATGCCAATTTTGTTCTATAAAAGACCACCAAAACGTTCTAAAGCCGTACAAAGTTATTCAGTGTTGTTCGAAACGACAGGCACACTACAAGAGACGGCAACGCCATGAACGATTTTAAATTACGTCATGTCTATTGTGTATAAAATGTATATTCCTTTGACGTCAGTCATATCTGGCGTGATCCACGTCGGATGATTTCCTCTTGATTTCTTTTCCGAAAAACAGTGGAGGAATGAAAACAAATACGTTATTGGTAGCAGGGGCTTGCTAAATGGACCCTTGTAGGCCTTCGGGATTTCAAAGGAACCATTGTACCCCTCAGGCCTTCGGTTTCTTTGTCCTCCCTCTCTGGACTTCTAATACTGGCTGGCGTCAGTGGTCGCTCCTATGAGCCTATGGAGGTATTATATCCAGTACCATTCAGCAAACGGAAGATTCAAGTCACTGTAACAAAATATCCCTTTTGGGACAATAAATATCTTCAATCTTGAATCTATTATTATTATTATTATTATTATTATTATTATTATTATTATTATTATTATTATTATTATTATTAATACATGGTATTTATATGGCGCATTTGTCATATTAATATACTAATAATATAACTCAATGCGCAGGCGAAAGCGAGACACAGAGAGAGAGAGAGAGATGATGAATCTTTTTTTTATTCAGGATAAAGCCATTAGGCAACTCAATGCCTGTCTTACAAGCTGTCCTGTAAACAAAAAAGAACACAACAGGAAAAGAAACATAGCATGCAAATAATAATAATAATAATAAGAAGAAGAAGAAGAAGAAGAAGAAGAAGAAGAAGAAGAAGAAGAAGAAGAAGAAGAAGAGAGAGAGAGAGAGACAGAGACAGAGAGAGAGACAGAGAGACAGAGACAGAGAGACAGAGAGACAGAAAGACAGAGAGACAGAGACAGACAGAGACACAGACACAGAGACACAGAGAGAGAGAGAGAGAGAGAGAGAGAGAGAGAGAGAGAGAGAGAGAGAGAGAGAGAGAGAGAGAGAGAGAGAGAGAGAGAGAGAGAGAGAGAGAGAGAGAGAGAGTGAGTCTGCGAGGAGTGTGTACAGAAATACCGTAGCCGGGGAAATTACACGAAAGTCTGCGAAAAAAAAGTAAGTTTTTAACTTTGCTTTGAACTGCATACTGGTGGAGGCATTTCTGAGCCGGCTCAGTCGGTAAAGAATTTCAAAGTAATGGAGCAGTATATCTGAAAGAGCGTTCACCGGCAGATTTGAAATGGAACTTTGAAACTTTGAGAAGTGAGCGAGAGGGCTAGTAAGTCACAGTAATTAGATTGGAGGAAATCTAGCCAGTAGACGAAAGGCCCTCAGGCAAGGCCTTGTCCGAGGGCCTTTTGTTCACCTGTGGTCCATTTATATATACTGACAGATATACTGACGATACGGGTAGCTACTGTCGATTTGGGTAGTAAGCAAAGGTAATCGACGACGGGCGCGGGCCCACAGCGGTCGTCGTCGGCCGGCTCGAAGATCTTTTGCTCACTGGGGGAGGATACCTGTACTGACTCAGACAAAACTGAAGACGGGTTTGTTCAGATAGCACATCCGTTAAAAGGTCCTGCGCGGGATAAATCAAAGTGGCACAGATGAAAATGCGCCTGAATTGGTCAGTTGTTCAGGTCGTACTCCAAAGGCAATAGCTGTCTCTGAAACCCCGTAACCCACCCGTTATGGCCGTCCGTTATCACTTCTGTGCCGTGGACTTTAAACCCCGAACTAACCAACCAAGTGACTATACTGTTCGACTGTACTTTCCGCCGAACCGCAGCATCGTCAGTAGCAGGGCCGGCTTGAAAGGCGATTATACTAACCGCCTCTCTAGTCATCGTATCCTCAGTAGAAATGAAAGCAACCCGACATCGGCCTAAGGACAGTGTGCTCACCGGGTCTCAACACAATCCAATCAAGTAAGACTGACCATTACCATCAGCCTCACACAGAGGGAAAATCTCATCAGTCATGTTGCGCTGACACTGTCTTTAAAAGCCGCCCAGACTCCCGCCAGTATAAAGCCAGATGTCCCGTTGACTCTGTAAACGACCCTCGGCTAAAAACCATTAATACAAATATTCCCTTGGGCAAGTCGGCCGAGGTTCAGTTAACTGCCCATTTCACGGTGTGTGGTCAGGAGACAGGTATGCAGGTATGAATTCATATAGCCGTCTAGGCATATCACCTGTCCGCTGCGTTGAGAGAGAGAGAGAGAGACAGCGGGGGGGGGGGGGGGGGAGGGAGGGGGTAGAGAGAGAGAGAGATATTAAATTAAATTAAATTAAACTGTTTTTTTCCAAGGATAAAAAAAATAGGTGCGCAGACCTGTTTTCGTTATTGTCCTTGCTACAAAATACCGGCCAAAACAAAATAACGTACACAAAATCTCTCTCTTATCCACACACACACGCGCACACACACACACACACACACCATCACACACACACACACAAACACACACACGCACGCACGCATAGAGAGAAAGAGAGAGAGAGAGAGAGAGAGTCATGAGTTTAATTAATGTCCCCGGATCCTATTAGAAATGAGAGAGTACTCAACTTCGATAAGAGAGAGAGACATAGATTGTGCCTTCTTCCGGAACAGATAGCGTTGACCATCTTCATTGAAATACATAAAACCATTTAAATGATCTCCTTAGAGTCCAAAATAGCTCAGGCGGTTAAGCGTCGGAGCAAGAGAGCGAAGGGAATCGCCTGGTCGTGGGTTCGAGTCCCCGTCCCGGCCCCGGTAGCTGGTCTCGCAATCCAAGGAAAAAAGACGGGCCTGTTCCATAGCATGTCCGTTGAAAGGTCCTGGTAAATCAAAGTAGCACAGTTGCAGTGCGTCTGAGTTGATCAGTGTTCAGGTCGTACTCCATAGGCAATAGATTTCCCTGTCCCCCATAACCCGCCCGTCAGGGCCGCTCATCATCACTTAGGTGCCGTGGACGTTAAACCCCGAACTAACCACAACGATCTCCTTTGTTAGTGTAACACTGATGCGAAAAAGGAGATTAGCAAGAGACTGACATAGATCTTCATGAGCCCCCGCATTTGCGGGGGCTCATGAAGATCTGGTGTCTGTTGCTGATGGTGTCTGTTTAACGTGGGCCTGTGAGGAGCATTTGGAGAGTAGGGGGTAGTGGATTTGCCGTCTGTTTATAATCACCGTACATACTTTGATATCTATACAGATCTGTGATTTGCGGGGGGGGGGGGGGAGGGGGGGGAAAGGGGGGGTGCGTCCTATGCAGTAAGCAAGGCAAGGCAAAGCTCACTGTGCTGACCTCGGCCGTTGTTGGGCCTGCGTACAGTCAGCATACGCCCGATGACCTTCCCCGTGTTGGGGTACTGTGGGAGATGGGTGAACCATAGTGTTAATTCAAGGGCAGTGCCAGATTAGCTTGGCACCTGTAGGCGCCAAGCTAATCTGGCACTGCCCTTGAATTATCATGATCAATCCATCTCCCACGCTTTCCGCTGGAGACTGGACTGACCTAGACAATGTGCTTTTATGACAAACGTAAACCGAACACTCGGAAATTTATAAGCACTAATTCAATCTTCTGAAGTAGGGGAAATGCTGCCGACGAAAACATGCCATTAGAAATAGTAAAGCATGCCCCGCATACTCATATAAACACCCCCGCTGTGTGCGAGGGTGGGTATCATATATGTCAGAATGTGTGTATGTGTGTATGTGTGTGTGTGTGTGTGTGTGCGTGTGTGTGTGTGTGTCAGTGTGTGTGTGTATGTGTGTGTGTGCGTGTGTGTGTGTGTGTGTGTGTGTGTGTGTGTGCGCGCTCGTGTGTGTGTGTGTGTATGTGTGTGTGTGTGAGCATGCGTGCATGCGTATGTGTGAGCGCACGTGCGTCAGTGCGTGCGAGTGTGCTTGCTTGCTTGCTCTCTCTCTCTCTCTCTCTCTCTCTCTCTCTCTCTCTCTCTCTCTCTCTCTCTCTCTCTCTCTCTCTCTCTCTCTCTCTCTCTCTCTCTCTCTGTATTCTATGTCAGTGTATCTTCTTGTGTGTCGATAGTTCTGTAGTTATTAGAAACGGCATGTTTGTAAAATGGCCATGTCGACGACGATATCAATACCTCAATTGTTGTAAAATAAAGTTTCATTGATTCTTTGATTCTCGGCTCCGTTTCCCTCGAAATAATGCTGCCACTGCCGGAAGTCAACCCCCGCACCCCCTTCCCCGTGTCAAATACATCCGTCTTTATTGCATGATCAGAAAAGAAAGTGAAATTTGTAGTTGATTTGCAAGTCAAGCCTTGTTTATTTTCAATCGCAGAATTTTGTCCTGCACGTCGTCACATACTCACTGATCGTAAAGTGCGTGATGTATGTGATACTGGACCTTAAGGTCTACAACCGTAAGGTCCAAAATCTCAGACCAGGACGTTATTATTGTG
>BTPG01000007.1:114240679-114358179 GCA_036245525.1 Semisulcospira habei | reverse complement strand
AAATATCTGCACTATGGCGGAATTTGAAATTTCAATATAAGACCCTTATAAACCGACTGACAGGGGAAACTGACCTTTATTTAACCCCTTTCATCCTGATACACTTGCTTCAAATAAAAATTGGACCAGGATAGTTCAAGGGTGGTGCCAGAATAGCTTGGCGCCGCATGCGCCAAGCTATTTTGGCACCACCCTTGAACAAAAACGGTTGATCCAACTTGTAATCTGCAACGTACGTAGCCTGCATGGGACAATACGCAAATTTTCACAAGAAATTGATCAGCCTCATGATACAATGGGTTAAATAATGCTTTGAAGAGGCGAAACTCAGTTTCATTCTACAGTCTACTTCGTTAATAAAAAGGTCGAATATAACAAACGTCAGATAGTATAACAACCTTTTTTTCAGAGGTCACGACAGCACTCGTTCTATGACAATTACTTCGCTTATAACAAACTCCGGACATAAAAACAAAACGAGCAAAGGAAATGCGACATTTTTGCA
This sequence comes from Semisulcospira habei, assembly GCA_036245525.1. Taxonomy (NCBI): domain Eukaryota; kingdom Metazoa; phylum Mollusca; class Gastropoda; family Semisulcospiridae; genus Semisulcospira; species Semisulcospira habei. The sequence continues at coordinate 114,357,674 of BTPG01000007.1, read as the reverse complement.
AAAACATCGGAAACACTAAAGTGTCGCATTTCTTTTGCTCTTCAGTATATTTCCAAACCGACAGACAAATCAAAGTGCCATGTACCTGTACTATGGTATGGTTCGTCGTAACCGGCAGGTGTAACTGACGTGTGCCTTTTCAATGTTTTAGGTCATATCTTTCAAAACTTGAACCGACAGACAGGTGAAACTGACATTACTACGTCAGTCATAGTCCGAACGGAAGACTCAGTGTCATAATCATCTTTCTCAACTGACAGGCGAAACTGACACGTAAATTAGCCCACAAGCAAGTCAAAATTGGCATATGGTTGAAGTTCTCATGCAACCTCGTAATTGACGTTTTGCCGGCCGCGAAATCATTTTGATGCGGTTGCTACCGTTCATTTTTTTTTTTTTTTTTTTTTCGCATTCATCCCGTTTTGACCCCTTGACTGCAGAGAAAAAAGTGAACACGGATCCACTTGCAAGAAGCATAGATCCTCATGAGCCCCTGCAGTTGCGGGGGCTCATGAGGATCTATGCTTCTTGCTGACACCACTTTGAATCTATGTTGCTGTGACGGCTGGGGCTCGTCAAGTTGGCGTTGAATTTAAAATAACGAAGATCCTCATGAGCCCCTGCAGTTGCGGGGGCTCATGAGGATCTATGCTTCTTGCTGACACCACTTTGAATCTATGTTGCTGTGACGGCTGGGGCTCGTCAAGTTGGCGTTGAATTTAAAATAACGAAGATCCTCATGAGCCCCTGCAGTTGCGGGGGCTCATGAGGATCTATGCTTCTTGCTGACACCACTTTGAATCTATGTTGCTGTGACGGCTGGGGCTCGTCAAGTTGGCGTTGAATTTAAAATAACGAAGATGGTGAACGAAGATTGAGGACTGAATCACAGTCTGCCGCGCCGTTTGAAGCAGCAGTGATCACACGTACAACTGAGAGTCCACGAAGAGATCTATGCCGCGAGGCAAAACTGTGTCCCTTCAACCGCCTCAAGTTACACATTTCCGGCATAGAAACACTGGCAAGTGCGATTAAATGGACAAGTACCTGTGCACTAGCTGATCATGGATGGCAGTTTCTCCTCAGTCTTTTCACCGCCGATTTCATTTCGAATTGAAGGCCCACTACCGGCGCCGTAACTGTTCAAAGATACACTTCTGTAACAGATGGTTACGAAACCCTACACACAGGTCTAGTTATGGGTTCATTTAGACTACACAGGACAACCCAGTTCAGCACGAGTCGTCTCGATATTAAGTAAACCGGACAATGACTCCACTCCGTTCTAGAAATACAACGCTATCAGTGCGAGAAACAGCTAAAAATACACCGACACGCTCACGGTAGCGAAGAATAAATAAGTGTGACTACGGGTGTGCTTTTGCTGCGCGTCCAAAGTGCTGTTAAAGTTCATTAGGTGTGTCGACAGGGCATAACAAACACAAGTGGTGCTGAAATGCGTCTTCAAATCTGTGCGTAATTAAGGCCGTTCTTAATTAAACGAACCTTAGTTCGCAAACTCTAACGATCTAGAGTTCACGATCTCGGGCGAACCAGGTTGGTTCTTAATTGGACGATCTAAAGATACGGCGAACCTAGTTCGAAGTAGTTCACTGGCGAACCTCGGCAAACCATAGTTCGCTGTCGGAAAAAGATCGCTCGACATGTCGAGCGATCCAAGGCGAACCTTTTCTCTGATTGATCAAAACTGTTACCCTCTTCTGCGTTGGAGATAAGAAGATAGTCACCGATACAAGCAACTATGTCGGACGGCGATATTTCACTCGTGCGAAGAACAAGACCTATTTTTATTGATTTGTGGGAGGCGCAACGCTGTTTGTGGGATCGCTACTGCAAGGAGTACAAAAACAAAAATCGTCCAAATCGCGAAGCGGCATAGCGGCAGCCATTTTGAACACCTTCGCAGACAGTAAGTACGCCGAATCAAGCACTTCAGTTAAGAAAGAGAACCATGGCAAACCTGGTTTGCTGAAGTTCGCCTAGGTTCGTTCAACCTCAATTAAGAAACAAACCAAAAGATCGCCGATCTTCTCCGATCTAGGTTTGCCGATCAAAAGTTCGTCCAATTAAGAACAGCTTTTAACCCTTTTAGTCCCAAGGTCCCATTTCTCAAATTTTGGAGGTGTTGCCTAACGACTATGTACCAGTTGCAGGAGATGGCTTGACCATGATAATTCAAGGGTAGCGCCAGATTACCCTTGACTTATCATGCTCCGCAAGCCATCTCCTGCTGTAGGGATCCGGGGCTAAAAGGGTTAAATGAAGGTCAACGAAGATTATCTCTATATCAGGTCTGCCGAGTCTGAACTGGCAGCCGTCAAGGGGTTAAACAGATTACCGACGGAGGCCAAGAAAGAAGAGATCTATGCGAGACATAACAGTGTCCCTTCACTCCAACCCGCGCCTTACACATTTCCGTAAAAACCCAGACACGTGCAATGAAATAGACAAGTACCTGTGTACTAACTGATAATGGATGTCAGCCTGGTTTCTCTTCAGTTCTTCCACCACCGATTTCTAATTACTGAATGCATAGAACCCAAACCTGAAAATAGAAAGGAAAAAAAAATTAAAAGTCGGTTGACCTACGAGGACTACATAACATGAGACAGAAAGACCATGATAGTTCAAGGGAGGCGCCGGAATCACTTGGCGCCTGCTTCATTGTCAGTGTCAGGGCTGTGACTGACTAGTCCATGAAAGTGGTATACACGGGTGATACCTTTGACCCCGTAGGTCAGTTTCTTCATTCGCCACGAGCAAGTTCAACGTGCGCTTGTCACCACTGTCTATGATTTTGGACCTTTTGAAAGCCGTGAGGTCCAAAATAGTCACAGGCCAACACACAAATGCCCTCTTTCCTGGCCGTAAAGTCCAAAATCATACTACGCACACAAGCGGCAAGACAAGCGTCAGTTTCGTCCACTCATGGGCCACACATCAGATAATGTTTAGTTACTGGAGTGTCCCTACCACGTTATAGGCGGCTTGAATCCCCCCTCAGTGTCTTCTTCTTCAGGTACACTATAGCTTGGCCTTTCCCTCTGTAAACCTGAGACTGAGGCTGACACCGTTTTCACTCATCAACCCAAGCATCCAGACGGCTGTGTTGAACGCCTGAAACCTTCTCCACGCGAGGAGTAAGAGTGGGTGGATGGAGTCAGCAATAGGCACAGATCTTTTGAGCCCCCCGCTATTCGCGGGGGGCTCATGAGGATCTGTGCCTCTTGCTCGTGGTTGGAGGTGCGGGTGTAAATTTGCCGCTCATCTAAACACTAAGAAAGAGAGTGAGTCAAGTGAGACAGTTTCACACTTGGCATACTAACCTTCTCGGCCTTCGGTAAAGTTTTGCACTACTAGATCAGTGTTGCAACAGTGTCGTCATTCAGTGCTCGTGCCCTAGATAAATTCTACAGTGAGAAGCACCGATATACAATTGTGTGTATGCTAGCAGCCCGTTCATTGCGGTCGAGGTAATATTTTTATCTGCGACAATCTTTACGGTTTTGTTGCCGATGTCACCTCACATTTGTTACACGGGTGAGATATGTGGTAACTGGACCTCAGTGAAACAGGGGAGAAAGATTTAAATGTGATTTGTGTGGCGTGCCACATTGAGAGGTGTCGAGAGATGCCGCAATGTAATTCTATTTAAATCTCCTCGATTTAGTTTCATTATATATATATATATATATAATATATATATATATATATATATATATATATATATATATATCAGTCATGTCTAGCGTGATCCAGATCGGAAGATGTCTTCTTGATTTCTTTTACGAAAATAGTGGAGGAATGAAAACAAATACGTAAGGTCAAAGGAATCAGTGTACCCCTCAGGCCTTCGACCTTCGGGGTACAATGATTCCTTTGACCTCCCTCAGGCCTACAAAGATCCGTGTAGCGAACCCCTCCGACCAATAACATATTATATATATATATATATATATATATATATATATATATATATATATATATATATATATATATATATATATATATATATATATATGTGTGTGTGTGTGTGTGTGTGTGTGTGTGTGTGTGTGTGTGTGTGTGTGTGTGTGTGTGTGTGTGTGAGTGATAAAGTAAGCAATTTTGGTTTCACTGATTTGTATTTGAAAAATCTTACAAAGGTGATTTAAAGGTACCATTATGCATAAGTAATCTGAAGACACATTTCAGCACCATATTTTGTTGGTTGTAGTTGGTTGTACATTGCTTAACGTCCCGAAGCAACAAGACTTTCTCAGGACGTGCCTGCACTGCTTGCAAAAAAAAATAAATTAAAAAAAATAATAAACAGAATATTGAATGTATGTCGCCAGCCGGTCTAATACGCTAAATAAACCTAAGACCATTTAGCAACACACATCCAATATCAAGAGCTAAAGGAAGCGCAGACAGTAGGGAGAGTTTAAAAAAGGAAAATATAGGTGAATGGACCAAGGGTAGAAAAACACATGCCCCAGAATAGAGGGCAAAACCCACCCTGTGGGGCTGACCAAGGTGACCCATGGAACTAAAAAGTAGTTAATCTCACCCAAGTCCCCCAGACCCGGGTGGGGGACTATATTTTGTGTTTGTTATGACATGTCGACACTTCTAATGAAGTTTAACAACATGTAGTAAAACTGTTGCCGCTAGGGTTTCACGTGAAAGAAAAACAGAAGATAGTGGTAGAAAACCCTTTAAAATAGAAACAAATAACGACGTTTCGGATCAAAGATCCTTCTTCAGGTGACATGGAAACAAACGTAGAACAGAAAAGAACACGACAGAAAGAAAAGACGTCATCCTGTATAGAGATAATTTAGAATGACGTATAAAAAAAATAAAAAATAAAAATAAAAAAAACCAACCCACACACACATAATGACGTAAATACACATGCACAAAACACGTAGCACAAAACTTACGTCTATATACATACACGTCACTGCATACATTCGCATTCACTCGTGCCTGCTGCAGCTCACGCACATGCACACACACACACACACACACACACACACACACACACACACACACACACACACACACACACACACTCAAAGGTAGCATCCAGTATCAACAGTGAGGTCAAGTCTGGCACCAACTACCCATCAGGCCGAGCATACATCCCTAGGGGCGAATGTTCAAGCCGCGCGGATGGTAAGTGCCAAGCCTGTCCGAGAAAAAGGATTCTGTCATTTTGCGGCGGATGAAGTGGGAAGTATTTTGCCAAAGGATGCGTATGCTGAAATGTGTGAGGCTATGAGGAGGTTCGTTGAAATGACGTCCAACCTGGTTGTTGTATCCCGAGGCGGATCGAACGAACATGCTCCTCGCAGCGCTCAGGGAGTGTACGGTATGTCTCCCCCACATACAACATCTTTGGGCAGTGAGAACATGCTCGGCCTGATGGGTAGTTGGTGCCAGACTTGACCTCACTGTTGATACTGGATGCTACCTTTGAGTGTGTGTGTGTGTGTGTGTGTGTGTGTGTGTGTGTGTGTGTGTGTGTGTGTGTGTGTGTGTGCGTGTGTGTGTGTGTGTGCGTGCGTGCGTGAGCTGCAGCAGGCACGAGTGAATGCGAATGTATGCAGTGACGTGTATGTATATAGACGTAAGTTTTGTGCTACGTGATTCCCCTTGGTTTGCATATATACGTGTTTTGTGCATGTGTATTTACGTCATTATGTGTGTGTGGGTTGGTGGTTTTGTTTTTTTTTTTTTTTTTTTTTTTTTTTTTTTTTTTTTTTTTTTTTTTTTTTTACTTCATTCTAAATTGTCTTTATACAGGATGACGTCTTTTCTTTCTGTCGTGTTCTTTTCTGTTCTATGATTGTTTCCATGTCACCTGAAGAAGGATCTTTGATCCGAAACGTCGTTATTTGTTTCTATTTTAAAGGGTTTTCTACCACTATCTTCTGTTTTTCTTTCAAGTTTAACAACAGTTTGGTCACGCAGCAAAAGTACACGCGTAATCACGCTTATTAATTCTGTGCAGCCTTTCGCGTGTCAATCTATTTCTAGCTGTTTCTAGCACTGATAGTGTTGTATTTCAGACGGGGAAGTGGCGCAGTGGTTAAGGCGTCTGCCTCCAATGCCAAAGGTGCGAGGATCGATACCGGGTTCCGGCGTTGGATTTTTCTCCTCTGGTAAGTGTCACCGTCTGGGCAGTGGGCAGATGTTCACATCTGCACGGGACATAGACGACCCCGACCCCCACGAGTCCCCTGCTGCCTTGCAGGCCTGGCCGCTTGGCTGCGGAAAGGCTAAGGGAGGAAACCCCTGACATCAAAGCCCCCGTGTCTCCGGGGAAGGCTTTTGAGCCAGAGACTAAGACAAGGACAGTCTGATATAAAACCTACGACCTGAGGACCTCGATGCCACCGTCCCAGCTTGCTAGGCCATGGCAAACGAACCAAGGGTTTAAAGGGTGGGGCCAGTACTGCGCACACTGCACTCCACCAAAAAGCTCCACCGCGCAGGCTTTAGGAAACGCCCACGGACTATGACACCGACCCTCTTCACCATCTTCTTCAGCATGATGTTGAAGCAGGCCACAGTGGACCTCGACGATGACGACGCAGTGTACATCAGGTATCGTCTCGATGGCAGCCTGTTCAACCTCAGACGACTGCAGGCCCACACCAAAACCCTAGACCAACTGATTCGTGAGCTGCTCTTTGATGATGACGCTGCCCTCGTTGCACACACAGAGAGAGCCTTGCAGCGCATTACGTCCTGCTTCGCAGATGCCGCCCAGCTCTTTGGACTTGAGGTCAGTCTGAAAAAGACAGAGGTCCTTCATCAGCCAGCACCCAAGGAAGAGCATCGCCCTCCCCACATCACCATCGGCGAGTCTGAACTGAAGTCTGTACACCAGTTTACCTACCTCGGCTGCATCATCACGTCAGACGCCAAGCTGGACAAGGAGCTGGACAACAGGCTGGCAAAAGCGAACAGTGCTTTCGGGCGACTATTCAAGCGGGTGTGGCACAATCAACAGCTGAAAAAAGGCACCAAGATCAGCGTGTACAGAGCTGTCGTCCTCACCACCCTGCTGTACGGTTCCGAGTCCTGGGCCCTCTACCGCAGCCAACTACGACTCCTCGAACGCTTTCACCAGCGCTGCCTGCGTACCATCCTCAGCATTCACTGGAGTGACTATGTCACCAACGTCGAGGTCCTTGAACAGGCGGAATTTGAGCATCGAGGCTTTGCTGCTGCGGACACAGCTTCGCTGGGCGGGGCACGTCTCCAGGATGGAGGATCATCGCCTACCCAAGATCACTCTGTTCGGCGAGCTCGCCACTGGACACCGAGACAGAGGGGCACCAAAGAAGAGATACAAAGACGGTCTCAAGAAGTCACTTAGTGCCTGCCAAATCGACCACCGCCAGTGGTCTTCGCTTGCTGCGGACCGTGACACCTGGCGCTCCACCATTCATAAGACAGCCGTCTCCTTTGAGGACTCTCGCAGAGCTAACCTCAAGGACAAGCGGCTCAGGAGAAAAAACAGAGTTGTCGTAACTCAGAACCCTGACCAGACCTTCCCCTGCAGCCACTGCGGTCGAACCTGCCTGTCCCGGATTGGCATCCGCAGTCACGAAAATGCCTGCAGACGACATGGGCAAGCCCTATAGAATCTTCGTTCGCGAAGTCAAGCCAAGAGAGAGAGAGTGTTGTATTTCTAGAACAGAGTGAAGTCATTGTCAGGTTACTTGATATAAAGACGTCGTGTGCTGAACTGTGTCTTAATGAATAATAACTAGACCTGTGTGCAGCGTCTCGTAACTATCTGTAACAGAAGAGTATCTTTGAACAGTTATGGCGGTAGTGGGTCTTTAACCTTTTGGCTATCGGTAGTGGTTTTTGTCGCGATGATTCCTGCAGGAATCATCGCGACAAAAACCGCTACCGACAGCCAAAAGGGTTAAATTCAGATTACGTCAGTTCCAACGATGCAATGTCAATACTGTCATCAAACTTGCGAATGACTGATCGAACCACACTGTAGAATCCAGTTCGGTTTAGTTCACGTACATCACACGCACGCACACACACACACACACACACACACACACACACACACACACACACACACACACAACTACAAAGCACACAAAAACAGCTTTATAAGCAAGAGGCCTAGATCCTCATGAGCCCTCGCAGTTACGAGAGCTCATGAGGATCTAGGTTTCTTGTCAGTGATCGGAGTGTCGACTAGCTGAGAGGATGAGCTTCATCTCCCTCTCTCTTTTTGCGAACAAAACTCGCCTGTAATTAGAGATGTGGTTCCGGCCACGCTTTAAGGCAATCGTACATGTGGATAGTTTAGTAGACTCGCGTATCACCAGAAGAAAAACGTCTCAGGCCCGCGACGGCCGCAGTGGGCCCGCGCACGACAGTGCGCGGGCCCACTGCGGCCGTCGCGGGCCCGAGAACTTTTGCTTACTGAGTACTACCCTCTGTACCGTAAAGCACCGCCTTCCCTCCTCCCCCTTTTGTGTGTGTGTGTGTGTGTGTGTGTGGGCTCACGGTCGCCGGGAATAGCTAATGACAACGGTTCAATCGAGAGTGGGTGGGCGAGAGCGGGGCGGGGAGCGGTGGGGGGGGGGAGGAAGGGGGTGGGGGTTGGGAGGGGGGGGGCAAGCGACGTTTAGCCTACATTTCACGCTACTGAACAAAAGGTTCTCGGGCTGACATCAATGTCATTTTGCTTCTTGAGCCTTCGTTCGTTCGTTTCTTCGTTCGTTCGTTTTTGGGTCTTGTTAGTATTAGTTGTTTATTTGTTGTTGTTTTTGTTTCTCCTGGTTGGTTTTTTGGTTGGTTCTTTGGTTGGTTGGTTGGTTGGTTGGTTGGTTGGTTGGTTGGTTTTGTTTTGTTTTGTTTTTTGCTTTGTTTTCTTTTGTTTGTTTGTTTGGGTTGTTTTTTTTTTTTTTTGTTTTGGTTTGTTTTGTTTTGTTATTTTGTTTTTTTGCTTTTTTTTTTTTTTTTGGGGGGGGGGGGTGTTTGTGGGGTCTTTTTTTGTTTTGGGGTTGTGTTGTTTTGTGTGTGTGTGTTTTTTTTGTTGTTGTTGTTGTTGTTTTTGTTTTTGTTTTGTTTGTTTGTTGTTGTTTTTGCTTGTTTGTTTGGGGATTTTTTGTATGTTTTGTTTGTTTGCTTGTTTGTTTCTGTTTTGTTTTGTTTGGTGTTTTTGTTTTGTTTTGTTTTGTTGTTTGTTTGTGGATCCGGTTTTTTCGGGGGTTGTTTGGGGGGGGGGGGTGTTTGTTTGTTTTTTTATTGTTTTTGTTTTGTTGGGAATGTGGGATTTTTTTTTGGGGGGAGGGGGTATTTTTCGTGGGGAGGGGGGGAGGGAGATTGTTATTATGGGTATTGTGGGTTGGCTTGATTGTTATTTAGTTTGTCTGTTTCTTCTTCTGTTTTGTTTTGTTTTTTTCTTGTTCGGGCTTTAATACTTTATTCACCGACAAACGAAGTGTCCTTTCCACCCCCAACCTTCCATCCACCCCGCATGCACGCCCTTCCTCGCTTTATCCACCCCCACCTTCATCCCTTCAAATATTGTGCCGGTATGTGTTATCAGCCCTTCGGCCCCAAATCACAGATTAGCACGCTGTTCCCTACCGCAGAGGCGCACTCACCTTGACAAACTTAGAACAAAATTTGTCAAGAGGCCGAACATGAGAAAATGCAGAGCTCTTGTCCAGATATGGTTTAACCCTTTCACTGCCAGTGGACGCAGGCAGTGTCTCATATAGCTTCGTTATTTTAACGTCAAAGCACAACTGTGCAAAGAACGTGAATCGTAGTGGTATCAGCAAAAGGTATAGATCCGCAGGAGCCCCCGCAATTGCGGGAGTTCATGAGGATCTATGCCTCTTGTCGTGGGATTGAGTTCACTTTTTCTCGGCAGTGAAAGGGTTGAAAGATTTCCCGAGAAAAATTCAAGTGTTGTAAAAATGAGAAAATGCAGACCTCTCGCACAAACAGGCTTAACGTCTTAGAAATCGGTAATCTGCCAAAGTGGTTTGGCTTTTGCGAGCTTTCAGTTGCCCCCCAACCATCCCCCCACCCCTCCAATCCCCTCCAACCTCCGCCCAGGTAACATTCCCTTGTATGTGTATGAAGACTTAAATGGGGGCGATATCGATTTCAAGAGGCATGGATTCTCATGAGCCCCTGCAGCTGCAAGGGCTCATGAGAATCTATGCCTTTTGCTAGTGGAAGTAGGCAGTCATACAAAGCTTCGGATGGCATGGACAGAGTTCTCAGTCTTCAAGCGCGCTAGCACACACACATACAGACAGACAGGCAGATATATATGCACACGCATGTATGCACACACACACACACACACACACACACACACACACACACACACACACACACACACACACGCACGCAGACATACACAAAAACATACACACTCACATACAGATACGCACACATACACATTGACTCACATACAAGCACGCACACGCACGCGCAAACACACGCGCGCGCACACACACACACAAATACATACACGTACGCGCACACACACACATACACACATATATACCTATACACATTCACACATATGCACGTTCGCACCCACGCACGTACACACAAACACACACACGCACACACGCACGTATATCAGTACACACACACGCGCGCGCGCGCGCGGACGCGCGAGACACACACACACACACACACACACACACACACACAGAGGAGGAGCTTAGACCGTTCTCTCGGCCTAACGTGACCACCACTCGAAGGGTTTTTCACGAATCACCAACACCTAACAAACGCAAATCACGTATCACGATTTTAACAATTATCCCCCTCTTCACCTGCTGGTATGGTTCCGTTGTCTAGGCTACGATGGAAGAAAAACTCTGAGAGTGCCAAAACTTGTGTGAAAAAAAATAAACCAGGTCTCTGCCAAGGAAGCTGCCTGACTCACGGCGCCTCTGTTTTGGTTTCCGTTACTCTGCAGTGGATTTAATCAGCTTGTTTGTTTGTCTGTCCGACTGTCTGATTTATTATTATTATTATTATTATTATTATTATTATTATTATTATTATTATTATTATTATTATTATTATTATTATCGTGTCTGTTTGTGTGTTTTCCGTCTCTCCTTCCTTTTCGGCCTAACTGTCTATATTCAATTCTGAACTTCACAGGAAGCCAGTGTAAAGCAAGCCGAGCGGCATCATCAGTAGCGGTCAAGGGGTTAATAGACTAGCAGCAGAGGGGTTATGCGGTAGTCCGGCGATCCATCTGCTTCGGTTGAACCATGTACTGACTCGGGTTGCTGAAGTGTGTATTTAGTAAACCCTTTACTTTATTAGTTAATGCTGACCTGGTCCACCCTTCCAACCACACTTAGGAGCGGCCTTGATCTCTAAACTGAGCGTCCAGTCGGTCTCAGTTGCCCGTACCTGTTCGAGTCAGTACATTTGTGTGCGCATTATCGCAGACTATTCATTCCGCGGTGCGAAACGTGTGCGTAACATTCCCTTCCAAGTGACGGACCATTCCCAGTAAGCAGAAATTACTCGCGCCGAAATGCGCTGTGCGCGTGTAAGTTCAGACCGGCTTTTTTTGTTCGTCGTTGTTTGTTTGTTTGTTTGTTTGTTTGTTTGTTTGTTCGTTCGTTCGTTCGTTCTTTCGCTCGCTCGTTCGTTCATTTGCTCGTTCGTTCTTTCGCTCGCTCAGTTCGTTCATTCGCTCGTTCGTTCCGCGTTTCTTTCGTCCATATGTTCGTTCGTTCGTTCCGACGTTCGTTCGGTCGTGTGTGTGTTTGTTTCCGCGCGCGTGTGCGTGTGCGTGTGTGTGTGTGCGTGCATGCGTGCGTGCATGTGTGTGTGTGTTATTGTGTGTGTGTGTGTGTGTGTGTGTGTGTGTGTGTGTGTGTGTGTGTGTGTGTGTGTCTGTTTGTTTGTTGATTTGTTCCTTGGTGTAAAGCAGGGCTGCGTGCTGGCACCGACCCTCTTCACCATCTTTTTTAGCATGATGTTGAAGCAGGCCACAGTGGACCTCGATGATGACGATGCAGTGTACATCAGGTATCGTCTCGATGGCAGCCTGTTCAACCTCAGACGACTGCAGGCCCACACGAAAACCCTAGACCAACTGATTCGTGAGCTGCTTTTTGCTGATGATGCTGCCCTCGTTGCACACACAGAGAGAGCCCTGCAGCGCATCACGTCTTGCTTCGCAGATGCTGCCCAGCTCTTTGGACTCGAGGTCAGTCTGAAAAAGACAGAGGTCCTCCATCAGCCGGCACCCAAGACAGTGTATCGCCCTCCTCACATCACCATTGGCGAGTCTGAACTAAAGTCAGTGCACCAGTTTACTTACCTTGGCTGCATTATCACGTCGGACGCCAAGCTGGACAAGGAGCTTGACAGCAGGCTGGCAAAAGCGAACAGCGCTTTCGGGCGACTTTTCAAGCGGGTGTGGCACAATCAACAGCTGAAAACAGGCACCAAGATCAGCGTGTACAGAGCTGTGGTCCTCACCATCCTGCTGTATGGTTCCGAGTCCTGGGTCCTCTACCGCAGCCAACTACGACTCCTCGAACGCTTCCACCAGCGCTGCCTGCGTACCATCCTGGGCATTCACTGGAGTGACTATGTCACCAACGTCGAGGTCCTTGAACAGGCTGAAACTGTGAGCATCGAGGCTTTGCTGCTGCGGACACAGCTCCGCTGGGCGGGGCATGTCTCCAGGATGGAGGATCATCGCCTACCAAAGATCACCCTGTTCGGCGAGCTTGCTACTGGACACCGTGACAGAGGGGCACCAAAGAAGAGATACAAAGACTGTCTCAAGAAGTCACTTAGTGCCTGCCAAATCGACCACCACCAGTGGTCTTCGCTTGCTGCGGACCGTGACACCTGGCGCTCCACCATTTACAAGGCAGCTGTCTCCTTTGAGGACTCTCACAGAGCTAGCCTTAAGGACAAGCGGCTCAGGAGAAAAAACAGAGATGCCGCAGCTCAGAACCCTGGCCATACCTTCCCCTGCAGCCACTGCGGTCGAACCTGCCTGTCTCGGATTGGCCTCCGCAGCCACGAACAAGCCTGCAGACGTCGTGGGCAACTCCTATAAAATCTTCGTTCGCGAAGTCAAGCCAAGAGATGTTCCTTGGCTTGTTGGCTGGTTTGGTAGGTGGTTGTGTGGGTGGTTGGGTGGGTGGGTGGTTGGGTGGTTGGTTTGTTGTTTGGTTGTTTGTTTTCGTTTTAGTTTGATTTTAGTTTGATTTTTGTTTGTTTGTTTGTTTGTTTGTTGGTTTGTTTGTGGGTTGTTTGCTTGCCTTTTCCTAGATACTATGTCTAAGCTGAGACCTCACGTAAACGGAACTCAAAACGTGAATCAGTCGGCGGGGACGTGCACCAGGAATTTCTGGAACTTTTACGTAATGCAATCAACTCCCCCCCCCCCCACCCCCATCCTCCCGAGTGAGATTGAGCTGCCCCGGGGGGGGGGGGGGGGGAGGGGGGGTGTTCAGGAAACACAGTTACGTCGGTGTAAGCAGTCTGCATTCGACGACGAAATTTGTTTATCTGCTAAATGGGTTCTTACAAGTGCGCACTGCAGAGTTTATCGGGCCGACGTTGGCCGCCGTTGGCACGCGCACGTTTGTGCGCGTGTCAACGGCGGCCCGATAAACACTTGCTCACCGGTCTGTGGCTGGATGGAGGGTCTTTGAGCGGGATCTCATTGATCTGTATGCAAATCGTCAGGTAGTGCTTTCTGTTTTTTCAAGTACAAATTCATTGATGTTTGCAGAACAGCTTTTTACCTTCCTTCAGAGTGTGTATGGTCAGGGGGGGGGGGGGAGGGAGGGGGAGGGTCAGTGTGTGTGAAGAAGGTGACGGTGTGTATGTGTGTGTGTGTGTGTGTGTGTGTGTGTGTGTGTGTGTGTGTGTGTATGTGTGAGGGCGCGGCGTGCGTGTGCGTGTGCATGTGTGTGTGTGTGGAAGGGGGGGGGGGGGCAGTCTCATAATTATCTTGTAGGTGGTGCGATTCCATAGGATCCTAAATTGAATAGACGGCATGCAATTTTAACTTCTGACAAGATAACACACATCAAAGAAATAATATCAGACGCGGAACCATCACCTTCCAGATTTACTGGAATGACTTGCACTCAGGGTGCACATTATAAAACAAAATAATAATAATAATAATAACTCAAACTTTATTTTTCGACCCGTAAATCACAAATATAGGTCGAGGAACGAATCGTTCATTGTGTGCCTTGTAAAAGACGCGTTTTCGACCCAGTTTTAGTGACAGGAAAAAGACAAATGCATGCTAGCGCTTATATTGCAGGATAATTGAATTCACACACTAAACTGTGTTCATCTATACTGACGAGCAAAAGAAATGCGACATTTCTGGAATCATCGTAAACACTTTCCAAAAATGTCGCATTTCTTTTGCTCGCCAGAATAGTAAGTAGGTAGAAAAAGCCCTATTAAGGGAGAGAACTATCGAGTTCTCTCTCTTACTATTGGGTTTTTTTTCTCTTTGTTTGTTTGTTTGTTTGTTGTTTGTTTGTTTGTTTGTTTGTTTTCTAACTTTCTTTTTTGTCCATTTTGCTTAGTGAGTGTTCAACGTCTATCTGTGCTTTCCTTGCTTCATTCTCTTAAACTGGTTTGCCTCAGCGGTTTGTGCAGACCCCAGGAAAGGCATGGTGATCAGGAAAACGTTATTGTCTGTTTTAAAAATAAAATATAACATTGTCTTTACACGCCACATACACACACACACACACACACACACACACACACACACACACACACACACACACACACACATACACACACATACACACATGCATACATAGACATACACACACCGGCACACACACACACACACACACACACACACACACACACACAGTACACACACACACACACACACACACACACACACACACACACACACTTGCATGCGCCGAAACGTGTGTGCATTGTTTGCTTTCTTAGTCTCACTTATATTGACTAGTTTGTTGTCAGCAGTTTGTGCAGACCAGTCGTAATGAATACTGACAAAACATAAATCCCTGACACTTATCAGTATGTTCTGTCAGCCGCAAAAGGTCTTCGGGCCTTCAGTCGTGGGTTTTTTGTTTTTTTTTTGTACAAGATTCTAGCATGTTGATGTCGATCACTGAGCCATGGTTTCGGTTGGTTCTACGTCTGAAAGTGCTATGGCCTTGCCGAGTGCCTAGACGTTACTTCTCTCCGTCCAAAATGTCGACATGCCTGCTTATCTCTTTGTACCCCAAGACCGAAATCCCCAAATTTTGCCGTTGTCCTCTGAAGACTGCATTGCAGTGCAGGACACAGGTCGACCATGATAGTTCAAGGGTGATGCCAGAATAGCTTGGCGCCCATGGGCGCCAAGCTATTCTGACATCACCCTTGAACTATCATGGTCACGATCCATATCTTGCTGCAGTCAGTGCGTCTGGGGTAGAATGGTGAGTTATGATCTGAGTTTCTGCTGACACATGTTAGGCCATTAGCCTAATCAGCGAGTTCTTACGGCCCCGGTAAGCAAAACGCCATCGGGTCGAAGTCGGTCGCAGTTGGCGGGCCCGCGGGTCTACTGCAACCAGTGTTGTCAGACCGATGACCTTTTGCCGGCCTAACTGGACGACCGTTGTAAAGACTCAGTTCATTGGACGGCTTCTGAGGCCGCGGGCTCAGTCAGTACTGCCCTGACTGTCAGTGACACACAGCAGGATATGGTTGGACCATGATAGTTCAAGGGTGGTGCAAGAATAGGTTGGCGCCTACCAGCGCTAAGCTATTCTTGCACCACCCTTGAACTATCATGGTCGATCTGTTCGGCAAGATTTGTGTTTACTTAGAGTTCCGAGGGCTCAGTCTGTTCAGCCGTGACTGTGACAGACAGCAGGATATGGTTCGACCATGATAGTTCAAGGGTGGTGCCAAAATAGCTTGGCGCCTACAGCTATTCTGGCACAACCCTTGAACTATCATGGTCGATCTCTTTCCTGAATTGTTACCCAGTCTTCAGAACGGACTCCAAAGGACCTTTTTCTTAGTCACTGAGTGGGTCACTGTGTTTGCTGACTCAATTCCCAAGTTAATAGTACGTAGAGAGAATCCGAGTAAGGCCTTGGGGAGAGGGGAGGGGGGTTAAGTACCACTCGAGATATCGTGGTTAGCCAGTAATTGACCTCCCTATTAAACCGGCAAGGGAATGACCGGAAGTGCCAACAAACGATTCTGAAATGACTCACATAGAGTGCTTAGTGACATATTACAGGGGCGGATCAGTTACGTTGACGGGAAGAGGGGGGGGGGGATCCAACTGTTTGTTTGTGTCAGTGCCCTTCAACCTGACACAAAAAAGGTCTCCCGACGCTAAACCTTCCTTCCAGTGGCCGAGAAATCAAACAACGGGGGATGAGGGGGCCGGGATTGGGGGGGGGGTCTAGGGGGCTACTGAATCTTTTCGCGCGTGTCTGAACTCTCACCACTCGCCGACTTATCGTCAAACAATGGACGATGGCGGAAGCCGGGGGAGGGGGGAGAGATCCACGCTCCCCAAAGAGAGACTTTGTTGTCGCAAAGAAAATTAGGTCGGGCAGGGCGGGGAATCAGAAAACCCTGGACCCCCCCCCCTAATCCGCCCCTGTATTAGCACACACACACACACACACACACACACACACACACACACACACACACACACACACACACACACATAAAACAAAATACTTATTCATAGCGGGCTACACCAATAAAAAATGCTCTCTGTCACAGCGACAAACTTGCGCTCGCACAGACGCACTTAAGTACACAACACACACACACACACACACTGACACACACACACACACACACACACACACACACACACACACGCACGCACGCACACACACACACACACACACACACACACACACACACACACACACACACACACACACAAATACACACTGATTTCATATAAAACAATCACATCAGATTCTTATATGAACTTCTCTCCTTCACATCTCTGCACTAACATGACTTTCCGGCCAAAACCGAAAAATGTCGATCAAAACCAAAAAAATGCAATTCACCCACGTTTCCAAACCAAAAGCCGTGAGAATCAAGTGTTCAAGTTCACCTAAGCAGCCCACGCAATATCATGTAATATTTAGCGTCAACGTCATCAAAACCAAAGAACTGTGTTTCCTGCAATGAACCGCTGTCAGAGAAATTTAGCTCGTCAGTTGCCGGCAGTCTCTGATCAAACACCGTCCATCTGCAAGAGACATAGATTCAAGAGATTCTATGTCTCTTGCTTATCGTAAGGATTGTTTTCTTTTCCTCAGCAAATTGAGTATTTGTTATTCCGGGCTGCACAGCCTGAAAACAGCCATGTGTATATCTGTTTCACTTCCAACGCCAAATATAGGAGCTAGGTCGACTGTTATAGCTCAAGGGTAGTGCTAAACGGCGTCAAGCTAATCAAACACTACTCTTTTGCTGTCGCAGTGGATCTAACCCTCGCGACGTCTGGAAGGTCTGGACCCAGGATCATTTTGGTTCTGGGCGCGAAAGGGTTAACGGTTCTACCTACAAAGAGCTAGCAAAGCAAAATAGTTTGCTGCTTTTCTTCACGACTAAAGGGACGCACCGGCAGTTCCGATTTTCTTTATACACACACTAAACAAGCTTTGATTTTTTTAAATGTTCAAATGACTGGCTATTTTCTTAGTTTGATCTAAACAAATGCTATATTTCTGTCAAAAGCAGTAAATTACAATTTTACAAAGATCACCCTGTTCGGCGAGCTTGCTACTGGACACGGTGACAGAGGGGCACCAAAGAAGAGATACAAAGACTGTCTCAAGAAGTCACTTAGTGCCTGCCAAATCGACCACCACCAGTGGTCTTCGCTTGCTGCGGACCGTGACACCTGGCGCTCCACCATTTACAAGGCAGCTGTCTCCTTTGAGGACTCTCACAGAGCTAGCCTTAAGGACAAGCGGCTCAGGAGAAAAAACAGAGATGCCGCAGCTCAGAACCCTGGCCATACCTTCCCCTGCAGCCACTGCGGTCGAACCTGCCTGTCTCGGATTGGCCTCCGCAGCCACGAACAAGCCTGCAGACGTCGTGGGCAACTCCTATAAAATCTTCGTTCGCGAAGTCAAGCCAAGAGACAATTTTAGTATTTATTATATATTTTCTTCTCATAAAAATAATAATGAGAATAATATAAATGATAATAATGCAATTATAAGGTACTGTTTTTGACTGAAGTATACCTGTTGTTGTTGCATTGAACAAGACTATGAACAGATTTGAAACAATAAAACATTGAAGTGTGTCAGATAGCATACTTTGATTTTAGATTTTCTGTTTACACCCTACCTGGTGACGCTGTGAGAGACAGTGTGAACATGGTTGAGCCTAAGTTTGTTTGTTTGTTTGTTGGTTTGTTTCTTTTGAAAATGCATCTGATCACTTCTAATGCTTGTGTTTTTACGACTATTTCATGCTTGATATAATGCATCTGATCACTTCTAATGCTTGTGTTTTTACGACTATTTCATGCTTGATATAATGCATCTGATCACTTCTAATGCTTGTGTTTTTACGACTTTTTCATGCTTGATATAATTCATTGGGCCCGACACAATATAACAAGATATGGATCTATCATGATAGTTCAAGAGTGGTGCCAGAATAGCTTGGTGCCAATTGGCGCCAAGCTATCCTGCCACCACCCTTAAACTTCTATGGTGAAACTATCTCCTGAGCCGTGATATGGTCTTTAGAGGACAACTTTCAGTTTTAGGAATTGCGCCGGCATAGGGTTCAATCTGTTAACCCTTTTCATTCTGATACACTTCTCTGCTTGAAAATAAATTTGACTATGATAGTTCAAGGGTGGTGCCAGAATAGCTTGGCGCCTTAGGTGCCAAGCTGTTCTGGCACCACACTTGAACTAAAATGGTTGATCTATCTTCTAATCTGTAATGTAGCCTTCATAGGACAATAAGGACATTTTTTTTTAATTCAGCCGCAGAATGTAAGTGGGTTAAATTTCATCAGATTGTCAAGTTCTACATGAAGATTAAAAGGTTCCAGAGCTTGAGCGGAGTACAAACAGACTTTGCAATATCAAATGAACAATTAAGAGAACTGATCTGTTCTATTTCCAGAGCTCCTGCATGGGTTTGAAAGAGTAGCACTTAACTAAATATGAGAAAACAAACTGTCTGCAGGTTCCTTC
This sequence comes from Semisulcospira habei, assembly GCA_036245525.1. Lineage (NCBI taxonomy): Eukaryota > Metazoa > Mollusca > Gastropoda > Semisulcospiridae > Semisulcospira > Semisulcospira habei. The sequence continues at coordinate 114,338,380 of BTPG01000007.1, read as the reverse complement.
ATCGCACAATTGAAGACTTCCAGCACTTCTTGTTGCGCGGCCTCATACCACTCGCAGGTAAGGGCTAGGAATGTTGGACGGAGGGAATGTGTGCGTGTGTGTGGGGGTGGGGGGGTGGGGGGGGGGGTGACGAAAATCAGCACGGTAGAGCTGCATCACAGAAACAGATGTAGGTTGTCCCACACTGGTTGTCTCCCTCACTACATTGAGAACTCTTTATATCGGCACATTTTAGCAATCCGTTTTGCAAAGCCCGCCCTGGAGCGGATCCCTTTAACACATTCAGCCCGACGGCCGTATTTCCTAAACTTTTGAGGCGTCACCTGATGACTATGCACCAGTCGCAGGAGATGGATCGACCATGATAATTCAAGGGCAGTGCCAGATTAGCTTGGCGCCGACAGGCGCCAAGCTAATATGGCACTGCCCTTGAATTATCATGGTCGACCCATCTCCTGCTGTAGTGCGTCAGGGCTGAAAGGGTTAACCATGTTAACACGAATAAATTGATGCTTTCAGTGCTGCGATAACCCAAACAAAAATAATCACAGTTGGAACACCAGCCTCCTGCCGCAGTGTCTGCCACCCCCCACCCCCCACCCCTTCCCCCCTCCCACCCCTCCCGAGAGACAACTGATTTGCCCCAGGGACATCGTCTTTTTTTTCCCCATGGCGCTTTTTCTCTCCGTGTACGTAACATGTATTAAAAAAAATAAAAAATAAAAAAAAGCTAGGAGGTAACAGCAAGAGTGGTTTTGAATCCGCCTACGCAAGCCACTACTGCAACCTAGTACGCAAAGGACGTGACATTTGTCGGGCCGCTGAGCCGGTCGGCCGCAGTGGCCACTGATTAGCCCACTGCGGCCGGCCGACTTCGACCCAATAGCCCGTTTGAGTACTGGGATGGTGCTCTCCCTTGTGCCGAGACCCATTGTTACCAGTAAGCGCGGCACGCTAAGGCCAGAGCTTGACCCCTCAGTTCCGGCCCTGCCACTGTAAAGGCTGTCGTGCCATTTTTGTTTCTGACATCCTGCTTTATTCAACGACCAGTACTAGTAGCCAACAACGTCCAAGAAACATCGGTACTAATTGGTCTCAGCAAGCCGACATAGATGCTCAGTCATGAGCCCCCGCCGCCAGTCGTCTCGGGGGCTCATGCGGATCTATGTCTCTTGCAGTTGCCGGACCGTCAGCGTTCACTTTTTTTCTCTCGACATTGAAGGGGTTGGTTAAGCCAGTCAGACCGGCTCTAAAATGCAATACCCGATGCCCCATCATCAGTCTATACTACAAGCTTTGACTGCCACTGACAGTGCTAATTAGCCAGACAGCAAAACGACAACACTCAACACGTGCCTTCCCCATAGGGTGTGGACCATCTATGAAAACACGAGTCTGTCAAACTGCCGTAAATAACCCAGGCCGTGAGGGGAACAGTGAAGCTTCCCCGATACTGAGTGAAAGGCCTCGGGCCGACAACGGCCTTCGGGTGGATTGCATGTAGCGATCTTAAATAGTGAGCCTTAAGTTCTCTGCCTTAACGCTTTCCGTGCTTAGTAAAGCAATTCTTAGTGCGCGAAAGTTTTGTGTTGCATGGGGCGGCGTAGCATAAAACTTTGCTATGGCCCAAGGTCAGACCTCTTAAGCACGGTTATTTTTAGCCTCTAGCGGGGTTCCCACAAACGCGGCGACAACTGACCAATGAAAATGCACTATTTTAGTTTCTCAGCTTGCGACCGTCTGCATACACACACGCAGTGGCGTGTGCCGTAGGGCCGAGGCATGGGGCAATGGCGACTCAAAGTTCAGTCTTGGAATTGGAGAGTCAGATCAGAAAATCGGTATCTTTCAGACACAAAGTTCGCACTCTCACTGAACAGGTGACATACAGAACATACACAGTATCAGAATTGTTATTGTCTCCGGTCATGATTACACAGTGTTAGTAAACGGCCACGAGATTTTGCAATCGGCGATGGCACAGAGTCTGCGTGTATAAAGTATCGTGGCATTTTTTTTGAACGAAATGAAAATAACGACTGTGGGGAAAATGGTCAGTGTGAAAGATATGTACTCTGTACAAAAACATTCTGCTTCCTCATACTGTCAGCCACTGAAAAAAATTGGCGTTGTACACAACAGACTTATACTCGTGTGTGGAGTGGTCACGCTAGCTAAGCTCGCTCGCTAGCTAAGAACGGCCCTACGCAAGGGGGGTACCGTCCTTAAATTTAAGCTCAACACTAAGGTCGCCCGGCAGGATAAGAACGCCCATGCAACCCAAGTTTTCGGCTAAGTCAGCCATCTTAGAGCTAAGCATTGTCTTAGCGCGCTAAGCAAGCATATGCAACCCACTCAGACGTTTGCCTAATGAGTTGTTGAGGGAGTTGTAGACCGTGTCTCCTGCAAACGAAACTGAGAGGCCTTCACCAGTAATCCACCACGCACGGGGGAGGGTCAGTTCTAGTCCTCTGAGCCGGTCAGTAGGGGTACAGAAGTATCGTTGGCCATACTTATAAAAAGTAAATAAATAGTACGTGCACTAAGTGACTTATTTCATATACTATTTAGCTCATTCAGCCCGACAGCCGTATTTACCAAATTTTGGAGGCGTCATCTAATGACTATGCACCAGTTGCAGGAGATGGATCGACCATGACAATTCAAGGGCAGTACCAGATTAGCTTGGCGTCAACCCATATCCTGCTCAGTGTAGTGCGGCGTCAGGGCTGAATGGGTTAAAGTAGTGGATGAACTAAATTAGCCATTCACAGTCCAAATATCGACCGGTGTCACCGAATTAGTAGCTGGATTAAGTATGGCCAATGTTACACAACTCGACGATTTTCTCCTTCTGTGGGATTTCAGGTATATACCAGCTCCTTTCTCTCCCCTCAGTACCAAAGTACATATAATATACCTGAAATCAAAACCAGGGAGAGAGGTGTACTTGTAATATGCTAGAGGCTCATCAGCCCGGTCTTGCGGTGGCCGTATCACGGAGTCAGCCTCTTGTAGATCCATCATTTACATCTCTTTTTCCTTCAACAAAGAATGTCATCAATCCTTCACTAAAAAGACTTCACCCCTACCTCCTCAGTGACTGCAAGAGGCATAGATCCTCATGAGCCCCCTGCATGGGGCTCATGAGAATCTATGCCTCTTGCTAAGACAGATCGTCCATTTGTCTCTTAGTTTCCTGATCAGACACATGAAAAGTACGCTAGGGAGTGAGTGGGGGACGGGGCGGGGTGGGGGTGGGGGGGGGGGGTGGGGGGGGGTGGTAGCATGCCTGTTGCTGTTCTCTAACAGAAACCATCTACAAAGGAATGTTGCTACCTGTATGCTTGTGTAGTCAGTGCGGGGATGTCCTTACAAAGCACGTGCAAGCACGCGACGCACGCGCGGAGCCGGTAGCTGTGCGCGTGCAGTGGCCTGGAACTGTCTGCTACGAAAATCATAGTTACAGGATCGGGGGGGGGGGGGGGAGGAGGGGGACGGGGGACGGGGGGAGGGGAGGGGAAGTGATGAGGCGAGGTGATGGTAGGATGGGGATTTGTTTGGTAGCAGGGGGATGTGAAACGGATTGGTACAAGAACCGAGCTCTTTGGTGTGAGTGCGTGTGTGCTTTATTCAACAGTTGAGCAGAATCCACACTGACACCTCTCCCTTCTCACCCGGCCATCACCCCTTAACTCATTCGAGACGTGCCGCCTACGGATACGCGGCGGTTCGCCGCGTATCCATACACAGGCGGCAGGTCTCGAATCAGTGAGTTAACGTTTTCACTGAGACATGAAGACTCTGGAACTCTGTGTGTGTGTGTGTGTGTGTGTGTGTGAGCATTTTATCATCATTTAACCCATATGACCCCACGGCCGTTTTCCCAAATTGTGGAGGTGTTTATGTACCTGTGGTAGGAGATGTATCGATCGTGATAATGGTAAGGGTAGTGAAGCTCATCTGCCACTGCCTTTGAATTGACATTATCAATCTATCTCCTGCTGCAGGGCGTTGGGGCTAAATGGGTTAATATGTGGTAAAAGTAGCATGAAGCGGGGTTGGAGTAAGGTTCATAATCCTGCTTTTGGCTTATCATTGTCTGCAGAAGCAAAAGTTGTTTCCCTTGAGCTTATAATTCTCTCTCTCTCTCTCTCTCTCTCTCTCTCTCTCTCTCTCTCTCTCTCTCTCTCTCTCTCTCTCTCTCTCTCTCTCTCTCTCTCTCTCTCTCACACACACACACACAAACACACGCACCAGTTCTACCTTCTACTAACCCTTTCACTGTCAGTGGACGCAAATTGTCACGATTTTAAAATCATTTAATAATTCAAAGATCCCCAGCAGTCAAAGGAACATGGATACAAAGTTATTTCAGCAAGAGGCATAGATCCTCATGAGCCCCCGCAACTGCGGGGGCTCATGAGGATCTATGCCTCTTGCAGTTGGGTGTGGCAACAGCGAAGGTGTTAACCCTCAACTGATTGAGCTATCACGGTCGATCCATCTCCCCGCAGTTGGCCGCACTGGAAGGGACTAAACAGATATTACACAACAGCTGCAACCAGTAAGACGTTTTCAGTCGGACGTCTCTTGCTTGCTTGGAAGTAGGTTAGCACAGATGCACTACTTCTCTCGGTTTCTTTTTCTTTCTTTTTATAACAAAGCTTTAACCCCTTCGCCACTGAGAAAAAAGTAAACACTCCCCGGGTGCAAAAGGCGTAGAACCACACGAACCCCCGCAGATGCGGGGGCTCATATGGTTCTATGCCTCTCGCTGACCATGTTTTGCATCCGTGTTTCTCGAACGGATGATCTTCTTTGGCTTGAAATCGGCAACGACATCAGAAACACAACTTTAAAAAACTGTTGTTCACAGGCAGTGAAGAGGTTAAATTATAAGAAAGCCTGTGATGGAATCATATTGTGTACACTTTAGAGCAAACATGGCTTGTTCAAACACAGTGCTAGTGTGTATGCATGCAGATGAAGTGCTCGTCTGAAATGCATATTTGTAATTTTAACAGCATTTCTACGATGGAATTTATCCCTACACTACTTTGCTGGTTTGTAATTTCACGGTACTTCATGTCTTGGAGACTGTTGTAATGTATAGGTGAGTGCTCTTGCACACTGGTTGTCTCGCTCGATTCTCTACTGCTGTTCAGCGGTAGCGAATCGAGGGAGATAACCAGTTTGCGTCCGGTTTGTTTCAGAGAGGTGCGACTGAGATGAGTGCCCGTGGTGCAGGATGGTGTTTCATGATGAATTCAGTAACAGTTTCAGTTACTGGGACGCGCGCTTCCTCCAAGTTTCACGTTTTGAGTCCGTCTAGGTGTTAATGCTCAGGGGCCAGTTGCATGAGCGAGCTTAGTCCTGCAGCAGCAGGCACTAAGCTATAGCGGCGCACCTTGCTTAGTGGCTGGTGCAGGACTAAGCTCGCTCATGCAACTGGCCCCTGATTCTTTTGGCGTCTCTTTTGTTATCCCCAGCACCTACACCACCCACCCAGCCCCGCTTAGTTTGTTTGTTTGTTATTTTGTCTTTTACTTTGTGCGTTTGTTTGTGTTCTTGGTGTTGTTTTTGTTATGTTTGTTTGTTTGTTTGTTTGCTCGGGTTTTTTTGGGTTTTTTGGTTGTTGTTTTTTTAGTGTCTGCGTTTGTTTGTTGTTGGTGTTGTTTTATGTTTGTTTGTTTGCTTCATTGCCTGCTTGCTTGGAAGACTACATAACAGTAAAGGTGGCGTAGCGACCACGATGGTTGACGGTTTTTTGAGTTTTATTTTAATTGAAACAGTGCCAAAATGAACTTGTCATGTAATGAATTATTTTAATCCTGCCGTATACCGCATATCGGCTATTACAGCGTTTCCCAAACAAACGTTATAATCGCCTATACACAATATATGGCAGGCGTTAATGTAAAAAATATTAAAAATTTTAAAAAAAATTAAAAAAACACACCGTCAACTTCATAGGAATAAAGAAAAAGATAACGAACCGAAAATAAATGTCGATAGCATTCTTCCTCTTGCGTCCCCACCTTATTTCTAACCAGTCAGCTTCATTTTCTCTCTTTGAGATAAACACTTCCTGGGTCAGCCGCGTTTATCTTGTCAGCAATGTTACAAATCTAGATCTAAGCGATCTAATTCATTTCGTGCTAATACGCCCCCAAAGGTAGGATATTTCTGTTGTCAGCCAGGCACCGACCAATGAAAATGGATTCTCACGCACCCAGGTGTTCAGTTATCAGTGGTCGAACTGAGTAACGTTGATATCTGTGTATGGGATACGTGTGAAAATTGTGAGACGTGATTGTCGTGTTTCAGATTTTCGTGACTCGTGAAAGAGACCGCCTTTGTGATCGACGTGTTTTGTAAAAAAAAAAATAATAATAATAATTTTAAAAAATAAAAATAAAAATAAAAAATAAAAAAGTCTTGTCGCGAAATCGGCATTGCCCAACTGAATCTCGAAATTCGTGATTAAAAAAATTAAGAAATCTTCGTGAACCTGTGACAGTAACCTCCATTAACCCCGTCAATGGTGTCAGTCAGTTATCTATACAGGTTAGCCTCAGTATATTACGTTAAGTACCCGGAAGTCATAGAGCCAGACCGCGTCGGTCCTTCGCAATCGCAATATTGTGGTGCTGGATTTATGTAGACTTGTGAAAGAAAGAGCGTTCTATACGCAAAAGGTCTTCGGGCGGACGTCAGCCTAAAATGGTCCGCCCGAGGACCTTTTGCCCACCGTAGGAGCCCGGAGACTTGTGCGTGTTATATATCAGATCAGTGCTGCAGTATACTAGAGCGCTACATGTAGGCTACCACGGGGCCCGGAATTATTCGGCGTTAGACAGACAAACGCGGGTTAGATCCCCTGCACGATATGGTTTGTGGATATACTGGGCCAGATGCGTAACACTAAGGCTGACTTATTTTGTATATACACAGCAGAGGCGGATCAGTTACCTGGGGAGGGGGGGGTTCAACTTTTTGTTTGGGACCTTCAACCTGATGCAAAAGGCCTCGCCGACGCTAGATCTTGCTTCCAGGGGCTGAACTGAAATCGAAAAAGCGAGGGGGAGGGGGGGGGTCACACGGATGATGAGAGAGAGAGAGCGTGTTAAGACTCTCACCATTCGCAAAAATATCAAAGAACGGAAGGGGGGGGGGGGGTTCCAAACACCCCAAAAAGGGACTTGGTTATAGCATTTTAAAGAAACGGTTGGGTCCGAGGAGGGGGGGGGGGAGTCCGGAACCCATGACACCCCAACCCCCCTCGATCCGCCCAAGCACAGTAAACTCTGGATATAACAAATTAATGGCCAGGCGACCCAATTTTTCTTGTTGTTATATCAGATGTTTGTTATATGCGAAGTAATCTACGTTGGAAAACTGCTGTTGGGACCTTTGAAAAAGGAGTGTTGCTGTATCCGGTTTCTGTTCACGGTATCCGACCTTGTTATAAGCGGAGTAGACTGATTATTATGAAAGGTGATGTCTTAAAAACAGTTCAGCCCATAAAAATAGCGGGATAGTTCACTACACCCGGAGTTGCTATGTTAATCAGTGTTTATACTTGAGAGGGATTGCGCGCCTTGTGTCTATAGACATAAGGCTTGTTTGTCTGACCAATGAAATTGGACTTCTCAGAAAATCCTGTGTGTTATCAACACATAACTTCACTCGACGCACGTACGCAAGTGAGCAATGTGTCCTCTGGCGGGCGTCGGCCGCGAGTGGTCCAGCGCACAGCCGGGGCCGTACGGCTACGCGCGGACCACTTGCAGCCGACAGCTGCCCGAGGACCTTTTGCTTACTTGACGTGATGCTTTAAAGCGGGCTGTTCAGTCGAGGCAGTGAAAGGTTGATATATCGTAGTATTTCCCTTTAAAATATTCTTTAGTATGTTTGACAATAATGCTGGGCAAAGGGGCTAACTTAAATTACGACATTTGAACATCGTAATATGACAGACTTTTTTGCTCTTCTTCTCCTTTGTACACAGGAGATTTCCTTTCACTACGCTGAAAATGATACTTGTCACAGTGACCACTGACTCGTACGGATTGTATAAAGTAGGGTAGGAAAGTCTTAGTTGAAGACAACATTGATAACGTCTAAGTTATCCATGAAACTCAAGGCCGTCTCAAGTACGTTTTCTCTTATCGATATCGACCGCACATTGACGCGTAAAACCTGAGTAATCTATCCTTCAAGGTTGTTGGGTCCCAACCTCGGCCAGAGTGACATATAAGTATGATGTTCAGAAGTATAAAGGTACATTAAGTTTTCAGCTTGAATTACTACAAGTTCTCAGAATGGGTATAATAACGGTTATATCAATGATTAACCATCCCATTGGTCTACAACTGCTTTCACAACAGTATGACATATACTGCTCACAAAAAGCAAGGGACGTCATAAATTCAGCTTGAATTGCTAAAATGTTGGAAAACACCTTACCTCTGCAAACTGCAGTCACCTTTTGGGTCTGATTAATGTTTAAACGTTTGGGGACATTTTAATAATTCAAGCTAAAGGTAAAACATCCTTTACTTTTTGTGAGCACTATATGTCACACCAATGTGTTGAAATTGTAGGCCAGTGGGATGACTAATCACTGATATGCCCGTGATTATACCGATCTTGAGGACTTTCAGTAATTCAAGCTGAAAACTTAATATACCTTACTATTTGTGAGAAGTATATGTCAGTTTGGCTGAGGTTGGGTCTACGCCGAGGTTGGGACCCAAAAGGTGTCTTTGCCAGATCTTTTCTGGCAAGAGGTATAGATTCAAACGAGCCTCTGCAAACGCCAGGGCATCATGATAATGTATGCCTCTAATACACCAAAGGCAGGTTGCATGAGAGAGCTTAGTCCTGCGCCAGCCACTAAGCAAGGTGCTCCGCTATAGCGGAGCACCTTGCTTAGTGGCTGGCGCAGGACTAAGCTCACTAATGCAACCGGCCCCAGGACCGGCTAAACCTGTACCTTAACCCATTTAACCCCAAGGCATCATTTTCCAAATTTAATGGGTGTCGCTTAAAAACTATGTACTGCTTCTAGGAGATAGATCGACCATGATAATTCAAGGGTAGTGCCAGATTAGCTTGGCGCCTGAAGGTCCTGACGTTGGTCCTGAATGAGGCGCCAAGCTGATCGGGCACTACCCTTGAATCATCATGGTCGACCCGTTGAGGCGCTAAGCTAGTCTTGCGCTACCCTTGAATTATAGCCCATCCATCTCCTGCTGTGTTGCGTCGGGACTAAATGGGTTAATCTGAACTTGGGTATTTGGGATCGGCTTACGGTTGTCTCGATTTGAAAACTACTTCCTGGATTCTCAGATTGTTAGGTGGGCAAAGGCCGGGAGTGCAAACGTATCTTGGGGTCAACCACAATAAGCGAAAAGTCACGGGGCTGATAATGGCCGCAGTAGACCCATGTACAGCCGTGCGCGGGCCGGCAGCAGCTGACGTTGGTCCGAAGACATTTTGCGTACTGGATATTTCCAGATCTAAAGTAAACGTGGCATTTCGTAATTCAGAAAATACATTACACATTTTTTTAAAGTAGATTACATAATAGGCCGATTTTTTTTCTGCATTCTTTTACATTTTTCAACTGTAAAAGGCAACACACTGTACGACTTTTAACAAGGAGCGAAATTGCATATATACAATTTCTAGCGCGCTAAACAGTCCGATGAAAATAACTCGTGCGCCGCAACCAGTGCCCATTGTTATGGAGAGTCTAGTAGCGACGGAAGTGAACTGTAGTTTCATAATATAGATTTTATGTTGCACTTTGTTTTGTCTGTAGAATTCTCTGTTGAAGACAAAAGTCGTGCAGTAAGTCATTTTTGGCGAAAAGCCTGAGTTTCATTGTAAAACAACTAGACTGAGAGAATTTTTGACGCGGTTCGTCTGCTATACTACAGACAATGCAAACACAGATAGTCGGTCGTGTGAAATAAATTTGAGGGGAAAAAAATCACACATTTTGCCTACTATACCTCTGACAACGCAAACGGAAGAAATCGGGCATGCGAAAGCTGTAACCCCTTCCCTGTCGCAGGACGTATATTACGTTTCTGAAATCTTTGTTCATTCAACGTCAAAAAGCAGCAACCGTCTAAGGAACATGGACACAAATTGGTCTCAGCAAGAGGCATAGATCCTCATACTTACTTACTTACGCCTGTCACCCCTACCCGGGTATAGGCCGTCGACGAGAGACCTCCAGCAACTCCTGTCCTGTGCTTCTCCTTCGATTCTACTCCAGGTGGTTCCCAGTCTCTTGATGTCTGCTTGGAGGTCTCGACGACAGGAGTTTCTCGGCCTACCTCTTTTCCTCTTTCCCTGGGGGTTCCATGACAATGCCTGCCTAGTGATACTGGAAGCTGGCTTTCTCAGACTGTGACCGATCCATCCCCATCTTCTTCGCCCAATTTCATTCTCTGCTGTTATCTGCTCTGTTCTCTCCCAGAGTCTGACGTTGCTGATCTTCTCTGGCCAGTGGATTTTCAAAATTCTTCTAAGGCAACTGTTCATGAAGGTCTGTACTCTGTTGACCGTGGTTTTTGTCAATCTCCAAGTATCTGCTCCATATAAGAGAACTGCTTTTACATTGGAGTTGAAAATCCGGACTTTGGTGTGTTGTGACAGCTCTCTGGAACTCCACACTTTTTTCAACTGGAGAAAGGCTGCTCTGGCTTTACCGATTCGTGCTCTGACATCTGCATCAGTGCCGCCTTTTTTGTCTATGATGCTCCCGAGAAAGGTGAAGGACTCCACCTCCTCCAATGGGGTGCCAGCAAGCAAGACTGGTTCTTCCCTGGTTGCGTTCAGCCTCATTGTCTTTGTTTTCTGTTTGTGAATGGTGAGGCCCACTTGGGACGAGATGTCAGCAAGCCTCGTGGTCTTGTCCTGCATTTGTTGATGAGTGTGGGACAGTAATGCCAAGTCGTCTGCAAAATCGAGGTCGTCAAGCTGTGTCCACAGTGTCCACTGTATTCCACTTCGTCTGTGCTCTGTGGTCATCTTTATGACCCAGTCTATGGCCAGTAGGAAGAGGAACGGAGACAGCAGACAGCCCTGCCTGACACCGGTTCTGACCTGGAGCTCCCTGGTGAACTGCCCTTCGTGGATCACGCGACATGTCATGCCATCGTAGCTGCTCTTGATCAGGCGGACGAGCTTTGTGGGTACACCGTAGTGTCGTAGGAGTTTCCACAGAGTCTCTCGGTCCACACTGTCAAATGCTTTCTCATAATCCACAAAGCTGACGTACAGCGGGGAGCTCCACTCCAGAGACTGTTCCACGATGATGCGGAGAGTGGCGATCTGGTCTGTACATGATCGGTTCTTCCTGAATCCTGCTTGCTGGTCTCTCAGCTGGGGGTCAACGGAGCTCTTCATTCTCTCCAGGATGATCCTGTTGAAGACCTTTCCTGGTACTGACAGCAAGGTGATTCCTCTGTAGTTGGAACACTTGCTGAGGTCGCCTTTCTTGGGAAGCTTGATTAGGTACCCCTCCTTCCAGTCAGCCGGCATCACCTCCTCTTCCCATATCTTTCCAAACAGTGGGTACAGCATCTCCACTGTTGTCTCTAGGTCTGCTTTCAGAGACTCCGCTGGGATGCCATCTGGGCCTGCTGCTTTGCCGTTCTTCAAGAATGCCACTGCTCTTCTGATCTCTTCCCGGCTGGGTCTGTCACAGCTGATGGGTAGGTCGGTCTCTGCCGGCTGGATGTCTGGGGGGTCGGGTGGGCTAGGTCTGTTCAGTAACTCTTCAAAATACTCGGCCCATCTGTCGAGTTGGTCTGCTCTGTCTGCAATAGTCTTGCCTTCTTTGTCTTTTACTGGTCTTTCTGTATGGCCATACTTGCCTGACAATTTTCTGGTAATGTCGTAGAGCTGTTTCATGTTGCCGCTGCCTGCTGCCTTTTCTGCCTCTGCTGCCAGGCTGTCTGTGTAGGCCCTCTTGTCTGCCCTGATACTACTCTTCACCTCGCGGTTGGCTTCCGAGTATTCCCCCTGTGCCCTTACTTTGGCTGCTCTCGTGCGACTGTTGTTGACAGCTGCTTTCTTCTGCTTCCTCACTTCTATCTTCTTCAAGGTCTGTGCCGACAGCCAGTCCTTGTGATGGTGTTTCCTGAACCCTACAGTGTCTTTGCAGGTTGAGTTCAGCGCCTCTCTAACTGCCTTCCACTGCTGCTCTGTGGTGACCGCCTCCTCTTCATTTACTAGCTCCTGTAGCGCTTGAAACCGGTTGGACAGCACCAGTTTGAACTCTTCTCTAACTCCAGTTTCTCTCAGGAGGCCTACATCATAGCGCTGTCTTCTTGTTGTCTCTGTGCGGGTTTTCTTTAGCTTGAGCTTCATTCTTAAGGTAAGCAGATGGTGGTCGGAGGCGACATCTGCTCCCCTCCTCACTCGAACATCTTGAAGGGATCTTCTAAATTTCTTGCTGATGCAGATATGGTCTATTTGGTTCTCTGTTGTATGGTCAGGTGAGACCCAAGTTGCTTTGTGTATTCTTCTGTGTGGGAAGATGCTGCCTCCAATGACAAGTCGGTTTAGAGCACAAAAGTCTACAAACCTCTCCCCGTTCTCACTCATCTCCGAGCCTAGTCCCTGTCTCCCCATCACCTCTTCGTATCCGGTGTTGTCCTCCCCTATTTTGGCATTAAAATCGCCCATGACGATGGTGATGTCTCGCTCCGCACATTTGTCCAAGGCACTCTGGAGTCGGTCGTAGAACTCTTGTTTCTCTTCCTCGTCACTGTCATTATTGGGCGCATAACACTGGATGACGTTCAGCTTGAGCTTTTTCTTGGTTCTAAAGGCTGCTGTGATAATTCTTGGCCCAAGAGGTTCCCAGCCCATCAGCGCTCTCTGTGCCACTGGTGACAGCATGAATGCTACACCTTCTGTATGGGGGGCATTCTCCTCTTCATGACCTGAATACAGAATCATCTCCCCACTTAACAGCCTTTTCTGGCCAGACTGCGTCCATCTGGCTTCACTGATACCTAGCAAGGAAAGGTTGTACTTTTGCATTTCCGCTGCTATCTGGGCGGCCTTGCCGCTCTGGTACATGGTCTTGACGTTCCATGTGCCCATGGTTGTATCCCTGGATAGAGAGAGGCGGCTCGGTCCTGTGGCTTCCGAAGACTTCCGGCTTTCACCACAGGACGTCATAAGTCTTCTGGTAGAAGAACCTTCCTCCTCCAGGAATGGAATTACTGTTAGTCTTTTCGTCGGCGTTTTTGTAGCTATTTCATTTTTTGCAGGGGTGGGGAAGCTACCCCCACGCCCAACCCCCTTGCTAGGAGGACCAGGGGTTTTCTGTCGGGGTCACCTTCCCTTAGACCATGTTGGTTCACGGCACCTTATTTCATTCGGTGCACCCCTCTCACGAGGGACCCCCTATCCACCACCCAGGGGACGCGCCTCAACGCCATATGGTCCCAGCGCGAGGATAGATCCTCATGAGCCCCCGCAATTGCGGGGGCTCATGAGGATCTATACCTCTTGCAGCTGAGTGGTACTGAATGAATGAAATTATTTAAGGTCAGTTCACATCTTGGTGATTTTAGACCCGACAAATACCTTTAAACTTTAAAATTAATAATAATAATAATAATAATAATAATAATAATAATAATAATAATAATAATAATAATAATAATAATAATAATAATAACAATAAACACAACCGACTCAATTTCCACCTGCACAGACGCTTCCACCTCGTGCCATCTCCCCTGTGCCCTTGTGGAGAAGCAGAGCAGACCGCAGAGCACATCCTCCAGGACTGTGGGAACCACCAGCCGCTGAGGGAGGAGATATGGCCGAAACCCGCCACTCTACAAGAGAAACTGTACGGGCCTGTGGAGGCGCTACAGAAGACCACAGATTTCATTTTGAGAGCCAAACTCCAAGTGTGACGGCGTTCGAGAAGAAGAAGATAATAATAATAATAATAATAATAATAATAATAATAATAATAATATAATAATAATAATAATAATAATAATAATAATAATAATAATAATAATAAATAGCTCTTGTACAATGCTGTTCTCCAGGAAAACACTGGACTCAATGCGCATGCACAACAACACACCGGCTCTCTCTCTCTCTCAGACACGCGCACAATTATACACTACTTTAACCCACCCCATCCCTTACCAACACCTTACATCCACCTCACTGTCACATAAGATCCAGAATCAGAACAAAAGGCAGTTAACAGTTTGCTAGGAAGAAACGATGAGCTACGTGTTAACTCACTCAGCCCTGACGCATTACAGCAGGAGATGGGTCGACCATGATAATTCAAGGGTAGTGCCAGATTAGCTCGGCGCCGACAGGCGCCAAGCTAATCTGGCACTACCCTTGAATTATTGGCACTACCCTTGAATTATTGGCACTACCCTTGAATTATTGGCACTACCATTGAATTATCATGGTCGATCCATCTCCTGCAACAGGTGCGTAGTCGTAAGATGACGCCTCCAAAATTTGGGAAATACGTGCGTCGGGCTGAATGAGATAAATGCCTGACAGAAAAGAAAAGTCTTGAACTCATTCTACCCCAGACACACCACAGCAAGATGTGGATCGACCATGTTAGTTCAAGGGTGATGCCAGAATAGCTTGGCGCCTGTGGGCGCCAAGCTATTCTGGCATCACCCTTAAACTATCATGGTCATTCTGTAGTCCTGTACTGCAATGCAGTCTTCAGAGGACAACGGCAAAATTTGGAGATTTCGGTCTTGGGGTACAATGAGTTAAGTGAACTATCTAAACTATACATGCATAATTATATACTTGGTACTGACGTTTTTCTCGGCAGTCAGCGGGGTTAACAAGTGAATCATCCTGATAAAGGTATTTTCGTTTAACATCTCACACATAACGCCTGTGTTTGTCAAGTTCAAGTTTATACACTTCAAAAGGTTGGTAGTGTCGTGTTACATGTATCTGGCCTTGAGCGTGGACAAAACAAAAAAAGAACAAAAAAAAAAAACGTGAAGGTTTTTGCTCGTATGAAAAAAACAAAAAACATTCCGAGGTCGTTTCGGTGATTGGACTGTGTTTATTATCAACTACCTTTTCACTGACAGTTCAGTGACCCCCTAGGCCTAACGCATTGTTTCTATAGCAGTTCAATGTCAAAGGTCAATAGCCGTCAGAGGAACGGGGATTGTAAATGATGTCAGCAAGAGGCACATATCCTCTATGATCAATTCTCGAGTTTCATCTCAATCTGTCATGGACGCAGATCGAGCTTGTGCGATCTTTGTTAATTT
The DNA here is from genome assembly GCA_036245525.1 of Semisulcospira habei. Classification (NCBI taxonomy): domain Eukaryota; kingdom Metazoa; phylum Mollusca; class Gastropoda; family Semisulcospiridae; genus Semisulcospira; species Semisulcospira habei. The sequence goes on along the minus strand of BTPG01000007.1, from coordinate 114,323,048 downwards.
AACGCCAAAGGAACATTGATACAAGATGGTGCCAGCAAGAGACATAGATCCTATTATGACTAAAGGAAAATTAAAATAAATTAGAGTCGAAGTCAGTGGTCGTCTTTTTCTTTTTAGATTGTGGTGGGGTTTTTTTTTTTTTGTTTGTTTGTTTGGTTTTTTTGTGTTTTTTTTTTTAAACAATTAAAAAGAATTAATGTCAAGCGTTGCCCTAACGGACTATACACCAATGCAGGAAACTGGAGTAATTATGAATGCCTTGCCCGTAGTAACCGATTCCATGGGGGGATCAGTTATCTCCTAAGGGAATGGGGGAGGGGGGGCGCAACTTTTTGTTTGGGACCTTTAACCTACCACAACAGGTCTCCCGACGCCCCATTCCCCAAAAGATCGAAATGCAGGAAGTGTGTGGGGGTGGGGGGACGGGGGACGGGGTGGGTGAGGGTGCGCTAAGCGTGTGTGACAACCTCTTACACCTTCTGACTAGCAGCTGAAATATGGAAAGGTGGGGGTGTCGAAACTCCCGAAACGGAACACCCCGTTCCTCCTCCCCCTTCCCACTCCACAAATCCGCCCTTCAGGCAAACAGACAGACAGAGAATGCATGTAAATAGATAGCTCGATAGATGGATGGATGAATGGATGGATGGATAGATTGATGGATGGACGACTTGCTGGGGAGAGGGAGAGAGAGAGAGAGCATGTGGTATTTATCTGTAACAAAGTAGTAAGATGGATGGATGGATGGATGGATGGATGGATGGATGGATGGATGGATGGATGGATGAATGGATGGATGGATGGATGGATGGATGGATGGATGGATGGATGACAGTTTAACTGGCTGGCAGTCGCGGGGGCTCATGAGGATCTATATCTCTTGCTGACACCACTTTTTTCCCCAAGTACTTCGGTCGACTGGAGTTGGTTGGCTAGCTCGGGGTTTAACTTCCTGCGGCACCGGGGTGACAATGGACGGGACAGCTATTGCCTAGGGAGCACGACCTGAACACTGATCAATTCAGGAGCACTGCAACTGTGCCACTTCGATTTAGCAGGACCTTTCAGCGGACATGCTATAGAACAAGCCCATCATTTTTCCCCTGGGTCTTTTCTGCGTTATAATTAAGCCCTTTTCTGCCACTGTACGTACATTTTTAGTTTCTGAACACTTGGTTCGTTCAACGACCAAAAAGCCAACACCGTCCAAGAAACATGGGTACAAATTGGTCTCAGCAAGAGGCATAGATCCTCATGAGCCCCCGCAGTCGCGGGGGCTCATGAGGATCTATGCCTCTTGCAGCTGGATCGCGTTCACCTTTCTCAGCCTGAAGGGGTTAACAAAGATTGCGACCACTGGCATTGAAAGGGTTGTAGGCGTCCCTAAACAGGTGACCGCATGCGCAACGGAAAGCAATCACGTTAACTCATTCAGCCCGACGGCCGTTTTTCCCAAATTTTGGAGGCGTCATCTAATGACTATGCACCAATTGCAGCAGATGGATCGACCATGATAATTCACGGGCAGTGCCAGATTAGCTTGGCGCCGACAGGCGCTAAGCTAATCTGGCACTACCCTTGAATTATCATGGTCGACCATCTCCTGCTGTAGTGCGTCAGGGCTGAATGGGTTAAGGGATTACATTGATTGACTGATTTGATTGAACTTTTTCATTCGGTTTTTCTTCGTCATTATCTATTATTTTCCATTTGTTCTATTTTGTTTCACCGTTTGTTGGGGCATGGATGGGGGGTGTGGGGGGGGGGGGTTAAGGGACCGGGGGGGGGAGAGGGGAGGGGGATGGGGAGGGGGAGGAGTAGGCGGCAGGCAAAAATCTCCCTCCAGATCTATCCCTGTGACTTGAAAACACTTTAAAGCGCAGCTTAAAATCGCGAAACACTAAACGTCTCACGCCTGTGTGTCAAGGATCGGCAAGTACTTCCAACTAATCTGTGTTTTCTCTTTGTGAGAATGACATTAGTTATTCCAACTGCTTCTGCAATTAACAACGGCTCGTGACTTAGCAAAGTGTTTTTCAGTATTGTTTTTCTTCTCCAGAACAGTTGAAATGCGCTATCTCCCTGAAAATAAAACTGGAACTAGTTTTTCGCTCTTGCAACTGAGGCTGCGACCGAATTAACCCATTTACTCCCGACGCACTACAGCAGGAGATGGGTCGACCATGATAATTCAAGGGTAGTGCCGGATTAGCTTGTCGCCTGTCGCATCGAGCATGATAATTCAAGGGCAGTGCCAGATTAGCTTGGCGCCGACATGCGCCAAGCTAATCCGGCACTACCCTTGAATTATCATGGTCGACCCATCTCCTAACGCTAACCTCGCTGCTGAACATATATTTAGCGCGAAGAGCTGTATGTGCGTATGTATGTATGTATGTATGTATGTATGTATGTATGTATGTGTGTGTGTATGTATGTATGTGTGTGTGTGTGTGTGTGTGTGTGTGTGTGTGTGTGTGTGTGTGTGTGTGTGTGTGTGCGTATGTATGTAAACAAGAGAATCTCCGATATTTTTGTACACACAAGCTTGAAACTTGACGAAATATTTTCTTAAGTGGGTGGCTAAAAGAGCCTCCGAGCATATTGTAATTGAATGTCTCATTGAAGACATAAACAACCGTTTATAGGATGTCGGTTGGTCCAGATTAGAGTCCGTAATTTTTGTCATGTTTACTAGAGCTTTTGCATATAGCTAGTTTGGAGAAAGACATTGGATGAGTTCGTTAGCCAGCTTTGTATCCTTTCAACTTCTTTAGTAAAAATTAATTCTTTTCAGAAAGAATTAAAACACTAAAAAAAAACTTTACCTCTAGAGAAAATCAGTGGCGGTGACGTAAAAGAGGCAGCTCCGTCATCACGCAGACACTGACATAATACTCTAAATATGACGTCATTCTCTCTCGTGCGCGCGGCTCTCTATCTCTCACACAAACATTCGTGCATCTCCAGGAGGAATAGGTTGTGTTGTTCTGTGAGAGCATGCATGTGTTAGTCGTAGGAAACGATCCGATATTTATTTGAGCTATCTTGGTTGCGAATCACGTATCTTTTCAGTAAGATTCTCTATCGTTCGCGCAGATAGCGGAAATGGTTTTGTTATGATACGCTAAGTTTAGTCCGGAAGATTCTAGCACAGTCGCACGGAGAATAGCCGGGTAGATTTTTGTAATGCGTAGATTCGCTAATCAGACCAAAAAGGTGACTGCCAAGCGTGTAAAATGCAAAGAAGTACCCAACGGAGAAAGAAACACGCTTAGAAAAGACGGGTACAACATAATTTATTAATATTTCGGGTAAATACCCTTTGTCAAAGGGTATTTACCCTAAATATTAATAAATTGTGTTGTACCCATATTTTCTAAGCGTGTTTCTTTCTCCGTTGGGTACTTCTTTGTAGATTCGCTAAGAATAAATTAGATCGTTCGAGCTAAGTCGCGCTCTGTCGAGTGACCTTACATGTGATATCAAAGTGTAAGCAACATTTTGCAACACAGTAGTAAAGCCGCTCATTTTTAGTCATATTTATTTCCTAAGCGCGTGAAGTTAGCAGCCAGTCATTGCGTGTTATGAAAGGTCGTGAACGGTCTGCCATACTCTTGTGTGACATCATTACACACTGAGATTTGGGGCTGAAATTAGCAGTCAAAGTTTTGTCAACTATTTTAGTTTATTCTAGAAAGTTCTTTTTATTTAATATTTATGAGTTTCAGTTAAGTGTTCCGTTCTGATTGGTTGCGTTGTGTGAATTTCTTTGGATTGTTCTGGAAAGTTGTTTTACTATAAAAGATGGTGCTAGGAAGTATGTGTGTACATTGTCATGCATTGTCAGTTGTAGGGACACACAGTTTATCATAGGTACGAGGCCCGTATAGGGTCCGCCGTGAGATGGCCTTAGTCGCCTGCTCGGCGTTAAACCCAAATAACTAACTAACTAACCGTATAGGGTGAACATTGTGAGAGACGCAGCGTAACGGTGATGTACGTTGTAAGAGAGACGCATTTGTGTCGCCAGTGTTGACATTTGCAAAAGAGACATTGTATCAGTGTTGGTGCATTTGGGAATGCATTGTGTGGAGATCGCATCGCTGAAATAAAGTATTGTTGGAACTGTTACTCCAGTATTGTCTACAACCTTAAGCCATATGTGACGGGTTGCAGCTGAATGAAGTTTCTTTAAAAGAACCTTACGTGCGTGCCGTCTGGTGTGATATCATACTACGACCACGACTCAACACGTAACATTTTGGCACCTCCGACGGGACTTCTTCAGTTGGCTCAGTGGAAAGGGTAGCCGGAGAAAACAGCCAGCAGTGAAACGCCAGAGATGGCGACATCGGAAATGGAGACATTCCTGAAAATTGGAAAGGAATGTGGACTCGAAGGAGCTCAGCTCCTCGAGTTTGTAAAGGAGAGAGTTAATGAGAGATTGGAGAGAGAGAATGAGAGATTGGAGAGAGAAAAGGAGAGACTGGAGAGAGAAAAAAAGAAACGAGAGAGAGAGAGAAGAAAAGGAGAGACTGGAGAAAGAGGAAAGAGAAGAAAAGAGGCGAGAGAGGGAAGAAAAAAAGAGATTGGAGAGAGAAGAAAGAGCCAAAGAGTTTGAAATCAGGAAACTCGAAATTCAACGAGAGGAGGCAGAGAAACATCGAGAAGAGGCAGAGAAACAGCGAGAAGAGGCAGAGAGGCAACGTCAACGCGAAATTCGTCTAAAGCAGATATAGATAGAGGCACAGAGCCAGAGACCTACTGAAGCAACAGCATTAGCCAGTAGAGAGCAAACAGCCCGTGCGCCAAAACTTCCACCTTTTGTTGAAAATTCAGATAAGATGAACGCTTACCTAGAGCGATTCGAGCGCTTCGCAATCAGCAATAACTGGAGACAAGAGACTTGGGCTATCAAACTGAGCGCACTTCTAACTGGCAAAGCGCTTGAATTTTACACCCGCTTGCCAAGAGAAGAAGCCGAAAATCGATTATACGCAGTTGAAAGCCGCCCTGCTGAGACAGTACGACTTCACTGAAGAGGGTTACTGGCGACGATTTCGGAACTGCAAGCCTGAAGAAGGAGAAACACCCGGCCTATTCATTGAGAGAATCAGGAGCTACCTGGAGAAATGGATAGAGCTCGCTGGTTTAAACAAAGAGTACCAGGACCTGTGTGACCTCATCATCAAAGAACGTCCTCAACGCATGTTCTAAGGACCTGGCGGCTTGACTCAGGGAGAAAAAGGACCAGTCCCTGAAGGCCCTGGCAAACTTCGCTCAAAGATACCTTGACGCCCACAACATGAAGTTCGGGCCCAGTAAGCCGCAGCGTGTGTCTGCACCAGCAGAGGAAATCCACAATGTCAGAGTCACCCCGAAATACAAGCCGGTGGAGAACCTGACTTTTTTTCTCTGAGGAAAGAAAGGTCACAAGGCGATACGGTGTCCTAAAGATGTTCCCCGAGGCGATAACATCAGAAGATCCAACCAAGATCGCGGGAAAGCAGGCAGAAGCAGTACCACGTCTCAACACAGAGCCGCCGCTGTATTAGCCAATGATGTGACGTCATCCAGTGACTTTGAGTCTGGAGAAACGCGAGTGACACCGGAGCTGATTGAATCTTTCAGAAAGAATGGACGCATCCCAGTAGGAGATGGGGCTACATTTTTACCAGTCTCAAACATTGCGCTGCCTGAGAGTGAAGTGCCGAACATGCCGGTGGTGTCAGGATTCGTCGGAAACACACCAGTGAGAGTGCTGAGAGATACCTGTTGTAGTTGCATCATCGTGAGAGAGGACCTAGTAGCTGAAGACCAGAAGCTACAGGAGTGGACAAGCCTCATCTTGGACGACGGAACTGTGAGGATCTTCCCCCTTGCCAAGGTCAGTGTCAACACCCCGTACCTGAGAGGAGAGGTGAAGGTGCTATGCGTAAAGACCCCTGTCTACGATCTTATCATCAAAAACATTGATGGTGCCAGAAACGCAGACGATCCAGATCCAGAGTGGAGACCTGAAAAAAGTCAAGACAAACCACAACTGGCGGCATCGGTGCGTCTTGCTGATGACGAAAAACTAGACGACGAGAACCTGTTTGACCTTAATGAACTACGCCACAAGGAGGATGTAGAAGACATCCAGTTAGGTCAGATTCTGACCCAGACTCAACGAGAAGAACTGTACGTCCTGACTCAAGAGTTCAAGCATCGGTTTACTCCTGACCCAGGGACATTAGACACCGTCCAGCAAGAGGTTAATCTGACATCCAACAAGCCGGTTTGCGACGAGCCATGTCGTCTGCTTCGCAACACGAGAGAAGGACTGATGGAGAATGTTGGGGAGACGCCGGACGTGGGAGTCGTCAGAGATTCCAGGTCGCCAGTGGTTATCCAAAGAAACCAGAGAGATCCAATTTGGTGTGTATGGACTTTCATACATTCCGTAAGACGACAGTGTTCGACCCAGGACCAGTAACCCTTGAACTGTGTGAACTGTGAACTGTGCCTCATGATTTGGTGATGTTCCTGAAACAAACTTTGACATCGATTTTAGTTTAATCAAGGGTCCGCAGAACATTGGAGCGGATTACCTGAGCAGAGCAGTTTAAATGAACATTTCTGTGTCCAGAACAGTTTAAAATAATATTTCGGTGTCCATGACAGTTTAAAGGGACATGTCTTCGCTAAGGACAGTTTAAAGGAACTGTAAGACAATTATTTTAAAGTAGTTTATTTGATTTGATTTGGCTGTGAAATTCTTATTATTTGTGGTTTTGTGTAGGTTAATACAGCCACAACCGTATTTTTGAGATTTGAGAAAAAAAATTGTGAAATTTCATTCTAAAAAGGGGGATAATGTTACGATTGTGGTTGTGTTGTTCTGTAAGAGCATGCATGTGTTAATCGTAGGAAACGATCTGATATTTATTTGAGCTATCATGGTTGCGAATCACGTACCTTTTCAGTAAGACTCTCTATCGTTCGCGCAGATAACGGAATTGGTTTTGTTATGATATGCTAAGTTTAGTCCGGAAGCTTCTAGCACAGTCGCACTGAGAATAGGGGTAGATTTTTGTAATGCGTAGATTCGCTAAGAATAAATTAGAACGTTCGAGCGAAGTCGCGCTCTGTCGAGTGATCTTACATGTGATATCAAAGTGTAAGCAACATTTTGCAACACAGTAGTAAAGCCGCTCTATTTTTAGTCATAGTTGTTTCCTGTGCGCGTGAAGTTAGCAGCCAGTCATTGCGTGTTATGAAAGGTCGTGAACGGTCTACCATACTCTTGTGTGACGTCATTACACACTGGGATTTGGGGCTGAAATTAGCAGTCGAATTTTTGTAAACTATTTTAGTTTATTCTAGAAAGTTCTTTTTATTTAATATTTATGAGTTTCAGTTACGTGTTCCGTTCTGATTTGTTGCGTTGTGTGAATTCCTTGGATTGTTCTGGAAAGTTGTTTTACTATAAAAGATGGTGCTAGGAAGTATGTGTGTACATTGTCATGCATTGTCAGTTGTAGGGACATAAGTTTATCGTAGGTACGTGGCCCGTATAGGGTGAACATTGTGAGAGACGCAGCGTAAGGGTGGTGTACGTTGTAAGAGAAACGCATTTGTGTCGCCAGTGTTGACATTTGCAAAAGAGACATTGTATCAGTGTTGGTGCATTTGGGGATGCATTGTGTGGAGATCGCATCGCTGAAATAAAGTATTGTTGGAACTGTTACTCCAGTATTGTCTACAACCTTAAGCCACGTGTGACGGGTTGCAGCTGAATGAAGTTTCTTTAAAAGAACCTTACGTGCGTGCCGTCTGGTGTGATATCATACTACGACCACGACTCAACACGTAAAATAGAGGAAAATGTTTCTCAACCTCATTTTAGCATCCGCGATGAGCGTAAATGGTGGTACCCTTGCCCCATCGGCTATATATCTCTGGTGTGTTCCTAAGGATTTTCAGGGAACATGGCTTAAACATCCCAGGACATACTACGGTACACTTTGAACTCATCTTATTGAGTACTGGAGGGGGGGGGGTGGTGGTGGGCACGGTAGACCGGGCTAGTTTTTGGCTATATCATGTAGCTAGCTAAAGTCAACCTGCTTTCACACAAATTATAGCAAGACTGAAATTGTACCGTGGAGTTCTAGTTTTGTCACCATTTTCTCAAGCCTATGAAGCGAAAGTGAAACTCATATCACGTAAAATATAAAATTACGTTAAAATATAAAATATAAAATTACGTAAAAACTAAAACTTATGTCATGACAAATGACGTTGACAAATCAAAGAGGCGTTTGTCCTGCGCCCCTTATAGAACTCAATGACGCATTGGCAGATCTGCGAGACTTTTTCAATAGGAGATAATTCAACATCAGAATCAGGTCAAAGACAAAAGGTAGAGACCATTGACAGCGAGGACAGCTCTCATATAGAAGGGACTTTGTGGGTTATGGTTCATCCCATCTTGTTTTAAGTACAAGAAGCTAGCCTAATTCATCTGTTCCCATCGTGAAGGGAAATTTGCAATAAGCACAATTAAAAGTCGTATGAGAACAAAAATGTTAATGCGTCTGCACCATCAAGAGGCATAGATCCTCATGAGCCCCTGCTTTTGCAGGGGCTCATGATGATCTATGCCTCTTGCAGATTTAATGACATGCGTCCGTACGGGAGGGGGGAGGGAGGGGCGAGGGGGAGTGGGACGCGGCGTTCCAATTTTGGCACGCTTGAGTACACACGACAGCCCTACGTTTACAACGGACGCGCCGAGCTAAAACCGGCCGAGCCATGTTGGAGCCATTCTCCCTTTGCGTCGATTGTGTGACCCCTTTCTACAGTTTAACGTCTTTTATCCAACACAAAGGTGATTCGAAAGACGAGGCGCATAATAGGGTCTGAGCAATGTTTGACCCGCGGAGCTGAGTTCGGACCCGCGACCTTGCGCACTACAGTCGAACGCGGTACCACCTGGGCTATACCCGGCTATAGCTCCCCTACAAGTTAAAATGCAAGGCGACAAGGATATGTGTAGGCCGCTCCTGGTCTTTCGCTTGTTTGCTTGGCTGATCGTCTGTCGAATCGGACATCCTGTTCAAAGGTTAGATATTTAACCCATTTAATCCCGCAGACGAATTTCCGAAATTTTGGAGGTGTTACCTAGTGACTTTGTACCAGCTGTAGGAGATGGCTCGACCATGATAATTCAAGGGTAGTGCCAGATGAGTTTGGCGCCTTCAGGCGCCAAGCTCGTCTGGCACTACCCTTGAATTATCGTGGTCAATCTATCTCCTGCTGTTGGGCTTTAGAGAGAGAGAGAGAGAGAGAGAGAGAGAGAGAGAGAGAGAGAGAGAGAGAGAGAGAGAGAGAGAGAGAGAGAATCGATGAACTAGTGAAACTTTTTTTAAAAATATTTTATGATGGTAGAGATGACCACGCCAATATTTCGCATCCGTCGTGAAGGAAAATAACAACAAACAAACAACTAGTGAAGAAGAGGGGGATACAACAGAGAGACAGACAGACAGACAGAGACAGACAGACACACACACACACACACACACACACACACACAGACAGAGCGAGCCGACTAAAAATACCCGAGGAGAGCGGCGAGGTAGGTTTGTCACCTGAGTAGGAGAATGATTATTATGGGTCGTCGCTACATTTCATTACTTCACCTGTCTCTAAACTCCGCGTCACACATCTATCTGCAAGAAGTACAGATTCACATGAGCCACTGCAGTTGCAGGGCCACATGCGAATCTATGCTTCTTGCTAATTGCACTCATTTTACGGCTCGAGAATGTACTTCAACGGAGAAATGTCTTTTGAGTTCAGGCTGAGACTGAAAATCTTCTGCGTTACATATGCGCATAAACAGAAAATCCGTTTGCAAGAGGCTTTGCTGGGGTTATGTGAATCTATGCCTTTTGCTGGTTTCAGGGTCGCGTATATTGTACACAAAAACACACACATGCTCTACCCTTGTTTTCAAGACCTATGTGACTCAGTTCGAGTTGGAGGGGTGTTCCCAGTATAGCTAGAGGGGTTTGGCCTGTCTCAACACACACCTAGCATTTTTTTTTTTTTTTTTTTTTTCAGTCTGCCCACGGTAGCCAGTGGGAAACACACTCGCTCTTTCAAAGCTTCTGTTGTGTGTGCCGTGTCTTCTTTCCTCGCTGCGTTCACGGATGCGCACGTCAAGTCACACACTTCTGAGCGACTGGCCTGTTGTGGGAGTGTGTGTAAGGGATTTTTCGACGTGCATTTCATTTTTTTACAATCACAAACACAATTATAGACAGACATTTCACCTTAGCAGTTAGTTTCTGCACATAAACCATTCGAGGACAGCTTCTGTTTTGGAGAAGGAGGTTTACAAATTATTTTTATAATAAGTTTTGATAGAAGCTAGCTGATCAGTTTCAACTCCTTGGACTACGACGCGTGAGTGTGTTACCTGTGTTTATGACAGGTGAAACATTTTCAACTTCTGCGCTGGGCAATATTGCAATCAGGTCGGTGTGACCGACTTGTAGTATTTGAACGAACTCTCGAGGGTGGCTCGAGAACAATTCACTTGGAACGCTTGAGGCCCGGCATATCTCGGATAAACAATTTTGGGCACTTTTGACTGAAGAATTAAGTTTACAGGTGTCGGTCATTCGTAAACAGGTTCGAGGCAAAACATGGTGGAAAGTCGTCTGCATTGGGGTGACATTCTTGTCATCGTCGGCTATTTCATCTCTGTCATCGCCGTGGGAATTATTGTAAGTGACTTTTTTATATATCAACACAGGCGGCGAGGACACTGACTTGTTATGCTTCATAAAAGTACAACGTGCTTTTTTACAATAGTAATAAAGCAGTGTCCTCGGCCGCCAGGCTCACGTTCTCAGTGTGCGTGTGTGTTTGTGTGTGTTTGGATATATAATGACGAGCAAAAGAAATGCGACATTTTTGGAATCATCGGAAACACTTTAGTGTTTCCGATGATTCCAAAAATGTTGCATTTCTTTTGCTCGTCAGTGTGTGTGTGTGTGTGTGTGTGTGTGTGTGTGTGTGTGTGTGTGTGTGTGTGTGTGTGTGTGTGTGTGTGTGTGTGTGTGCAGAGACTGTGAGAGAGAGAGAGAGAGAGAGAGAGAGAGAGAGAGAGAGATTAATTAGTTATTTGGGTTTAACGCCGAGCAGGCAACTAATGCCATCTCACGGCGAGAGAGAGAGAGAGAGAGAGAGAGAGAGAGAGAGAGAGAGAGAGAGAGAGAGAGAGAGAGAGAGATATGAAATGAAATTAATTTAATTTTCCAAGGATAAAAGAATAGGTGCGCAGACCTTTCTCCATTCTTGTCCTTGCTACAAACTAAAGGGGAAAAGAGAGAGAGAGAGAGAGAGAGAGAGAGAGAGAGAGAGAGAGAGAGAGAGAACAATGAACAATGAGAGAGAGAGAGAGAGAGAGAGAGAGAGAGAGAGAGAGAGAGAGAGAGAGAGAGAGAGAGAGAGAGAACATTGAACACTGAACCTTTATTTTACAACGGTAAAAGCATTTGGTCACAAAAACAAATTTTCAAACTTGCCTTTTGAGAGAGAGAGAGAGAGATGAGAGAACTTGGACATTATCTTTATTCATGGTATCAATTTATACGCATGCACAATCGACACGTTTTCGTGTCTTCGCTATGGTTGCGGTTCACGTCACACGAACAAACATACTGTATTTGTTGGAACATCGACACAATGATTCTCTAGGTAGAAGATCCTATATACAAGTGACAGAACTTTTAGCCGGATGGTCCATGAACTTAACAATCCTTGGGACAGTATTGGTTAACCCTTTGCGTGTCGGTAGCGGTTTTTGTCGCGATGATTCCTGTAGGAATCATCGCGACAAAACCGCTACCGACACGAAGAGGGTTAACACACATCCACAGCAAAATCATGAAAGCCACCTCAGGTGTGTGCTGATGTGTGATATTGTACCTTACTACCTTGAGTCCAGACGCTCAAAATCACACACTGGTGGTGTTTCATAAAATTGTAGTTTTTAGGCTGATTTCTTGAATAATTTTATAATCTAATGCATGTGAATGTAAGCATTGTTTGAAGAACATGCCCAATGCTCCTTCTGTCAATAATCAGTTGCATGTTGAGTCGACCTTTACTCACTGCTGAATAGGGCATGAGTAGACCAGCGATTTCGCGACCAGAGCAAACATTCTGCCAGTTTAAAAAAAGTTTGCTAATAATAATAGTCATAATAAAAGTAACATAATAATAATAATAATAATAATAATAATAATAATAATAATAATAATAATAATAATAATAATAATAGAATGATATCAATTACAACAACAAAAACAACAATAATAATGATTGTGTTTCATCATCATTAATATTAACATTATTTACAGAAGACTTGTTTATAACTATACCTACAACAACAAAAACAACGATGACGACGATGATGATGATGATGAGATGATGATTATTATTATTATTATTATTTATAGAACCACCGAAGTGTCGCGGGCGATTGACGGACCAAATTTGATCAATTTTCTAATTACATAGTAGCTTGGCGTCTATCTCCTATTTCTAGATTTCATAAACTCCTCTGCTGGGGATGAATTTATAGTGATACATTGATGATAGTGCCTGATTAGTTCGATGTCTGTAGCTCCAGGGTAGTGCCTGATTAGCTCGGCGCCTGTCAAGGCACGACCCTTGAGCTAAAGATTGGCTGTAAATGTACATGAATAGCTTGGCGCCCGCTCGCCCGATGAGTGAACCATTGCAGTCGATCCATCTGCATTTTCTTTTTCGACATTTTCTCTTTGCTTTTTTTCTTCGGGTTTTTTTTTTTTTTTTTTTTTTTTTTGGTGGGGGGGGGGGGGTTAGAACACCACAACTCCTTAGTAAAGTTTCAACGTTTCTACCGTTTGACCCTGGAAATGAAAGAAATGGGCTGTGTTGATAAGGTTTTGATATAATGCCCCTTTTGTACAGTCTATGGTGTTATTCCCAACTTATGTGTGGGTACAGCGCGTCCGTGCTAGGAGACAAGCGCCAGCGCCGCACTGCCGGGACCAAGCGAACACCAGCCAAGTGCAAGAGACATAGATCCTCATGAGCCCCCGCAAATGCGGGGGCTCATGAGGATCTATGCCTCTTGTTGGCCTCATGTATGCATGTGTGTGCACCAGGCAGACATGGTCGTGTCCGCTGTGGTTCCAGACACGTTGTCTCTGGCAGCTGGGAAGGAAAGTGTTAATGCAAGGTTTTGACTACTCATAGTCATTCGCAGCCAAGAGAGAAGTTTAGAGAGCTTGATTTATATAATCTTACAAGGAGCGCTGTGAAAAGCTGTAAATATACAAACGTGTATCTGCATGTATACAAGCATGCACACTGGTAATGTTAACTCCTTCACTGACAGCCGATGCGTATTAGTGTGTTTCCATATGCAATCTTTGTTAGATCAACGCCAAAACGTCCGAGCTGTCCTAGGAACATTGATTCAAAGTGGTGTCAGCAAGAGGCATAGATCCTCATGAGCCCCCGCAACTGCGGGGGCTCATGAGGATCTATGTCTCTTGCAGTTGGGTTGTGTTTAGTTTTTCTCTGCAGAGAGAAATATTTTGGCGAGGAAGAAATTATGAAAATTAGATCTTCGTGTGTTATTTGGAGTACAAAGTATTTTGGGAGAATGACATAGTCATAACATTTAATTGCTATGTTTGATTTTTAGGAGGTTGGATGTCACCACCACCACCATCCCCATCACCCACCCCCACCACCACCACTCACCCCACCCCTGTTGTTTGATGTTTTGGAGGCTGAAAAGTAATGTCACGCTGCCCCCCTTCCCCGACCCCCTCACCCCCATCCCACCCCCACTCCCTGCCATGAAACATATCCATAGGGGCCTGACGAGTGGTGCTTTGACTAAATGCAAATCCGCTGCGCCACCACGTGCGCGCGGCCACCGCGTAACTAGCTCAAGTCAGAATATAAGGTATTCTGACTTGAGCTAGTTACGCGGTGAGGATAGTCTATGCCTCTTCCTCACATCACTTTGAATCAATGTTCCTAGGACGGCTTTTTGGGCAGTTTTGGGCGCGCTCATGATTTAACAAGGTATTCTGACTTGAGCTAGTAACGCGCTGGCCGCGCGCACTAGGTGGCGCAACGGATTCGTATTTAGTCAAAGCGCCACTCGTCAGGCCCTTATGAACATCTCCACCTACACCGCATCTATGATGATTTCGTCATCCTAGGAGTGTAGGTGTGTGGGTATGGGTGTGTACACGCTCGCTTATCTACGATTTTTTTTTTTCTTTTCCTGCTGAGGTAATTGTAAGACTGAATTTGTCTCTTGTTGTGCTGTTGTTACACGTGTATATTTTATTTCATTTGTGTACAAGAAACGGTCACTAAAATCCCGGTGTGAGGTAAGGGGGTGTGAACAGTAAACGTTGAAACAGGTGAACGATTAGAGAAATAACAATCAAACATGTTATCAGATGTAACTAGCAAACCGATTTATCAGACGATAAAATACCCAGTAAGCAAAGGACCCTTGGGTCGACGTCAGCCCGAGGATCTTTGGTTACTGGACGGTGCGTGTGTACAGCTGCAAGGAGTGTGGCTTGACACATCGCACTTTTATTTTAAATTATTCAGTTGGCGAGCTGGCGTCTGGAGATAACAGTTCAGAGAACAGATTGACCATGATAGTTCAAGGGTGGTGCCGGAATAGCTTGGCGCCTCTAGGCGCCAAGCTATTCTGGCACCTCCCTTAAGCTATCAAGGTCGATCCATATCACAGTCTCAGGGCTCAGTGGTTTAAAGAAATAACAAGTGATTACCTGACGATTAACACATTCAGTCCTGACGCACTACAGAAGGACCTAGGTCGACCATGATAATTCAAGGGTAGTGCCAGATTAGATTGACGCCTGTCGGCGACAAGCTAATCAGGCACTGCCCTTGAATTATCATGGTCGATCCATCTCCTGCAACTGGTGCATAGTCATTAGATGACGCCTCCAAGGTTGGGGAAATACGGCCGTCGGGCTGAATGAGTTAAAATGTATATTAAACTGCAGCAGGCGAAGCTTAGCAGGTGGACAGATGAGGCCAAGTGCACTATTTCTGACACACTGTACACGACCCAACTGCAAGCGACACAGATCCTCAGGTGCCCTAGCAGTTGTTGACACCACTGTGCGTGTATGTTTCTTGCACGGGCTGTGGTTCTCAGTAACACAATCAGCGGTCGCTGGTTCAGTATTTCTGATAAACTGCACATAGCTTCGTTTCTACAACTGCGTGCTAATGCGTAGGGTCGCGCTAATCAGCGCACTTTTAAACAGGCGGTACCGGGGCTGCAAACACGAGAGGGTTAGTTTGTTAACGGGAAACAAAATCGCACAGTTATTTTCACCATTAACGAACCAGCGACCGAGGCATTTTAGGGCAGTGTGAGTTCCTGTTTTGTTCCGATGACGTTTCAAACAGAACGGTATCTCAAAGCGTAAATGAGCTGTTGACACGAGCCTAGAATGAGGATATTGAAAAGCGTAGGTGGGTGATGGTACTATGCTGACGAGTAAAAGAAATGCGCCATTTCCGGAACGATCGGAAACACTCACCTGTTTCCGATGGTTCCGAAAATGGCGCATTTCTTTTGCTCGTCAATATAATTCTTTTACATCAAGGGTAGGGAACAAAAATAATTTCGTATGCATTGATAGTGATATTTTTTTCAAAACTGCTACGTAGGCTGATTTTTGTCTAAAACAACGTGTGTCGTTGGCAGTAAATAATTTTACATTTCTTTTCGTGCAAATGTTTGTGATCAGTGACAGTTCTCTGCAACTTGGGTAATGATCACTCCTTGTCAAACAGACAAACACACTCACACCAACACACTCAGACTCGCACACGCACTAGCACACGCACACAAACACACACAAACGCATGCACGCACACACACACACACACACACACACACACACTGACACTGACTTACACAACACACATGCACACACAAACACACACAAACACACATACACACGCACATACTGACACACACACACACACTAACACACACACACACACACACACACACTCACACACCACACAGGCACACGCACACACACACACACACACACACACACACAGACACACCCACAGACACACCCACAAACACACTCACTAGTGAGTTCAGTCAGTACAACTCGAGAACGCTATCTTTGTTTATGTAGAAAAACTTTATCAGTCCCGGACTCGGACGCGGGAAACCCACCTCGTACGTGGTATGTCACTTGTTAGTGGCCCTTCAGATGTGACAGCGCATGCCATCTGCAAGAGGCATAGATACTCATGAGCCCCTGCATTCGCAGGGGCTCATGAGAATCTATGCCTCTTGTTGACTCAATCCACTCTACCTGTTCTTCAGTGTGATGGGATTATTCCGGGATATGTCTTTATTCAACTATGCTGAGAAGGTGTGTTGGAGGATTTTTTTAAATGCACTATGCCTAGGACGCAATGTCCTGGTAAATTAAAGTGGCACAGCCGCTGCAGTGCGTTGAACTGATCAGTGTTCAGGTCGAACTCCTGCAGCTGTCCCTGTTGCTCAGAACCCGCCCGTTAGGGCCTTTCATTATCCGCTCTGGTGCCGGCCGTGGGCGTTCAGCCAAGAAACTAATCAACCATGCAACCATTGCGTGCATTCCAACACTGTTTTTTTTTTTGTTTGTTTGTTTGTTTGTTTTTTTTTTTTGGTGTGATTACAGCAAATTCTGATGATTTTGCTGGTGTGGTCGGCTGTTTGTATGTTATCTTAGAGCTATGTGAATAAATCGTGTTTCTCAAGAAGCGTGTAGAATATAATATAGGTTGCAGTTTTACAGCAAATGCTTTTGATTTTGCGTATGTGAACTGTTTGTCTGTTATCTTAGAGCTATGTGAATTATGTTCCAAGAACATTGAAGAATATATTGGTTCTAACATAAAGGAAATCATGAACTTGAACTACGGTGGTCCAAAAAGCAAAATCCTTAAAATGTTTTCGCCACGCACGGACGTACAAGCAGTGTTTGTCGAGACGTCGTTCTCAGGTTGGCAGCCGTCTTTGTACCACTGACAAAAACTGCAGACGAGCGTTGAACCGCCAGCTTGAATTCCTATGTAAAGTATCTTTAATTCTTTCGCATCCAGACCCACGTTGGTGGCATTTAGACTCGTTTGATAAAAGTATACAGATCAGCAAAAGAAATGCGACATCCTCGAGATCATCGGAAACACTTCAGTGTTTCCGATGATCTCGATGATGTCGCATTTCTTTTGCTCGTCAGTATACATCAGGTCTGATAGTTCTGATGCAAAGCCTGACCCCTACAGTTGAGA
Organism: Semisulcospira habei; assembly: GCA_036245525.1. NCBI lineage: Eukaryota > Metazoa > Mollusca > Gastropoda > Semisulcospiridae > Semisulcospira > Semisulcospira habei. The sequence goes on along the minus strand of BTPG01000007.1, from coordinate 114,305,618 downwards.
CCGATACGTGCAGTTTCCCTGGTACCTGCAGTCTGTAGTGACACCGAACTTATGTAAATGTCAACACTTATGATCTTGTGTAATAACCGGCGTGTGCGAACATAAAGGCTGTTGACACAGACGTAAACTGATATACTCAAATATGTTGCATAATTTGGTTTCTTTTCATCTCTACGTCACACGACCAGTACTTTAGCGCAAACCGTACCATGTGACCGTGATACAAAAACCCTTTATAGCGACAAATCATAGTGGCGGACTTTTTACAGCCCTCTTTCTAACACGTTTTGGATGCCAGTTTTGTTTCTATAAACGATCACCGAACGTTCTGAAGTACAAATTTACTTAGTGTTGTTCAAAACAACAGGCGCATTACTGGAGACGGCAACGTCATGAAATATTTTAAATTACGTCATCAGTTTATTATGTATAAATATATATTCCTTTTACGTCAGTCGTGTCTGGCGCGATCTAGGTCGGAAGATTTCTTCTTGGTTTCTTTACGAAAATAGTGGAGGAATGAAAACAAATATGTTATTGGTAGCAGGGGCTTGCTGCACGGACCCGTGTAGAAATTCGGGAGGTCAAAGGAACCATTGTACCTCTCAGGTCTTCGGGGTACAAAGGTTCCTTTTACCTCCATCAGGCCTACAAGGGTCCGTGTAGCAAACCCCTGCGACCAATAACTTATAATATCCGTGTCCGCACCAGCGCCAGCTAGACGAGATGGGACTTTCTTAACTCTCAAATTGGTTCTTTCTCTCTTCTTTACGGCAAAAGCTGTCCCCACCAAACCACCATGAGCATTCTGCCATAGGATGGATATAAGCGCTATACACATGAATATCATTATCATCAGACATCATCGTCATCATCATCATCATTTTCCCAAAGTTGGATTTTTAAGCGACCTGCTGTTAAAATTCGCCGACACTTCCGGTTCTCAATGTTGGTTTGATTTGTCTACCCTTTTTTTTTCGCCACCATGTGAGTAGGTATATTGTAAACGTTTCTCCAACTGGAGCAGTAGGCAGTAGAAAGGCGAAGAAGAAGAAGCTCCATTAAAAGTGGAGCAGTCTTTTTTATGTAACACAAGTGCTGAATTAAATTTTGCAGCGCATCTAAAAGTACATGCACGGACATTCAACTACGTAAGCTCAAGGCATACACACGGATACTATATGTTTGTTCTGTGGGTATCCTTTTGCCATCCGACCCCAACCTTCATTCAGTGGCTTAACCCTCTTCACTGCCGAGACTGAATAACTGAACATGATCCAACTGCAAGGGACATAGATCCTCATGAGCCCCCGCGACTGCGGGGGCTCATGAGGATCTATGTCTCTTGCTGAGACCTGTGTATCCATGTTCCTCGGACAGTTGTGGCTTTTGGTCGTAGAATGAACTAAGATTTCAGAAAGAACAATATATGTCCGGTGGCAGGGAAGGGGGTGATCGGATTATATATATATATATACACTCCTACACCAAACTTGAGAAAGACCTTGTAGTGTTACTAAAAGAAAATGCGCTTTGTAAATATTCTTGACTAGCTCAGTTTCATTAGTGAAACATCTGGAATATTTTACGGGACTAGGTACAAGCTGGTATCCAAAAGTTTTGAAGTTGCCTCTGAGGGACCGCGTTACAATTCTAGAGGCAGTATTGGCGCCAAGCTATTCTAGCACCACCCTTGAACTATCATGCTCGATCCACGTCCTGCTGTGGTGTGTAGGGACTGAATGAGTTAAACATGAGGACTGGTTGGTTTCTGTTGTTGTTGCTGTTGTTGTTCCTGCTGCTGCTGTTATTGTTGTTGCCGTTGCTGTTGTTGTTGATGATGATGTTGATATTGTTAGGGTTTTTTTTAGGTTCGGATTTTTGCCTGCGTTTCCTCCTCACCCTTTATTTTTCCTTCGACAGGTTTTGTTGTTTCGTATGCATTTCTATGTCACATTAAAACTTTTATTTGACCGCCTTGTATAGTAACCCCCTCGTGCATGCAGCCACTAGTGCTGTTAACAGATTACTGGATATTGTGTTTATGTTAACAGTACCGGTGGATGCCGGCGTGGACTAGGGAGTCAAGGTTCATTAGCCATAAATTAAATCCACCCAAACATCTGACAAAAAGTGAACACGATCCAACTGCAAGAGACATAGATCCTCATGAGCCCCCGCGTATGCGGGGGCTCATGAGGATCTATACCTCTTGCTGAGACCAATTTGTATCCATGTTTCTTGGACGGTATTGGCTTTTGGTCCTTGAAGGAACCAAGATTTCAGAAGAAAGAAAAATGCACGCAAAGTGACAGGGGAGGAGATAAATCCACTCAACAGCGGGCCGAGGACCGGGTTACTTGTCAACAGCACAAAATACGACTTACCCCCTTATCTTCACCTTGCCAGTGTCACAAATCAAATGGCGGCATATCGCTGCTTGCAAGACCTTTCGGGCTATTTGTTACGCGGTGGCCACTTTATGTTTGGGGTTCACTAGGAACGAACGAACCAACCAACCAAACCTTTTATTGCAGGATACAAACTTTACCCTTGCAAACCTTTCTTACTAGCTGTCCTGGGGAGCTGGGTGGTTCAGTGCTAGCTAGAGTGCTCGATTTCGCTTGTCCGAAACTGAGGTTGCGGATTCGAATCCAGCTGGGGTCAAAATGTGTTCAGTCCCTATTCGGTGCCCGTTTTTAAATCACCTTCGTGGTGGACAAAAGACGTTAAGCTCTAAACGTTTAACGTTTACAAGCCGTCCTTTAAAAAACAATAATCATAATAAGCAATCCAGACCAAAAAGGTGACTGCCAAGCGTGTAATATGCAAAGAAGTACCCAACGTAGAAAGAAACACGCTTAGAAAAGACGGGTACAACACAATTGTTTCTTTCTCCGTTGGGTACTTCTTTATAATCATAATAAGTATTGCAGATTGAAATGACAACATTTTGCAATGCAAAGGAAAATGTGGGGGAAGAGAATGCGTGGGCCTGGGTGTGTGTGTGGGGGGGGGGGGGGTGTTGGAATGGACAGAATAGATGAACTGAGGGGATCGCCAGTGTAACCGCGCCTAAATGTGTGTGTGTTACGTTTGTGGTTGTGTATTCTTTTGAGAGCATGTGTGTGTTAATCATAGGAAAGTAGGCACTTGCCAGAAACTTTCCCAGCTCCCTCCCTCTCTCCACCTTCAACTCGACACCACCCCCATCTCCCTCCCTGACTCGGCCAAAAACCTCAGCGTTATCCTCGATTCCTCTCTTTCCATGACCAGCTTTGTCTCCGCCACGGCTCAGTCATGCTATTTCCACCTCCACCGCATCAGTCAGATCAGAAAATACCGAAGCTGCCACCAAACTTGCTGTCTTTCTCATCCTATCTCGCATCGACTACTGCCATATGCAACTCTCTCCTTTCCGGCTTTCCTCACTCCACCACTTTCACTCTCCAGCGCGTCCAGAACAATGCTGCCCGCCTCGTCCTCAGAAAGAAAAAATCCGACCACATCACTCCCCTGCTCAAACTCCTTTACTGGCTTCCCATCCCCCAACGCATCCAATACAAGATTCTGTCTCTCTGCTACAAATCCCTGAACAACTGCGCTCCTGCCTAGTCTCAAACTTACTTCACCCCTACACTCCTCCCCGCTCCCTCCGCTCCGCCTCCGACCCTCTCCGCCTCCACATCCCCCGCACCAAACTCAGCACTTTCGGCCCCCGCTCCTTCTCTGTATACGGTCCATCCACCTGGAACACTCTCCCACTCTCTCTCCGTCAGAAACACTCTCTCTCCTCCTTCCAGTCTGCCCTCAAAACTCACCTCTTTCAACAGTTCTAGCACTATATCACCACACTCCCCACCCCAAGCTGACTGCCGTAATGTATTTAACTATTTGTGGTACGTGAGTCGTTGTCTAAAGCGTGCGCATGCGTGCGCGAGTTGTGAGTGCGCGCTTAGAGTTATGATTATTATAAGATAAGCGCATTCTAAATACCGTAATTATTATTTATTATTATTAAAGATTATTCATTTGAATTTTTGGGATAAGAATTACGTACCTTTATAGTAGGATTCATTTTCTTTTGCCTGGAGTATTGCAATAGATTTCTGTGTAGCTAGAATGTTGCATAATATTTTTGCTACTTTGTTGAAGTCCGACCTCGTTTGACCTAGAACGTTCTCGAAACGGCGCGATTATTCTAGTAACCTCAAACATGACGTCAAAGTTGTTGGCTACATTTCGTAACATTTTATCGAACTGTGCGCCTAGAGGTTAGTCGAAAGCTGTAGTTAGTGCTAGAGTGTTGTTTATTAATAAGTTTTGGTTACATTTTCTTTTCTGATTGGTTGCCGTGTTGTGTGAATTTGCGGGAAATCTGTAATAGTATAAAAGACGGTGTTAGGAAATGCGTGTGTACATTGTATGAGAGACGCAGTGTGTTAAATGTGTTGATGCATTGTAGAGGAGACAGTGTATCAGTGTTGGTGCATTTGTGGATGCATTGTGCTGAGATTGCATCGCTGTAATAAAATATTGTTGGAACTGTTACTCCAGTGTGGTCTACTACCTTGTGCCACGTGTGACGAGTTGCAGATGAGTGAAGTTTCTTTACAAGAACCCTACGTGCGTGCGTCTGGTGTGATTGTATCATGAGTACTACGACTACGACTTCCACGTAACAGTGTGTGCTGGTATGGTTTTGCACCTTGCGGGTTCCTACAGGTTTTATGGCACTTTAAAGCCTGTACTAATATTCCGAAGTGTCCGGTGTTCACATTGACGAAGTTTACTTTCGCGGGAGTGGACATCGCCAAGCTCTCAGGAACATTTTTTTCATCAACGTTGCTCCCTTGATCAACACACTCAAAAGACTCTCGGGCCAAAGTCGACCGCATTTGGCCGGCCGCGAACATTTGTGCGCGGGCCAACTGCGTTCGACTTCAGCTCATTGACCTTTTGCGCACCGTGTCCGCCGCGCTAAAACCCTGCCCGTCTCGTTTCGAATTACACGCATAGTCTGCGGAACAATGACCAATAAGTGACGCTGCATGGTGCGCGTCTCATTATACATTGTAAACGTTTGACCTCTTCCGTGACTGACCCGCCAGGAAGAGACAACAAGAGTTAGGACCCCTTACAGAGGTTCAGTCTTGTATGAGATTCGAATGCCTATAGGTCACAACAAAAACCTAGAGATGTTGATTATTTATTTATTTGTATTTTACCCATCCATTTGCAAATTTTACATCGCGCAGCATCGAGAGGTTTTCCAATGTATTTTTACATATGGCAATAAAGTTCTATCTTTTCTTTTCTTTTCTCATCTCATCTCATCTCAGTCTTGAAAAGGCCGTACAGATGTTGATTAGCCTCAGTCCGCAGACCATCCGCATAAGTTTTGCCAAGTCAGTGTTTCCCTTGAGACGATCTAGGTTATGTTTGGTTGTTTTTCCATGGTCGTAATGGTTGATGACACGAAGTACCGTTTGCGAGGGTACTCACTAGATAGACTCACTCATCTCGGGGAGTTCGTCACAAGTACACTTCTATTCAAATGAGATGCTTAGTATCTCATGTGAATAAAAGCGTGCTTGTGGCGTACTTACCGAGTTGGTTTATAAGCATCTCAGTCATTTGGATAGAAGCCTAGTACGTCACAAGTTCACTCCCGGCCTATTCAAATGAGATGCTTAGCATCTCATTTGAATAGAGGTGTACTTGTTGTGTACTCCCCGAGCGGGTCCATCTATGGAGTACGCCCGCAAACGGCACGGGGTACCACGCCATTTTATTGACCGCGACGCATGCCTTTTTCACGACCTCGTCAATGTAGAAATTCTAGGATCAAACGAAAGTTTGTGAAAGAGACTGACATAGGTCATTCGTAGAGACTTCAACTGAATTCCTACAAGTCCTTCCCCATTTCCATACTTGATCAGAAATTTAAATAAAATAGTATCTTGGCAGATTGCTTGTGTTTTGTTTGTTTGTTTGTTTGTTTGTTTGTTTGTTTGTTTGTTTGTTTTTGTTTGTTTTTTGCTTGTTAGTTTGTTTGGTTTTTTTGGGGGGAGGTTGTTTGTTTTGTTTTTAATTAAGACACGTACCAACCTCACACACGCATCCACGAAAATAAAATAATATAGTATCTTGCAAGACTGTCTTTAAAATTAATAAATGTATTACCCTCACGCACGCATCCACGGGTATGTTATGCAGCTCTAAACGCACACCTGATTTGATGACACTTTGAACATAGAAAAGTGTTTATGGTCGAAGTAATTTTAGAAGGACGTAGACCTTACACGTGGGGTGTAGAGTGTTCATGGAGAAGTAGTACCTTTGACTTTTCAGCCAGCAGCGCCTCTTGGGGCAGGCGGGAGCACTGGTCTTCACATGGCACTCAACTCTCACAGCTGGCTCCAGGTCCTTTACCTAGCCACACCCCGGTAACCGCTTCTGCTGGCGGGCGAAACGTTGTGAGGGGCTGACGCGTCTTTCAGTCAGTTGAAATACTTGGAGAGGAGACGGGCGCCGCCAAGTTCGCCTAAGCCCATTGAAAGGACTGATGGACAAGCAACAGAATAAGAATAACATGCCGGATCGGTCGGGGCCCGGATCACCAACGACCGCGCACCCCATTGGAGGTCTCCAGGGTGGGGGCGACAAGTGTGTTACTGGAACCAAACCCACCATCAAGCTGCCCACGCAAGGAATAACTATCGGAACTTGGAACGTTCGCACACTCTACCAGTGCGGCAAAGTGAAGGAACTCACCCACGAGTTGAAGCGCTATCGCTGGGACATTGTAGGACTTGCAGAAGTTCGATGGACAGGCTTCGGAGAAACAACAACAGATGAAGGCCATAAAATCTGGTTCAGCGGAAAAGAAACCAAGCACGAACATGGCGTAGCTTTTATCGTAAGGAAAGAGGTGGTTGGAACTGTCATCAGCTGCACCCCCGTGTCAAGCAGACTAATCTCCATCCGCATCTCCGCCCGACCGCACAACATCACTATCATACAAGTATACGCTCCAACAGCAGACCATGATGATGAAGAATTAGAAGAATTTTACGAACAACTGGACAACATCATCAAGAAAACACCTAAGAAAGACATTCTGACTGTCCTCGGTGACTGGAATGCAAAGATCGGCCCTGACGCCTACCAACAATGGGCAGGAACAGCTGGCAAGTTTGGCCTTGGAGAAACAAATGACAGAGGCCTGCGACTTTTAGAGTTCGCAGAGAGTCACCGTCTCACCATTGCTAATACCCTCCATCCACACAAGAAGTCAAGAACAGTGACATGGCAATCGCCAGGAGGCCTGGTCCATAACCAGATTGACTTCATCTTGCTGCCTCGACGATTCAAATCCAGCGTTAACAAAGCACAAACGAGGTCCTTTCCTGGCGCTGATATTGGCAGCGACCACAACCTCGTCCTTACTAGCCTCAAGTTGAAGCTGGCATTGAAACGAGATAGCAAGAACCCTCGCATCAGATTCGACCTCCAGAAGCTAAAAGACCCGGAAGTAGAAGAGCTCTTCCAAGCCCAGGTGGGAGGCAGATTTGCAGCCTTGGCTACTTTGGACTGCGACGTAGACACCCTTGCTGGAAATATAAAAGAGGTGTTACTTTCTACAGCAGAAGAAGTGCTGGGGAAGCAGAGGAAGCGCAAACAGCCCTGGGTCACCGATGACATCCTCGATCTCTGTGATGAGAGGAGAGCCTGGAAGAAAAAGAGAGGCCAAGACCTCACATCAGCAAACAAGTACAGACTTGTCAACAAGAAGATCAGGAAGAGGATGAAAGAAGCCAAAGAAGATTGGATTGAAGACCAGTGTTGTAGCGTGGAAGAGGGCATGGCAAATGGCAACAGCAAGAAGGCTTATGAAACGCTAAGGACCCTCACCAAGACTCAACAGCGAACAGCCACAGTCATCGAAGACAGCAGCGGCCAACTCCTTACGGAAAACACTGCTGTACTAAACAGATGGACTGAGTACTGCCGAGACTTGTATAACTACAAGGCTGAGCCAGACACCAGCATCCTCCAAAACAACCAGGCTGGGGCCAGGAAGGCTGAAGACCTGCCAGTGTTAGCTGAAGAGGTGGAAGCAGCCGTACGCGGCCTGAAGGGAGGAAAGTCTCCAGGTGTAGACAACGTACCTGCTGAACTGTTGAAACATGGAGGAGAAGTAACAACGAAGGTCCTCACTACACTCTGTCAAAAGATCTGGGAGCAAAAGAAATGGCCAGTAGAATGGACACAGTCTCTAGTGATCCCGCTCCCCAAGAAAGGAAATCTGAAACAGTGCCAGAACTACAGAACTATCAGTCTGATAAGTCACCCTAGCAAAGTAATGCTTAGAATCATTCTCAACCGCCTCAAAACTTTCACCGAGGAACTGCTGGCAGAAGAACAGGCTGGCTTCAGAGTTGGAAGAAGCACTGTAGAGCAGATTTTCAACTGCCGCGTCCTGATCGAGAAACATCTGCAGCATCAGCGCGAACTCTACCACAACTTCATTGATTTCAGGAAAGCATTTGATCGCGTCTGGCACGACGGACTCTGGCAAGTCATGAGATCGTTCAACATAGAGGAGGGACTGATCCAAATGATAGAAGCGCTTTACAAGAACGCCTGCAGCGCGGTTCTACTTAACAATCAGTCAGGCGAGTTCTTCAGGACGACGATCGGTGTCCGTCAAGGATGCCTGCTCTCTCCTGTCCTTTTCAACATATTCCTGGAGAAGATCATGCAGGAAACCCTCCACGACCACCATACTTCAATCTCTATTGGTGGCAGATCCCTGTGCAATCTTCGATTCGCAGACGACATTGACCTCATGGCAGGCAGCAATAGTGAGCTCCAAAACCTGACAGACAAACTTTCAAGTAGCGCAGGGTCTTATGGCATGGAGATCAGTACGGATAAAAGCAAAGTGATGATCAACACCACAAGCGACAGCAGCAGCAACATTCACATGAATGGCCAAAAGCTAGAAGAGGTCAATAGCTTCAAGTACTTGGGAGCCACCCTGTCCAAAGACGGTATTTGCATAGCAGAGATCCGTATCAGGATAGGTACAGCAACATCCGCAATGGCCAGGCTGGACAGGATATGGCGAAGTAACTCCATCAGCTTCACCATCAAGTACAGGCTTTACAAGTCCCTCATAGTGTCTATTCTACTCTACGGCTGTGAGACTTGGACACTGCTTGCAGACTCAGAAAAGAAAATCCAGGCCTTTGAGAACAAGTGCCTGAGGAAGTTGCTCCGCATCTCGTACCGCGAGCACAAGACCAACGAATATGTACGGAGCATCGTCACTTCCCTGGTGGGCCCACATGAACCCCTTCTGGCAACCGTGAAACGGCGCAAGCTTGCTTGGTTTGGCCACGTGACCCGACACAACACCTTGTCCAAGACTATCCTCCAAGGCACTCTCGAAGGAAGTCGTCGGCGAGGTCGTCAGAGAAAGAGTTGGGTCGCAAACATAAAAGAATGGACCGAACTCGAGATGTCAGACTTGCTTGCCACCGCCCAAAATAGAACTCAGTCAGTGGAGAGCACTGTCTGTTGCTGCTGCCTTTCAGTCCCCCCAACGCCCAGTTCGGGCAAGGGACTGATGATGATGATGATGATGAGACCTTAAGCCCAGGTGATATTATTCTTTGACCTTCTTTTGCAAACGATGTGTAGTTGGCGTCGTTTGCTTACAGTATGAGATCTCTCAACCGTTTCGGATCTTCCCTTCACTGCTTGTGTGTGAGCGCAGACAACGACACCCAAATGCAAGAGGCATAGATCCTCATGAGCCCCCTCGGACGCGGGGGCTCATGAGGATTTATGCCTCCTGCAAGCAACTAAAATGTCAGTGTGTCTCAGCCAGACGGGGTTGTCCAGTTGTGAATATTCCATGGTTTCAGACACTGATTTTTCACCTTCTGCAGTGAAGGGTGTAAACGGGTCTTCTTCTTTCTTTCTTTCTTTTTTTTCCTGCGGTAATCAGATTGAAGAGTAAGGCTTAACATAAAGCCCTGTTGTTTACGGGTGGCTGACTAATGGGAGAATGAGCATTTACGGAGAACGACTAAACGGGGACGATAAATGGTCGCCCGGACAAAATGTCGACCGGTCAAAAAGTCGACTGGAAAAAAAGACGAAGGGACAAAAAGTCTCATGGACAAATGAGAGAACGGCGACGAAAAGGAGAGTGACAAAATGTGGAATGATGGAGCGATAACCTTGGAATAGGAATGAAGAAAATCATGGAAGAATACAGCATTGGAATAAATGGAGTGGTCAAGTTCGTCGGTTTTCTTCCGAAGTCAGACAAAACCTAAGGTCAACTCTTATTTCAGATCACTGGTCCAGTCGATTTCAGTTGAAACCTAACGTAAAATGTAATCATGGAATGGAACGGCTAAAGAAATTGATTAAACTTCAAGAAATTTCAAAAGACTTTTCTGCAGAAGTCAGACTTTTAAACTCAGTTTTAAATGTGCGTTCGGTGAAAGGGGTAAGATAAAACTTAACCCCTTTACTACCGAGGAAAAGTGAACACGATCCAACTGCGAGAGACATAGATCCTCATGAGCCACCGCGACTGCGGGTGGCTCATAAGGATCTTTGCCTCTTGCTGATATCAATTCGTATCCAGTTTTCTTGGACGGTGTTGGTTTTCTGGTCGTTGATTGAATGAATCAAGATTTCAGAAACCAAAATGTGCGTACAGTGGCAGGGAAGGCGTTAATTTCGAATTTTAAATCCTGACAACAAGCCATCCCCTGCCTGTGAATAAAATGAGTCAAAGTAATCTTTCGATTAGTTTTACTAGGGTGTCAGTTTCTTGCATTCGTCTAGCAGGTGCGAATTAAAAAGGTCGTCTCTAAACCTTCAACTGTCCGTGGCCACACGTGTTCTTTCTGAGTGGAGGCACGTATCCTGATTACAATCTGTATACCTCTTGTAGCTGGGCGGTGGTCATTTTCCTCGGCAGCAAAGATATTTGCCTCGTGGCTACCAGCGGACACAGTTTGTTTGTTGTTTTGTTGGTTTTTGTGTGTGTGTTTGTTTGTTTTTATTTAATATATATATATAAATATATCCAAAGATCCCCGACCGGTCAAAGAGACGTGGACAACAAAGTGGTTTCAGCAAGAGGCATAAATCCTCATGAGCCCCCGCAATTGCAAAACCCGACGGGCTTACGTACATAAATTATTTGGGATGTTGCTCGTAAATTGAGCTATGAGCTATCACGTCGATCTTCTCCTATACTTGGTGCTAACAGTGAAAACGACATAGATGTCTCAGGCCACAGGTACCATCCTGTGAACAGACTTGCCTGGAGCGTGACGAATCTCCGGGCCGCGACCTAATGGGGATAGGGGTATGCCTTCCCACGTTTCTGTGACGTCATTTTCTTCTCTAACGCTTGTGCATGTGACCGAGTCAACTGGTTATGCGTCCAGGGGCGGTTTACTGTTAACTCAGGTCTCAGGCGCCAGCTCGAGGATTCCTTCTGACGAACTTGACGCAGATCATTTGAAAATGAAAATTTGTGCATGAATCCATCAGTGCTATTATAGTACTGATGAATGCATGCCCAGGGCGTCACATTTGTGTGACTATCCAGTGTGACTGTTCAAACCTAAACGTTGCTTGTTATTTGTTGTGTGTTCGAGCTGTGTGTGTACTAAAAAGGTAGGGGGGGTGGGGAGTCGGGGGGAGGGGGGGGTAAATAGGAACGTGGGTGGGGCTGGGAGGGGGTCACGGGGGTACATATATGTGCTATGTTCTTATATATATATAAGAACATAGCACATATATGTACCCCTATATTATATTATATATATATATATATATATATATATATATATATATATATATATATATATATATATATATATATATATATATATATATAATTTTTCATTACATTATGTCATCAGGACATCAGCTGTTCTTTTTGTGCATCGCCTACTAGTTCTAGAAAGAAGAGGGTTAGTGGGAGAGAAGGAATGACAGACCTATCATTTTAAGCCTTCCACTGAACACCTGCTACATAAAGTAGTAGGGACTACCCCCAGGCGCCCCGCAACCCGCTGGAGAATATCCAGTCCTCCCCCCGAGAGAGGAGGCTAGTGCATGAATATTCCCAAACAGATCTTGGACCTGCTGGATAGATTTAAGTATTTGCCGCCTAAGTTTTTTTGGGGGGGCTTTGGGCGACGCCTTTGTTAAAAGTAAAGAATAATTGCACCACAAAATTGCCTAGGTGTTGTCTTTTCAAAATTAGTCTGTCTTCTTCCACTGCAACACCTCATAAAGTTTTCGGGATGCAATCCACATTGTACTGGCGGTGCTACCAGTCAAATTCTGGAGGCAGCTTCTCGTACATGCGTTGTGCTTGCAATTTCAGGATTAGTCCCCGATCACTTTTATGCCAGAGGGACAATAAACTGGAGGTAATGAATGAATGAATTTCAGGTTACGCCGTATGCCTACCTGAAGAGCCCCCCCTTGGGGCGAAACCGGTTGTAGGCGGCAAAAACTTAAATCTATCCAGCAGTTCCAAGATCTGTTTGGGAACTCATGCACTTGCGCCTCCCCTCTCGGGGGGAGGACTGGATATTCTCCAGCGGGTTGCGAGGCGCCTGGGGGGTAGTCCCTACTACTTTATGTAGCAGGTGTTCAGTGGAAGGCTTAAAATGATAGGTCTGTCATTCCTTCTCTCCCACTAACCCTCTCCTTTCTAGAACTAGTAGGCGATGCAGTCACAAAAAGGACAGCTGATGTCCTGATGACACAATGTAAGCTTACCGGCCTGGAATTCCATGGCATTAGCGTAGCAAGAGCATTCTCAGAATTTAATGAAAAATTACGTCCCTTGAGCTATTCTGATTGAGTGCATTTTTTTGGCTTTGGGCGACGCCTTTGTTAAAAGTAAAGAGAATATATATATATATATATATATATATATATATATTATATATATATATATATATATATATATATATATATATATATATATATATATATATATATATATATATATATATATATATATATACACTGTATGTGTAATCAAAAAACAGAAATACAAAATTTAAAAAAATAAAAATGAAAATTTGGGAAACATGCGGAAGCAGTGCACTAAATGAAACGCAGCTGTTTGTTTGTTTGTTTGTCGTACGCTGTTTATGTTGCTGTACTCTGCACTACCTCTCCTTCAACTGTGACGGCCGGTCAAGGTTAAGCCTTTTAGCCCCAAGGTCTCATTTCTCAAATTTTGCAGGTGTTGCCTTACGACTATGTACCAGTTGCAGGAGATGGATTGACCATGATAATTCAAGGGCAGTGCCAGATTAGCTTGGCGCCTGAAGGCGCCAAGCCAATCTAGCACTACCTTTGAATTATCATGGTCTAGCCATCTCCTGCTGACGTTGCAGTCTTTATTTTCTGATTGTACAGTGCATCTAATCTTTGTACACTCGGTCACGTCCATATTGCATTTTAAAAATCTCAGCACTGCGCCCTCGCACACAATGCAAGAGGAAAGGGATTTTTTTATGTTAAATACTAGAGAGCAGATCCAAGAAAATTAATGCGTGGAAGAATATTCGCCGTAGCAGATGAAAGGTAAAATGCAGGTAGAAATAGCTAGGCGCCCAAACGGTGGAAAGATAAATGCATGCAGAAATAGGTGCAAAGGAAAGGTAAATGCGTTCAATTTTAAAACGCTTTAGCGAAGGAAAGGTAAATGCTTGTAGGAATAGGCGCCTGGACCGCCTATTCCTACAAGCATTTACCTTTCCCTACACAAGCATTTACCTTCCCTTCACACAGTGCCTTGATTGAAAGCGTCATTAAACCATATCATACTGAGGCTAAAAGATTCAAATTTGTACACTGCCATATACAAGCTACATTATAGTACTTACAGATATGGATATAGACAAATGGCTTTAGTTCAAGGGTGGTGCCAGAATAGCTTGGCGCCTGCAGGCGCCAAGCTATTCTGGCACTACTCTTGAACTATTTTAGTCAAACTTATTTCACACACTGGTGTATTCCGAATGATAAGGGTTAAACTGCAGATCTACTCATCTTACACTGAAACACTTGACAATAACCAACCTAAAGCCGCCTGGAATGTTCATATCTGCATTCGTAAATTGGGCTCTCGGACAGCTCTACACACTTGTAGAAAGCAAGTTCAAACACATATCTCGTATCAGAGGAAATAATCTCAGGACACGGAAACTGTCATGTCTCCTCAGACTCTTAGACGCTCATTATGTATCTTTTACCGCCAAGACCCGCCATGTAGGGTACCTAACTTGTGATGGTTTCCTCGTCCTGTTTACCAAACTGACACAGCCTATATGCGTATTTACACCCTGTTAGAGTCCTTACACCCTTTACACCCTTCTTTCAGTCCAGCTGGTCAGAATTTGTGCCCTTACCGCCGTGATATGGCCGTGTAGCCTGCCCGGTGTAAACTTCCCCCTATGACTAATATATTCTCGTTTGAGTGAAAATATTTGAGTGATGAGGGTTTTTGAAAGAGTTTAAGCTAATATCTATTTTTCCGCAGAAGGTATTTAGTTAGATCCTCAGGAATTGAATGCCGCCTAGCTGCCCTTCTCACAATGAAAACTATCCAGCAACAAACAAAATAGGCCGATTAAAATTACGTGAACCTGTTCAAACATTCTTGCAGGTGATGTGTTTCATAAGGGACGCACTAAAAAAAACAACAACCGTGTTTACAGTGTTTAGGAGCAGCTTATTGAGTGTTATTTACAAGGGTACATCTTGACATACACCATGGCTGCGGTTGCAAAAGCACGACATCTGTCCATTTAGCACACGCCCTCGAAGGTCGAGATTTTCAAATTTGAGAGTCGTCCTCTATAGGCTGCAATACAGACCAAGAGACAGATCAGCCATGATAATTAATTCAAGGGTGGTGCCAGAATAGCTTGAATGTCTTGGTTTTCAAATTTTGCCGTTGTCCTTTCAGAACTAAATACAGTCCAGGAGACAGATCGATCATACTAGTTTAAGGGTGGTGCCAGAATAGCTTGGCGCCTGGAGGCGCCAAGCTATTCTGGCACCACCCTTGAACTAGCATGGTCGCTTAATATCTTGTTGCAGAGTGTCAGTAATGAGTTTGTTAATACAGACAAGTCGATCACCTTCTAGGATGGCTCGTGTGATAATTTTGATATCCGGCCAAGGCTGTGGGTGTATAGTATTGTGCATGCTATAATCCTTTAAGTTCGCGCCTGAGATAAAGCGTGCGTTTGCATATTTGAGCAACCCCTTCCCTACCACTGGACGCATAGATTTTTCTGAAATCTTTGTTCATTCAACGACCATACGCAACACTGAGCCTTCTAAGGGACATGGATTCCCACTCGTCCCAGAAAGAGGCATATGAAGATCTATGTCTCTTGCAGTTGGATCTTGTTCACTTTTTCTCGGCAGGAAAAGGGCTAAAACCGACTACAGTCATACCTGTTTAAGACGACCATTCTAGGGACTATCAAAAAGTGGTCACTTGGACAGGCGGTCTCGTTGCACATAGCCCTCTAAGCGACAGAAAAAAGACCGTGGGCCCAAAAATGGGTGGTTCTCTGAGACAAGTCATCACTTTACACAGGTTGTCTCCTTGACAGGTTTGATTGTATGGGATTGGCCTGATGTTTGCTTGTTTTCGAAGGGCACATGTGGGTGCATATGTGTATTCTCGAGGTACAAGTAATTATCAGCTTTGCGTTGGCGACATTAGTTATGGTCAGACCGCTTTACATTACATGGTGGTGGTGGTGTCGGATGGATGGATGGGTGGGTGGATGGACAAACAGATAGATGGATGGATGGATTGGTGAACGGACGGATGGATAGATGGATGGATTGATGAATATATTGATGGTCGGACGGACGGACTGACGGATGGATGGATGAATGGATGGATGGATGATCATTGACTAATTGATTGAAACTGGTTATGTGTTTACGGTGTATATCTTTCTTTGAAAAAAAAAAAAGGTCCTTATGTATTACTTCTGTTTTCTACTAGCTTTGGATTCGAAAAAAAAAGTGTTTTGAAATTAATGATGTCTAACTGATCCCCGATACAACAACAACAGTTCTCTTTGAACCTAGTCTCAACAGCAAGTTTGTCCATCACAGCTGACTCGAGGTTTATTTAACATCAGGATCAAGGCCACACGATGTCCCGAATAGAAAGCCTCAAAAGGTTAACCTGGAGGTCAGCACTTTTTTAACAAAACGCTGGCACTAAAATATTTTTATCGCTCAGGCCTCTTCTATCTGCAAGTGGCATAGATTATCATGAGCCCCTGCTTTAGCAGGGGCTCATGAGAATCTATGCCTCTTGCTGATAGTTATCGGAGTCCGCCACGATTATTCCCGTGTCTGTCTGTTTAGTTGGTGACTGTCAGTAAGCGGCGTTTTTAGCCGGCCTGTCTGTGAATGTTTGATTTAAGCCAGGGATGAACGCAAGTGAAAGGACCCAAATACAAGGGGGCTAAAACCTTCCTTCTTTTGACCCGTAAAAGTCTTGACCTCTTGTCTAAAGTTTAGCCTTTTTCCACACCCAACGTCAAGCTGCTTGCCTGATGACTTTTTGCCTAGCAGGTTAAAAACTGTAGGCGTAGTCTGACCGATCTACCGTCATTTCTTATTGTAGGTTTAGTAACGCCGTCCAGTTACTTGTCAGTGAGCATTAGATATTCCGGCCGACCTCGGCCCGAGGAACCTTTGGCTTACTGCAGGCCGGCGGTCTACGTGGCTCCACTGTGATAGCTCAGTCAAGAGTGGCACGACCTTTTGGGGGAATTTGCTGACTAGACTGCGCCTCTCCATCTCCGTCGATCTTGACGAGCTCAAGGACGGCCGTATGCCTGAAGTTTGCTTGGCCCGGTGTCTCCATATATCTACTCAGGCACTACCTTTGAGCTGTCATGATCTAAGTCTCTCGCTGATTGCATTAACCCCTTCGCTGCCTGTGTGCCAGTGGGTGCAGCCGGGATTGTGTTTCTGATATCTTTGTTTATTGATTCAACGTCAGACGACCCCAACCGTCCAAGGAACACGGATATATATAATAATAATAATAATAATAATAATAATAATAATAATAATAATAATAATAATAATAATAATAATAATAATAATAATAATAAGCGCATTAAATAGGCGCTTTATCCCAATTGAAAATCGGCTCAAAGCGCCGCCGCGAACTGAACCCAACAAGCACGCTCGCGTGAATCACGCCCATTCACTCATACACTGTACATAAACACAGAACATTCACGTGGTGCTAAGGGCAAGCTCAAGCGAGCGACTGAAGTTTTTTAGAAATTCAAATCGTTTGTATTTGAAATTTGATTAAGTGGGCTGAAGCTGATACCAAAGTGGAGGGGGAGGAAGAGCCGGAGTACCCGGAGAAAGAACCCCCGACGGTCCGCCCGAATGAACAGTGACACTTACTAGAGGAGACTGTACGCAAAATACTTGGGCCGGTGCTGGGCTTGGCTTGCCCAAGCGCCTTAACCGGTGACTGGAGGATGTAGATTTAGTCTTTGCATCTCTGCTTTGAGGTCAGCTTTGAAATCAGTCGTGAATCGCGAGAAAAGTAAACCAAGTACTTGCTTGCTTGGCTTGACTTCGCGAACGAAGATTCTATAGGGCTTGCCCACGTCGTCTGCAGGCATTTTCGTGACTGCGGAGGCCAATCCGGGACAGGCAGGTTCGACCGCAGTGGCTGCAGGGGAAGGTCTGGTCAGGGTTCTGAGTTACGACAACTCTGTTTTTTTTTTTTTGTTTTTTTTTCTTCTGAGCCGCTTGTACTGTTGACCCTACAAATCGCTGTACTGTAAAGTGTATTCTCATTTATCGCTCTCTCACATTGATGGCCAGTTCAGTAGTCCGAGACATCCGATGGACCGTTATGGTTCAGCCGTCACCCCGGTTCTACACATTGCGCCCGGTACGAAATACCCACAAGTTTTGGAGTTATCCTCTGAGGACTGCATTACAACCATGATAGTTCAAGGGTGGTGGCAAAATAGCCTATAGGCGCCAAGCTATTCCGCCACCACCCTTGAACTATCATGGTTGAGCCATATCTTGCTGTGGTGTGTCGCAGGCAGAATGACTGAGTTAAGAGTAGCGGTCTGATGAGCTGTATACCTTGGCGTAATTATGTTATGAATGAACGGAGATGACTGACTCTGTTCTGTGAAGGCAAGATTTTCATTGTTGTACAATGAAAATCTTGATTTTCACAAAAACGGACTTTCTGTCGTTTGCCATAGCATGGCAACACAGACAAGTTAGAATCGTTTGTCATTAACAGGTTTCAGGACAGTTCGCACGATAAAATTTCTTTTACATAATTTCGATCCAACTCCCTTGGCCCCTTTCGCATTTCTGAACGTGAAGCATTGTAATCTGGCTCTACTGACACGAGAGCAACTAACACGCTGAGCCCTAGGGTCAAATTTCCTAAACTTGGAGTTGCCCTCTGAAGACTGCACAAGAGCTCAGGAGATAGATCGACCGTGACAGTGCAAGGGTGATGCCAGAATAGCTTGACGCCTAAAGAGGCGCCAACCAATTCTGGCACCACCCTTGAACTTATCACGGTCGACTTATCTCTTCTAGCAACTACAAGTTTGAAAACTGGGCCTGTTACCAATAACTTTTACCGTTGGAAAATAAAAGTTCATTGTCATTGTCATTGTGTGTCACGGCTGAACTGCGTTAAATCATTGTACCCCAAGATCGAAATCCCCAAATTGTGCCGTTGTCCTCTGACGGACTGCATTGCAGTGCAGGACACATTTCGACCATGATAGTTCAAGGGCGATGCCAGAATAGCTTGGCGCCCATAGGCGCCAAGCTATTCTGGCACCACCCTTGAACTGTCATGGTCGATCCTTATCTTGCTGTGGTGTGTCTGGGGTAGAATGAGTTAAAAGTGCATGTTCCTTTTCTTTCTAACTTCCCCTATACCCCCCCCCACCTTCACAAGTCAAAAGCTTGGAGACCTTCCCATCCTCACAAGTCGAAAGCTTGGAGACCCGCTTTGCCCCCCCCCCCCACCCCCACCCCCCACCCCTCACCCCACCCCCCACCCCTCACCCCACCCCCTCCTCCCACCCCCGATCCCACCACTAAAAAGAAAAAGAAAAAAATGCCCTTCCATACGACCAGTCCAAACTGACTACAAAATGTCACCACCACCGCTGTTCCATATGTGTGACCTTTCCGAGCCCCATGTAGACATCCAGCATATTCTTCCAAGGTGAACAACCAAGCTTGGGCCATAAACGTTTTTGAATGCAGGCCCCAGAGTCTTTTTCTGCTGAATATAGCTTGTTCTTTGTGCTCTAAGAGGCACACATACACACACAACCACACACACACAAAAAATCAGTAACACAATAGTGCCACGGGTCGTAAGGTCCAAAATCACAGACCAGCACACATATATATTCTATATCCTGTGTTCTATAGAAATACCCAACAATGAACGGTTGACATATTTAGTGTTGTCTGTTCAGCAATATGATACTATAGAAGAATCGTGATCGATTTGCAGAAGATATCGGGTTAACCAGTTACGGTGATTAACTCTTTTTGAACCGAAAAAGAATCAGAAAAAAAGTCTTCTCTTGGGCGTATCTTGTTACCCCGTTCCGGGGATTAACTCTTTTTTTTCTTTTCTTTTCTTTTCTTTTTTTTTTTTTCTTTTTTTTTTTTTTTTCTCTCTCTTTTTTGGGGGTCGGGGGGGGGGGGGGTCGGGGGGGGGGGGGGGGGGGGAGAGAGAACGAAAGGTGTATAAAAATGTCATCTGTCAGATATGTATTCAGACATTAACCCGTTTAGCCCTAAGGTCCTATTTCTCAAATTTGGACGTGTTACCTAAAAACATTGTACTAGTTGTAGGAGATGGCTTGATTGTGATAATTCAAGGGTAGTGCCAGATGAGCATGGCGCCTGAAGGCGCCAAGCTCATCTGGCACTACCCTTGAATTATCATAATCAATCCTTCTCCTGCTGCACGGACCCGAGGCAAAAAGGGTTAATTGTATGTGCACTTTCAGTTTGTGCAGCAAGGTTTGAGGCGGTTTATATAATAAGCCCCCCCCCCCCCTACCCCCATCTATACCCTCCCACTCCCACTCCTCCCCATTAGCCCCCGACAGTCCTACTCAACCCCCACTCCCCCCCCCCTCCCGGGGGGGGGGGGGAGTGGGGGTTGAGTAGGACCCCCCACCGTCGTAGGTTCGAGTAAGCATTTAATCTAGGCACTGCCGAGAATAAGTAAACCCAATCCATATGCATGCAACATAGACATAGTTGCAGGGACTCATGAGGATCTATGCCTCTTGCTGACACCATTTTGTAGCCATGTTCCTTAGACGGATGATTTCAGAAAAAAAATTGTGAACACTTACAGTGAAGAAGTTCACTGAAACACGGCCTTGTGGTTGAAAGAGATGTATAATTGAATAGCCTGTAGTGAGTGGTGTGAGGATTGGTGTTTATTTACCTGAGATCAAAAGGCAGCGGGTAGTTGGCCTAATACGTTGAAATTCTACACAACAAGGCTTTAGCACGAACTGTTTGTGGTTGTATGTTTGTTGGTGGTGATTGTAGTGGTTGGGGGGGGGGGGGGAGGGGAGCAGTTCCAAGGGGGATGGGATGCAGAAGGAGAAGTATGGAGCACAGGCATGGGATGATAAATGTGTGATCGACCACCCTTATAACACGGGTAGAAGAAAATAGCATATGAACCTGTGCTATGTAGGGGTGTTCGATTTTAGACAGTGGCAAGGAGCAAATGGATGGACTCGACTGACCGACAGACGGACGGATGCGGATGTTGTTGTTGTTGTCGTCGTCGTCGTCGATGATGATTATGGTGGTGGTGGTGGTGATGATGATGTGATGATGATCATGATGATGATGATGATGTTGTTGTTTTTCTTCTCGCTTGTTTGTTATTCAAGCGTATTTAGTTTTTCTGCTGTTTGATTTCTTTTCTGAAACTAATATTTTGTTTCCTTTATTAATATTGTATTTCCTGTTTGCGTGTGTTACAGTCGTCATGTCGAAACAGAGGGAGTATCGGAGGCTACTTTCTGGCCGGTCGCTCCATGCACTGGATCCCGGTATGCATACCATTATTTTAGTGAGGTTTCGTTTGCACGAACGACTCCCGACAACGAACAAGAGCGAAAACATGCCGAATAAACAGCTGGTTACGAGGGCCCGGGGTCATGAGGATCTATGACGTGTATTCCTTGTCCTGTAGGACGGCACAGTTCTCTCCCTTTCTGTTCCGTTTCTATGTTTACCTGTTATTTATCTGAAGAATAATTATACTCTGGTTTGGACGAGCTGACAAACAGACTGATGGACAGATGAACTGACCGAAACTACGATGGATGGGTGGATCTGCATAGATTGATTGATTCTTTGGTTATTAATTGATTGAATGTTTGATCGATGGACGGGTTGACTGACTGACTGACTGACTGACTGACTGACTGACTGACTGAATGAATGAATGAATGAATACTACTGAATGAATAATTACAAAGTAGGTACGAGCACTGTCAGGGGAGAGAATTGTGCATTAATCAAGAAATCAGTTCAATCCAAAATCACAGGTCCATACTGGATCACAGATCCATATTCGTTGGCCTAACAGGGATTAGCACTGGCAGTCTCCCCTTTTATTTTCATTTATGACTGAATGAATGATTGAATGATGGATAGATGGACGGACATACTGACTAACGGATGGATGGATGGATGGAGTCAGTCAGTCAGTCAGTCAGCAGTCAGTCAGTCAGTGATTTGTTCCTTGATTGTTTCATTGATTCCTTGATTGATTCCTTGATTCATTGATTCATTGACTGATGCCAGGTGGGAGCGTCTCTGTTCGCCAGTAACATCGGCAGCGGGCACTTCGTGGGTCTGGCAGGGTCGGGAGCCGCCAGTGGGCTGGGCATCGCCGTCTTCGAGCTGAATGTACGTACCCCCGATCGGCAGTGCGTGCGTTGGTCTGTGATATTGGACCTTACGGCTGTCAAGCCGTAAGGTCCAAAATCACAGACCAGCACACCTGAATGAAAACTGCAGCAAGAAAACACTAACAAATTTTAATGTCCACTTCACTAACTGGATGGCGGTTGGGCCGCGGCTATTGCACGGTATCGCTCGACGGAAAAGACGCGTAGTTACGTGTCTTTTCCACGGAGCGATATCGTGAGCAACAGTCAAGGGGTTAACTCATGCGCGGCCAGCCGCATCCGGATGCGCGGCATAAGCCGCGCATCCGGATACGGCTTGCCGCGAATGAGTTAATGTTTGCAAAGCGTAGTATGATAGATGTGCTGCCGTCTGTGATTTTGAATCTTACGGCGGCTAAACAAAGTCTGTTATATTACTGGGCATGGTTCAGAAATGTAACGGCAGTTTCAGGCGAGACTTTGTGTATACGTTGTTGTTGGATATTATAAATTATACAGCACATGCCGTACGCGTATATTGTGCGTCTATCAAGTATCATAAATATGCATCGTTCTACTGATTACAGTGGTGTATGAACCGGAAGGGGCGGGAGGGGGTGGGGTTGGGGGGGGGGGTGCAGAATGGGCGGTTCAGAAAAGGCAAGGGAGAGTATCTTTTCGCCCCCTCCCCCCCCCCCACCCCCCACCATCCCGTGAGTGTTAATATTTTGTTGGCAGTAAATTACTTTCTCTACACCTCTTGCTGATACTTGACCCCATGAAAATTAACTTATTCGCGGCCAGCCGCATCCGGATGCGCGGCTTTTGCCGCGCATCTGGATGCGGCCGCGAATGAGTTAACCTCCTTGTGCATGCAGCCACCGTTACTGTAAACAGTAAACATCACCGGCGGCTGCATGCACAGAAGTGTTAACATAGGGGATGTTGAGTCACGTTTGTTGTGTCTTGAAGGCCATCTTCGTGCTGATGATCCTGGGCTGGCTGTTCGTCCCGGTCTACGTGGCCGCTGGGGTGCGTATAATACGGTCCACTTATATATGATGATTAACTCATTCAAGTCGCCTCGCGTCAATAGCTGCGGGTGTCAAATAGCGTTGCCGACGGCAACGCTATACGATCTTTCGCAGCTATTGATGGGGAGCGCTTTGAATGAGTAAATAACATGACTCATTAACTCCCCCTTAACCCCCCTCCCCCCCCCCCCCGCATGCAGCCATCTGTATATAGAACTGTATATAGCACTGGTGGCTGCGTGCACAAGGTCAAAGGAATTAATATGTCCAAAGCCGTAGTGTACATGTATATTCTGTGTTTTGAATCTGCTAACATCCACCCGCATGAAAAAAAAATTAAGTCAAACTCAACACATTAGTAATGCCCTTGAAATTTACTTTAAACTTGTACATTTTGGAGTAATTTTTGGCTTTCTTATATCTAGGTGTTTTGTGGCAAAATATATTACTGATTTAAATCTTAAAATATTTATGATAAAGGAATCGCTTCGTTACTTTTTATGTATGCCTTCTTTGCCCAGTGTATCAATGACCTTGACCTTGAAGTGACTTTGACCGTTTGACCTTGAAAATGGTAAAGGAACGAGCGTTTATTTTGCCTAGGTGTTCACCATGCCCGAGTACCTGCGGAAAAGGTTCGGAGGACAGCGTATCCGAGTGTACCTGTCGGTTCTAGCCCTGCTTCTCTACGTCTTCACGAAAATCTCTGTGAGTGGCATGCTAGAGCTCATGTCGAATTTCATGCTGGATCTCAAACGTCCCGTACCATCAGCGCGAGTACTCTCCAGATAGACCCACTCGGAGAGTGCGCCACAAGTATACTTCTATTCAAATGAGATGCTTTCGCATCTCATTTGAATAGAAGTTTACTTGTGGCGTACTCCCCCGAGTGTGTCTGTCTGAGGTGTACCGCAATGTTCTTTTGCGTGCTGGGTCTGTTGTCATATGATGAACAGACATTTGTTTTAATACAATAAAGAGGTGCCTGTTTATTTTGAGGAGAACAACTGTGGGCTGAAAAGAATTGTCTGTAAAAAAGTATGTTTTGTCACAAATCTAAAGGTTTGCTGTTTGACTTGTAATTTTATTTAGGTTGTTGGGTTGTTGTTTTTGTTTTGTGGATGTTTGTTTGTTGGGTTTTTTTTCCTTGTGGTTTGTTTGTTTGTTTGTTTTTCTATTTTCTCTTGGTATTTTTTATTTGAATTTACGTGTTTTCATTCAGGCTGATCTGTACTCGGGGGCTATCTTCCTGACGCAAGCCCTGCCGGAACTCAATCTATACGTGGCCATCATCATTCTGCTGGCTGTGGCAGCCGTTTTTACCATTGGAGGTAATCAGAGAAACCTTTGTCCACCAACCCTGCATTGACTCGTCCCCCCCCCCCAACCCCACCCCCCCAACCCCCCCCCCACCCCCATCATCCTCCCCCCCCCCCTTCCACTCCCACCTAGCCCCTAATCCGACAGTCATCCTTCCGCCTTTAATTGTCTATTGGGTATTTCTTTCAAGATGACCACCACTCAAAACCGTCGTTCGTTTCAATGTATACCCATGCACTCTGTGTTGCAGGTGGTCTGACTGCTGTCATCTGGACGGATTTCATCCAGACTATCATCATGGTGGTCGGTGCTTTCATCCTTATGGTCATGAGTAGGTGATATTTTCTCACCCCTTCACTGCCCAAAATTTGAAAATTTGTTTTTAACCCCCAGACTGCTACTGACAATACCGTTCAGTGGAAAAGACGCATAACTACGTGTCTTTTCCACTGAATGGTATTGTCAATAGCAGTCAATGAGTTAAACAGGTGAAGCTCACTTGACAGTTAGGTGCCACATAATTCTCTATTATGATTATTTATTATTATGAAAGCTGATGTGGTCACTAGGGTGTACTTTTTAGGTCCAAGTAGACTGTCCTGTTTTACACTGTACACAGGGTACACTGTCCTCAGGGTACACTGTCCTGTGTTATACTTTAACCAAGTCTTTTTACACTGTGCTCCTGGTACACTGATCAGTGTTACACTGCACTCTGGGTGCACTGTCCTTTTACACTGTGCTCCTGGTACACTGATCAGTGTTACACTGCACTCTGGGTGCACTGCCCTTTTACACTGTACTCCTAGTACACTGACCAATGTTACACTGTACTGTCCTTTTACACTGTACCCCTGGTACACTGTCCTGTGTTACACTATAAGTTATTGTTCGCAGGAGTTTGCTACACAAACCCCGGTAGGCCTGAGGGAGGTCAAAGGAACCATTCGACCCCGAAGACCGAAGGCCTGAGGGGTTCAATAGTTCCTTTCACCTCCCGAAGCCATACAAAGGTCCGTGCAGCAAGCCCCTGTTACAAATAATGTACTTGTTTTCATTCTTCCACTATTAGTCTATTTTCGTAAAAGAAATCAAGAAGAGATCTTCCGACCTGGATCGCGCCAGACATGACCGACGTAAAAGAAATATATATTTATACATATAATAGACTTGTGACGTTATTTAAAATCTTTCATGACGTTGCCTTCTCCAGTAGTGTGCCTGTTGTTTCGAACAACACTAAGCAACTTTGTACTTTAGAATGTTTTGGTGCTCTTTTGTAGAACAAAACTGGCATTCAAGACGCTTCAGAAAGAGGGCTACAAAAAGTCCGCCATTAGTCGCTAAAAAGGGGTTTTGTAGCTCGGTCACGTGGTACAGTTTGCGATAAAAAGATTGGTCGTGTGACGTAAGGATGAAAACAATGTACTCTGTACTCTGGGTACACTGTCTCATGTTACACTGTACTCTGGGTACACTTCTTTTGTTACACCGCTGCACCCATTAATGTGTCCATACAATTTCTCTAGGTTTCATCCGAATCGGAGGCTACGAGGCTCTCCAGAAGAAGTTCTTTGAAGCCTGGCCCAACACGACCTTGAACCATTTCGGAGTCAAGGACGATAACTACAGCTATACCAAGTGCGGAATCCCGCCAGATAACTCTTGGCACCTCATGCGATCTGCCGATGATGGTGGTCTCCCGTGGCCTGGAGTTATATTTGGCTTGACCATTTCGTCTGTCTGGTACTGGTGCTCCGATCAGGTGAAAGTTCAGTTCCTATTCTAGCTTTTAAGCTCTTTATACATGCAGCCACCGGTTCTGCGATATAGTGTCGTCGCGCATATGGAAACACCTTTATTTCTATGTTCTCAATTCGTGTCCCAGTCGCCACTGCTTTCCCGTCGCTATCGTGCCACTATATGGAAACACCCCCTAAATCTGTGATGTTTCGCTAATAACTGGCCAAGAATGTAGCGTATGCCAAGTCTGCAACACTTTTGACTGATGTCGATGGTCTTTGTCTACTTTTAATTCACACAAATTGTCTGTTTTCAGGTGATCGTTCAGCGTGCCCTTGCTGCCAAGAACCTTGCCAATGCCAAGGCCGGGACACTGTTCGCTGGATACCTCAAGTTTCTCCCCATGTGGCTGATCATCTTCCCTGGCATGATCGCTCGTGTGCTTTTCCCTGGTGAGTGTTTGCCCTTTCACCCGTGATATTTGTTAGCGTCGGCGTCGACCCAGCCTCGGCCAGTGTGACATAATTATATGCTGCTCAAAAATAGTAAGACATATTTGTATTAACTTTTTAGCTTGAATTACTAAAAGTTCTTAGAATGGGTATAACATGATATAGGCTATATTAGCGATTAGCCATCCCACTGGCCTACAATTTCACAACATTGGTCTAACACATAGTGCTCACAAAAAGTAAAGGACGTCATAATTTCAGTTTGAATTACTAAAGTGTTCCAAAACACCTTACATCTGCAAACTGTAGACACCTTTTCGGTCTGATTTTTTAACCCTTTTTGGGACATTTTGGTACTTCAAGCTGAAAGTTCTTTACTTTATGTGAGCACTATATGTCACACCAATGCTGTGAAATTACAGGCCAGTGGCAGGGCTAATCACTGATATAAGCGTTGTTATACCCATTCTGAGGACTGTTAGTAATTCAAGCTGGAAAAAAATAATATACCTTACTGCTTGTGAGTAGTATATATCACTTTGGCCGAGGTTGGATCGACGCCGAGGTTGGGACCTAACAAAACTCTGCAAGAAGATATGGAGCCACCTTGCCAGTGCACGTCGTACTTCTTTAGGCAATAGGTGTCCCTGTTACCCCATCACTTGTAACGTGGAGGTTGACCCCTTCACTGCCAGTGGACACAGACTGTGTTTTTGAAATCACTGTAAAGTCAACGTCAAAAATCAGAATGAAGGAAGGGGAAATGGATGGATGGATGGATGGATGGATGGATGGATGGATGGATGGATGGATGGATGGATGGATGGATGGATGGATGGATGGATGGATGGATGGATGGATGGATGGATGGTGGGATGGTGGGATCAGTGGATGGTGGGATGGTGGGTGGGCGAGTGGGATGGATGGATGGATGGATGGATGGATGGATGGATGGATGGATGGATGGATGGATGGATGGATGGATGGATGGATGGATGGACGGACCAACGGACGGACGGACGAACGACGAAAGGACGGACGAAAAAACGAACGAACGAACAAATGAAAATTTCCTTAACGTCTGTTCATACCTTGTTAATTTTAAACAATGTGAAAGATCCCCAACCGTCAAAGAAACATTGATACAAAGTGGTTCCAGCAAGAGGCAAAGATCCTCATGAGCCCCGCAACTGCGGGTGCTCATGAGGATCTATACCTCTTGCATTTGGGTGGTGTTCAGTTTTTTTTTCTGAAAAGGTCACACCCAAAATTAACCAATCCTCCCCTACAGATCGCATCGCGTGCGGAGACCCCGACGAATGCGAAGCCATCTGCGGCAGCCGGTCTGGGTGCACCAACATCGCCTACCCCACGCTGGTTCTGGAGCTGATGCCTGACGGCCTGCGAGGGCTGATGCTGGCCGTGATGATGTCCGCCCTCATCTCGTCGTTGACCTCTATTTTCAACTCCTCGTCCACCATCTTCACCATGGACATCTGGCGACGTATCCGCAAAGGGGCGTCTGAAGTGGAGCTGATGATTGTTGGACGGTGAGGGTTTGTTAACTCCTGAGTCAGAAATAGGTTATAAAATGCACGGTGTTCACACGTTCAGTGGATGATCGTTGGAATCGGGCTACCCAACAACAAAAAAAAAAAGGCAGACGTCAGCCGTAGTCAGCCCACGCCTCGTTTCCGCCGGGCGGAATCGTCAGCAGCAGTTAGCGTGTTAACCCTCTGCGTGTCGGTAGCGGTTTTATTCGCGATGATTCCTGTCGGAGCTCTTCCATTACACTCAAGCTATCACCTGTCGGAATCATCGCGACTAAAACCGCTACCGACACGCAAAGAGTTCATTGTCCTGGTCATTGTAGGAGTTGTGTGTAAATTCGTATCATCAAAAAAAATACTCAAAAAATTTTTAAAAAAACATTCAGAATTGTACGCGGCACTGCTACCAGATTGTGTCACAAATATAGCCAACTTCGAGCATAGGATATATATATATATATATATATATATATATATATATATATATATATATATATATATATATATATATATATATATATATATATATATATATATATATATATATATATATATATATAAAAGAAAGTAAGTAAATTACACCTTTTATCATAATTTTAAATTAACTCCATATATACAAACAAACAAAAGCATTTAAGCATTTTAATGCATAAATATCCCGACGTTTTACACCGGTTCATTGAGCAGCTAACGCACCATGTCAATCGAAGATTTTCTAACTTTGTTTCATAATTGCAGGTTGTCTGTCTTGATCTTGGTGGGTGTTGGCATAGCGTGGATCCCCGTCGTGCAAAACATCTCCGAGCTCTTCCATTACATTCAAGCTATCACCAGTTTCCTGGCGCCTCCCGTCTGTGCCGTGTACTGTCTGGCCATCTTCTGGAAACGAACTAACGAACCGGTTAATAGCGTGGCTAGCCCGCGATATTTTCAAGTGCCTCTCCAGGCGCTAGGCTTAATCAGGCACTGCCGTTGAGTTATACTGCTTTGTGTGTGGAGGCAAATGAAAAAATATATATAAAAAGAGATACGTTATAGTACAAATATTTATTTATTTATTTGTTTATTTGGGGGGTGGGGTCATTTATTTATTTATTTATCTGTTTTATTATTTATTTATTTACGCCTTAACTGCCAGGGCAAGGCAAACGCTACCAAGCTGAAAGAGACATAAACCCTCATGAGTCCCCGCAGTCGTGGGGGCTCATGCGGATTTATGTCTCTGTATTAGACGTATTTTATTTATGCCTGATTTTGTCCTATTTATATCTGCGTTCTCCACGCAAATGTCGGTGAGTGTGCAGTCGTTTCAGACGTGAAATTGGGCAGCGAAGGGGTTAAACCAGGGAATGCTCTATGGCCTGATAGTGGGCGTGATCGTGGGTTTCGTGCTATTCACCAGGAAGCACAGTTACATCGTCCCTAGGTCCCTTTGCTCAGTGTGTGTCAACTTGTTGTTTCTTTTCTTTCCCAGGGAGCGTTCTGGGGCCTGATGGTGGGCCTGGTGGTGGGCTTGATCCGATTCGCCTGGGAGTACAGCTACACCGCCGTGCCCTGCGGGGAGGAACACAACGACCACCGCCCCGACATCATCGCCAAGGTCCACTACCTGCACTTCGGCATCTTGCTTTGTGGCATCGTCGTCGTCGTCACGGTCGTCATCTCTCTCCTCACTGAGCCCATCGATGAAATCCATGTGAGTGATATGTTGTTGAAACCTTCAGTGCCAGCGGAGGTAGATTGCGTTTCTGAAGCCTCTGTTAATTCAGTGCCATAGAGCCCGGGCTGTTCAAGAAACACAGACACGACGTGCTGACTGCAAGAGACATAGATCTTCATCAGCCCCCGCAGCTGAGATGGCTTATGAGGATCTATGTCTCTTGCAGTTGGATCGCGTTCACTGCCAGTGGAGGCAGACGGTGTTACTGAAGCCTCTGTTAATTCAATGCTGAAGAGACCCAGCTATTCAAGAAACACAGACACGAAGTGGTGACTGCAAGAAATAGATCTTCATGAGAAGAAACGCAGACACGAAGTGGTGATTGTAAGAGACATAGAGGGGGAGGGATTGTCAGGGGGCAGTAGTGTATAGGAAGACATTTGTCATTGAAAGGGGGGGGGGGGATGAGGCCAGCGTGCCTGACATGTTACTTTTTAGCGGGTGGGGTGTGTGTTAGGGGGAGGGAGGGGGGGCAGGTGACAGTCTAACCTTTGAAGATACAAACGATGGGGTAGAGGGGCGTTGTTGGGGGAGGGGGGGGGGGGTATTGAGATTTATCATATCTACGTGAAATTTGAGCAGCCTTCTTTTAGAGAGGGGGTTTTGTCCCCTCCCCCCCCCCCCCCCCCACCCCCCCACCCCACCCCCACCACCTCCCCCCCCCCCCCCCCTCTCTCTCAGAGTAATTAATATAGCTCGAAATTTCGATGTTGACTTTTTGATCACTCGCAGCTGCAACGCCTGACGTTCTGGAGCCGGTTCAGCACGCTGAAGAGAATCGACCTGTCTGAGGTGGAGGCCGAGCAGAACCCACCAGACACAACGCCCAAAGAGGAGAAGAAGCCCTCCATCTTGCAGGATGGTCAGTGCACCGCTTTTCCTTCAGTTCTCATTTGTTTTAGCATATTCAGTGCTGACACTCTAGAGCATCTATCGACCATGCTAGTTTAAGGGTGATGCCAGAATAGCTTGGCGCCTGAAGGCGCCAAGCTATTCTTGCATCACCCTTAAACTAGCATGGTCCATCTGTCTTCGAAATTACTTTGTCGCCTTCAGAATACATCTCTCTAACTTGATTTGGGAATTTGCGACCTTTTGTATAGAATGGATAACGCCCCTTGAGCATACAGCCAGTAAGTTCGAAGACAGATCGACCATGCTAGTTTAAGGGTGGTGCCAGAATAGTGTGGCACCTAAAGGCGCCACGCAATTCTGGCACCACCCTTAAGTTAGCATGGTTGATCTGTCTCCGAAATTACTTTGTAGTCTTCAAAGGGCAACTGCAAAATGTTGGAATTTCAGACTTCAGTGTAGAATGTGTTAACCCCCTTGTGCATCCAGCCAGCGACTACCAAACAGCCAAACACTACAGGTGGCAGCATGAGTACCAGGGAGTTAAAATCAACAAGGGTGAACTTCGGGCAATTTTTTACCTACTTCTGATAGGGAATAACCTTACTCTGTTAGTGCTGACTTTCAGCCAGTCACTCCTATCGTTAGTTCTGGTGTTAAAGTGACAGCTGTTATTTCGACGTATATGTGTACATGTACTTGTCTGCTTCCGATCCAGATGCTTTTGTATAGGAGATGTATTTTTTGTATATTGTATATTCCACAGAGGTTGGGAAATCAGATTAGGTCAAAATAGCACGTGTTTCGACGGAAACAGAGGACTAAATCGCATGTTTGTCTGGGATTTTAGTCCACTGTTTTCGTCGAAGCCGCACGTACGGTTTAAGCCAGTCGGAAGTCATTTGTTGCCGTACGCAATCTGGGCAGAGCTATAAAGATGCATGACTAGTATAACATACCAGACTCGGCTAGCCAGAAGGTTGCCGTACGTTGCTTAATATAAGTTATTGGTCGCAGGTGTTTGCTACACGGACCCTTGTAAGCCTGAGGGAGGTCAAAGGAACCATTGTACCCCGAAGGCCGAAGGCCTGAGGGGTACAATGGATCCTTTGACCTCCCGAAAGCCTACAAGGGTCCGTGCAGCAAGCCCCTGCTACCAATAACGTATTTGTTTTCATTCATCCACTATTTTCGTAAAAGAAATCAAGAAGAAATCTTCCGACCTGGATTGCGCCAGACATGACTGACGTAAAAGGAATATATATTGATACATAATAGACGTATGACGTAATTTAAAAATCTTTCATGACGTTGCCGTCTCTAGTAGTGTGCCTTTTGTTTCGAACAACACGAAGTAACTTTGTACTTTGGAACGTTTGGGTGATCTTTTATGGAACAAAACTGGCAACCAAGACGCGTCACAAAGAGGGCTACAAGACGTTCGCCATTTCTCGCTACAAGAGTTTTTGTAGCTCGATCATGTGGTACAGTT
Organism: Semisulcospira habei; assembly: GCA_036245525.1. NCBI lineage: Eukaryota > Metazoa > Mollusca > Gastropoda > Semisulcospiridae > Semisulcospira > Semisulcospira habei. The sequence continues at coordinate 114,273,376 of BTPG01000007.1, read as the reverse complement.
TGCGCTAAAGTGATTGGTCGTGTGACGTAAGAATGAAAACAATATAAGTTATTGGTAGCAAGGGTTTGCTACACGGACCCTTGTAGGCCTGAGGGAGGTCAAAAGAACCAATGTACCCCGAAGGCCTGAAGGGTACAATGGTTCCCTTGACCTCCCGAAGGCCTACAAGGGTCCGTGCAGTAAGCCCCTGCTACCAATAACGTATATGTTTTCATTCCTCCACAATTTTTGTAAAAGAAATCAAGAAGAAATCTTCCGGCCTGGACCACGCCAGACATGACTGACGTCAAAGGAATATACATTTATACATAATAGACTTATGACGTAATTTAAAATATTTCATGACGTTGCCATCTCCAGTAGTGTGCTTGTAGTTGTTTCGAACAACACGAAAGAAGTACCCAACGGAGAAAGAAACACGCTTAGAAAAGACGGGTACAACACAATTTATTAATATTTCGGGTAAATACCCTTTGTCAAAATAGACAAACAAACAAACAGAGAGATTAGCCGCTACTTATCTTCATTGGCAGAAGGAATGTCACATTCCTTCTGCCAATGAAGATAAGTAGCGTCTAATCTCTCTGTTTGTTTGTTTGTCAATTTTGACAAAGGGTATTTACCCGAAATATTAATAAATTGTGTTGTACCCGTCTTTTCTAAGCGTGTTTCTTTCTCCGTTGGGTACTTCTTTGCATATTACACGCTTGGCAGTCACCTTTTTGGTCTGAACAACACTAAGTAACTTTTTACTTTAGAACGTTTTGGTGATCTTTAAATTTTATGGCACAAAACTCATATCCAAGATGCGTCACAAAGAGGGCCACAAGAAGACCGCCATTTTTCGCTAAAAGGGTCACATGGTACGGTTTGCGCTAAAACACTGGTCGTGTAACGTAGGGATGAAAACAATGTTATTTATTTATTGCTATATTTCAGATCCCTATGACAGCCTGCCGTGGTACAAGAAAATGTGCCAATGGATTTGCGGCATTGAGAAGATGGGTGGTGAGCAACACGAACTTACCGACGCAGAAATGCGCGCCATCGAAGAGAAGGCGACGTCAATTCACGAGGAGAATTGGGCGCGACGCGTCCTCAACGTCAACGCGGTGGTTCTAATGACCCTGGCCATATTCTGCTGGGGATTCTTCGCCTAGATCATACAGCTACATCGCCAGAGGCTTTCTTGGCGTTGGCGCGCAGTACGCTAAGTTGTAACGAGCGTGGGGACGATGTTACAGGTGTCAAAAAAGGTGGTGGAGACTCCATCCCAAAACGAGCATTCAAAAACCCAGCGAGCACTGAAAGACAAATCTAGGGGCCTACGTCAGCCTCTGTTTGCCCGCGTACGGCTGTACGCGGGTCAACGCCGGCCGACTTGGGCTTGATGGAATTGTACTCACTGGAAAAATGTGTGACATATTTCCACAAAGCTTGCGTGGAGTCTTTCCGATCATTGTGACGGCTGTGACAAAACTGAAGGAGACAGACCTCAAGTTGTCAGTCCTCAAGAATGTGTGACAATTGTCACATTGTCAGAGAACTCGTCAGCTACAACAGTTTGGTTGAAGGAGATCGTGGATTGCTCACTATGATTTTCTCTGTCCGAACATTCAGACTCTCTCTTTTGCATGTCAACCAGTAGAAATATTAGTAGGTTACGGTGTCAGGTACGTGAAGCCGTAGCAAAATCACAGACCAGCGCGCAAGACTTTATATATATATATAAAGAATTTTTGTACGTGCGCTGATGCGACGTTTTTCTTCCAAGTTTTGGGTTGTTGTTGTTTTTTTGTTGGTTTTTTTTCCCCAGAGTATTGCACTATGCTTGCTCAGCAGTAGGTTTCGTGAAAGAAATATATTTATAACAATCGTTGCTTCCAAAAAATTCACAGGGTGCTTCGGATCTGCTTTAAATGGTACAACTGAAAACATTCCATCCGTCACATATTAATGGAGCTACAATTGTTTTTATTTTTTTTCTCAGTGCATTCCAATGATTTTAATGTATTTTCTGTATCCCGTGTTTGTTTTGTTGTTTTATTTCTTGGGGGGGAGGTGGGGGGGGGTTGGATTTTGTGTGTGTGTGTGTGTGTTTGTTGTTGTTTTGTTGTCGTTTTTTGTTGTTTTGTTTGTTTGTTTTTTTTGGGTTTTGTTGTTGTTGTTGTTGTTGTTTTGTTTGTTTGGGGGTTTTTTTGGTTGGGGGGGGGGGTGTTTTGGTTTTGGGGGTTGTTTTTGTTGTTTTTTGTTGTTTTTTTTGGGGGGGTTGTTTTTGGGGTTTTTTTTCTTTTTTCTTTTTTGTTGTTGTTGGGGGGGGGAGGCTGCGGTGGCTTTTCCTCTCTTTCAGAAAGTGTTTAATTTTTTTTTTTTTTTTTTTTTTTGTATCCCACAGTAAAGCATTGGGGATTCCTGTCTTTTGCCATGTTATTCTTGTATGATAGCCTGCTCATGTATATTTTAAGCATATGTTAAATAGTATAAGTTATTGGTCACAGGGGTTTGCTACACGGACCCTTGTAGGCCTGAGGGAGGTCACAGGAACCTTTGTACCTCGAAGGCCGAAGGTCTGAGGGGTACAATGGTTCCTTTGACCTCCCGAAGGCCTACAAGGGTCCGTGCAGCAAGCCCGTGCTACCAACAACGTATTTGTTTTCATTCCTCCACAATTTTCGTAAAAGAAATCTTCCGACCTGGATCACGCCAAACATAACTGACGTCAAAGGAATATACATTTATACGTAATAGACTTATGACGTAATTTGAAATATTTCATGACCATACCGTCTCCAGTACTGAGTGTGCTTGTTGTTTCGAACAACACAAACTTTTTACTTAAGAACGTTTTGGTGATCTTTTATAGAACAAAACTCGCATCCAAGATGCGTCACAATGAGGGCTCATGAAGTCCGCCATTTGTCGCTACGAAGGGTTTTTGTATCACGGTCACATGGTACAGTTTGCAAAGTGACTGGTCGTGTGACGTAGGGATGAAAACAATCACATTTATTCCACGTTTACTCGAGTGCAAATTTTCCACTTGTTTTTCAGTGTAAAAGACTCGAGAAGTCTTTGCTTTGGGTGCTTTTATATTTACCATAGCAACCACACAGTTTTTTTCAGGTTTTAGTTTGTGGCATAAACCATCACATATTTCATTTGTAACCCCTTGACTACTACTGCCGATACCGTTCGGCGGAAAAGACGCGTTTACGCGTCTTTTCCGCTGAACGGTATCGTCAGTAGCAGTCAAAGGGTTATATCAACGAAAATTCAAATCGAAGAGAATCGAATACTTCATACAAAAGGTGTTTTTAAGTAATGTGGTTTTCTATTTTATGTGTAACCCACTGCGCAAAATTTCAATCGGTCCGGCCCGGCATTGTCGGCCGCCGTTGGCCTGTGCGCAGTTGCCGGTGCTCTGTATATCGCAGATGGGCCTGACGAGTGATGCACGCTAGTATGCGAGGCAGTCTCCACGCACGCAGACGCGATCAGCAACACTCTCTCCATGGAGTGAGTTTAGCTGATACCAACGTCCATTGCTCGTCAGACCCTAGGCCTTTATATATATATAGTTTGGGTGATTTGACACTTTTTGAAAAATGTCAAAAGTTTAAGTAGAGGCCGTTTTCACATAAGCATTTCTAATTATATAGAAATTGACATTTCAGTAAAGCGTTTAAGTACATTGCTTTCCGAGTTACACAGCAAAGTGTTTTAGTACGTTGCTTTGTTACTTTTTTTTAAGTAGTCAACTTGTAACATATCGAGACTTGTTAAAATGGCATGATTATTTTTACATATACATTTTTAGCTCCATAGAGATATTTTGCATACTTAGTGTGTGCTGGCCTGTGACTTTTTGGACTTTATGAAGTCATTTATGTCTGTGACGTGGATCTAAAATCACTGACACACCAGCAAACTTAATTTTAACACTTACATGTGTGCCGAACTGCTTATGCCTGTAATAGATATTTAGCGTTGGCTCAATGTAAATAATCGGATTTCTGTCCCATGTACATGTGAGTGCGAAAGTGCGGAATGATCAGCTTTGCTTTGCCTTTCTACTACGTGACAACCCGGCCAGTAAGCTAGGGTCCTCGACTGACGTCGGCCCGAGAGTCTCACAGTTTTGCTCACGGGGAAGTTAATGCCTCACTGATGTTTTCATGTCCCGCTGAAATCATTTCAGTAAAGCGGCCGTCCCACAGTAACAAAACGTCTTCGGGCCCGGCCACGACGGCCGCAATGGGCCCGAAGACTTCAGCCGTCCGAGCCGTGCGTGGTCCTACTGCGGCCGTCGTGGACCCGAGGGCCCCTGCTTACGTTCGCTTGAACTTAACTCATTCTATCCCAACACCGAAATCCCCCAAATGTTGCCGCAGCGCAGACCGACACGTCTCGACCATGATAGTTCAAGGGTGATGCCAGATTGGCATCACCCTTGAACTATCATGGTCGATCCTTATAGTCTTGCTGTGGTGTGTCTGGGGTAGAATGAGTTAATGGTGACTTGAAGTCAGCACGTGGGGTGCTCGGTGCTGTCCCGCACAGTCACGGACGTTAAAACCCGAACTAACCAACCAACCACGTGGGGACTCACAGTCTAACGCAACGGAATCCGTCTCTAACCGCAACTGAATGCAACTGAATCGGACGTGATACTGAAACTGAAGATCAGTCTACGTTTCAAGTCATGTCATTTCTTTTGACCCTGCGTTCTGATTTAACAGTGACTCCCGTTGTCTAAGTGGGTACAGAAAGTGACGTAATTTTACCGGTAAAAACTTAAGTAGAAAAATTAAGCAAACTTACATCTTCTGTGAACTTGAAAGACTCGGAATGTGTTCACGCGTTGGAATATCCTTTGGAATTATTTCCCTTTTCTATTTCTTTTAATTCTCGGTGAAAAGTTCAGTTGAAATATGTCACAGTTCTGGTACTGTTACCGCCGTTGATAATTCAGTCCCAAACAAGTAACGAGAACGTGTGTTTTATGCGGAATACACCATTGTGTGAAATAAGTTTGACTAAAATAGTTCAAGGGTAATGCCAGAATAGCTTGGCGCCTCACTAGGCCGCGCCAAGCTATTCTGGCACCATCCTTGACTGAACTAAAGCAATTGCTCTATATCCTTATCTGTAAGTACTATAATGTAGCTTGCATATGGCAGTGGACAAATGAGTTTGAAGCTTTTAGTCTCAGTATGACTTATGGCCGGTTAATAAAGAGATTTAATGAGGTGATTTCCTACTAGAGGGAAATGACAATGTGAGGGACCCAGTGTCAGTGATTACCACTCAAAATTGCTCGAGATTTGTGCATATCCGCAGACAATGCATGACTATAGTTTCCAATTTATTATTCTTTTACTTTCTTTTTTTTTTTTTGTCCTTACCTTTTAGCAAAATTAATTCCGTAGGGTGCTGTTTCCTAGGTCATTGGGGGCAGACGTAGGCTGTAGCCGTCGGCCGCCCGGGCACAACTATGCGCGTGCCGACAGCGGCCCGATGAGCTATTCCACAAGTTATTTGCGGTTACGGTACAGGTGGCTGCATGCACAAGGGGGTTAATTACTTGACTGCAGTGATCACGCGGGTCTGATCGAAAACCAATACGCACCGTCGACATTCGCGTGAGAGACATAGATGTAAATGTGACCAAAAAATAGGCACAGAGAGCACAGGACTAACAAGAGACATAAATCCTCATGAGCCCCCGCGACTGCGGAGGCTATGTTATGAGGATTTATGTCTCTTGCAGCCGGGTGGTGTTCGCCTCGCCCCGGCAGTTAGGGGGCCAATTTCTTGACTGTGGTGCCAGCAGTGCGGATCAGTACTGTTTGCTCGTGCGTATACATGTATGTTCATTCAGATTCCACTATATTTCTTACATTTGGGGCAGTTCATCCGAATGTGTGATAATATTTACCTGTATACAAGTACTTTAATTGAATGTGTTTAATCAGTTTTTGTATTACACACATGTATACTATAACCGTGCTCTTGGTTGTATTTTCAGCCATTTTATTTCGAAAAGCAATAAAGTATACTAAGATTCTGTCATGTTGGGTCCCCGTGTCTTTTTAACCATTATCATTCGGAACACACCAGTGTGTGAAATAAGTTTGACTAAAATAGTTCAAGGGTAGTGCCAGAATAGCTTGGCACCTCTAGGCACCAACCTTGAACCAACACCATTGGGGTCTATATCCTTATCTGTACCATAATGTAGCTTGCATATGGCAGTGCACACATTTGAAGCTTTTAGCCTCAGTATATTGGTTAAACAGAAGCGCGGATCTTTTAAATGTTAACCCGTTGGCTGTCTGTAGCACCACTATGATTTTGAGTTATATGGGATGATTATGGAAGAGTCTATTATTAAATGTGGAGTGGTGGAAGTGTCCATTTTTCAAGAGAAAGGGAGTCTAGTGACCATCACTGCTCTGTACCCAAAGTTTCCCTCAAAACTGCACCGATTTGCATGTACACATCAATGGCACGCACACACACACAAACATCAAGAAATCTTATATTTCTTTTTTTTTATTTTTTTCATCAGACAACACAACAAAAAATAAACACATAAAATTACCAAAGAACAGCAACGCTATATAAGATACAGATAAACATGATGAAGTGATAAAATGAATACACAATAAGCACTGATAAAGGTGAATGCGTATAAACATCATATTTGTACTGAAACTGCTTGTGCATGCAGCCTCTGGTACTGTAGTGTAAACAGTACCAATGTTTGCATGCACAAGATGCGACTTGTGAAATTGAATGGCCACCGAAGGGAAAAAAATTATGGAAATTAACAACAAGAAAACAAGAGTAGATAATTACACATGTAACAAGTGGTTTATACACATTTAGTACAAATAAAGAATAAACGACTCACTGTCACATATGTGTAGCATCTCTCTCTCTCTTGGCTTGACTTCGCGAACGAAGATTTTATAGGAGTTGCCCAACACGTCTGCAGGCTTGTTCGTGGCTGCGGAGGCCAATCCGAGACAGGCAGGTTCGACCGCAGTGGCTGCAGGGGAAGGTATGGCCAGGGTTCTGAGCTGCGGCATCTCTGTTTTTTCTCCTGAGCCGCTTGTCCTTAAGGCTAGCTCTGTGAGAGTCCTCAAAGGAGACAGCTGCCTTGTAAATGGTGGAGCGCCAGGTGTCACGGTCCGCAGCAAGCGAAGACCACTGGTGGTGGTCGATTTGGCAGGCACTAAGTGACTTCTTGAGACAGTCTTTGTATCTCTTCTTTGGTGCCCCTCTGTCACGGTGTCCAGTAACAAGCTCGCCGAACAGGGTGATCTTTGGTAGGCGATGATCCTCCATCCTGGAGACATGCCCCGCCCAGCGGAGCTGTGTCCGCAGCAGCAAAGCCTCGATGCTCACACAACACAAATTTCAACCCGACAACATTTTGGTTTTACTATGAGGAAATAATAAGTTCACTGTAAACTTCCGATACAAGTCACCAGAGCTGGCAGAGTTTTCTTGTTAAATCCTTAGTTTGTGACAAGCAATGTAAATTACAAAGAAAAAAATGTGGTCTGGGCCTCTGAAAAGGCGTTATATCGCACTTTTGTTACATTCTACCTATTTTGCTACCCTGAATTGCCAGGGCAAGGCCAATGCTACATAGCTGCAAGAGACATAAACCCGCTATGAGCCCACAGTCACGGGGGCTCATGATGATTATGTCTCTTGTTAGTCCTATGTTCTTTTTTGTCCCACTTATAATATCTGTATTCTTCACATGAATGTCGGTCAGTGTGCAGTAGTTTCTGACGTGCAATTCATGATCACTGGCAACCAAGTGAAGTTTACTGTACGTACAATGAACATATATATATATATATATATACAAACACACCAAAGGCGCATGTAGACACACATTTTGCACGACAAAAAAGAATCGTAATAAAAATGGAAGCTTCCAAATCATTATCAGTGTGATGGCACTTATCTCTCTAGTTCCACAAAGATTCAGCTGACAAGCAGCACACAGACAAGAAAGTATGACTGCATCCATAAAATCAATCAAATAAATATCAAATAAATGAACAAAAATGTGAATGCTAGTTGGATGGATGGACGTCAACTGAAATGCCAGTTGGATGGATGGATGGACATCTACTGGACTAGATTTAACCCTTGGGATGTTGGTGGCACTTTTTGTCGTGATGATTCCTGCAGGAATCATCGTGACAAAAAAAAAGATACAAACAGCCAAAGGGTTAACAGTGTGCAGCTGGCACCCCCATTAAATACATGTTTGTTCACATACACAATCAGCACAATGCAATGCAGTACTACACTATTCAGTAATTACAACTTTCAACTAAAATAAAACAAACATATTACCACCAAAATAAATTACAACTTTTGCTCTTATAAAAATTAACAGGTGCTGTTGGCTGCATGCACGGTTGCGTTAAGCGACAATGCATAAATAGTGGTACATACTAAAGGTGGGCCAACTGATATTCTCACCAAAGTCGATATATCATGACAGTTACTTGCCGTGTGTCAAAATGGTTGTTCACCTAATGTGGTAGCGCAGTGGTAGTGCTTGTCACTTCACGCTTTCAGCTTCCACTGCTGGCTAGCAGTATTGCGAAAAGGAGGGCAGAATGCATCAGTCTCCGCCTCTCTGCCAGTATATAGCCTCTCCAACAACAAGCCTCATGTAGTGCCTCCTCGCGGCGACACACAGTAACTGAGCACCTCACATGGACTCGGGTAGAACTACAGGGGACGCGGAGGAAGTCTGGCCCCCAGACACGTGGCATGCAGGCCCACCGATGTGTGGATAGGCCCCGATGCCCGTGAACCTGACTCCCAACTATGGGTAAATAACCCCACTGCCTTGTCGTGGCTGCCTCGGGAGAGGCAAAGGCTAGGGGAGCAAACCCCCGACAAAAAACCAACCAATGACCAACGAAGTCATTATGTCGCTGACTATGCCATCTGGTATAGTGTGGAAACCCATCAGGGAAACGAGCACACACGCAACCCTCATGGAATATGCCTCAGGTGGATATTAATCTTGACATCTGAGACAGAACCTCAGGAATGCTGAAGAAGAAGAAGTTACTCGCCGTTGAGTAAACCTCACTATCTATACATTGCCAATACAATGTAGTTCAGTGAAGCTGTTTTTCCTTTTCTTGTGATCCAAAATGACCCAACACCATCATTTTGTAACTTCTCATAACCGAAATACTGCAAATACAGTCATAGCTTGCAGCTTTTCTTCCCTTTGAGCTGACTAAAAGACAAGAAATCAGGTTTATTTTACCGACTGTTACAATGTGAATGACAGGTTACATGCACGCACTCTGGATGAAGTTCTACTCATTCACTGAACACGGTGGAAATAGTATAGTGATAGTTGGTCCGATATGATAGTGTATCAATATGCCAAACTGCTATCGATATCCCAGTGCACAGAGCGTACACAAATGAATAATTACTACATCTTTAACACAATTATCGAAAATAAAACAACAGATTCAAGCCGAGATGTCCCAAAATCATAGACTAGCACATAAAATACACACCCAGTTCCCAACACATTATGAAACATTCACATCTGGAAGTAAATTTCCTTTTTCCAATGCTAACCAGATGACATTACCAGTGTTCAGAATTCACCATTAGTTCCTGGTTGTTGGTTTTTTTCCCCAGATTTTAACCCATTACATCCTGCAGCTGAATTGTTTTTAACTTTTGCTTATTGTCCTGTGAAGACTACATTACAGACTAGAAATTGGAGATAGATCAACCATATTAGTTCAAGGGTGGTGCCTGAATAGCTTGGCGCCTCACACGCCAAGCTATTCTGGTACCACCCTTGAACTACTGCAGTAAAATTAATTTCAAGCAGTAGTGTATCAGGATGAAAAGGGTTAAGGCAAAGAAAGGAAATAGCAGTCCGAAGTGGTTAGAAGTACATGTACCGACTGTGAAAGCTGGGATACTGAAATAAATAAAGACTACCAGAATTTACAATGAAGTTGTGAATTTCGTGTCTGCTGTAATTTGTCAACATGTGGACACATGTCACCCTGCAGAACTTCCATCAAGGCAGTGGAAGGGAATTAACTCTTCATTTGCATCTGCCCCTCAAGCGGTGCCGGCCCTGATTGCTCAGAGGCTCAAGTTGTGCTGGGCAGTAGACCGACTCCAAACAGTAATGTCATCTGGTAAAGTTGATGGAAAAAATACATTTCCATGTTTTTAAAAAAAACTGCACCATAATATTCCTCCGAGATTTTCTCTGACACAATTATTTCATACATGCCTACAATCCAGCACCATACTGAATACTATTCATGCACAACCGGGACACAATTATAATGAATTAATACATGTACAGTACATTTACCCTTGATTCAATTACCATCCATAATTTACCTTTTTTTTTTTACATCACTGCAAAAAGCTCTGATCCTCATTTAACCCATTAGGTGATTACTACTACATGAATCACCTCGACAAAAAAACCCACTACCAACAGCCAAAGGGCTTCCGACACTTGCTACCAGCCTAATACGACAATCCTTCGACAAGGATGAGGTTATTGTGGGCTCAATAAAATATAGAAGGAATATCTTAAATGCACTCGTGTTCTGTTGTGGTCTGCAATTTAACTGGAACCTTATGTAGTTATGATGATAGCCATAAGATCCCAATTAACCATTTATCCCCCAAGGCCCCATGTCTCAAGTCGCTTCACAGTTGTGACAGTTCCAGGGGATGGATCAACCATGGTAATTCAAGGGTAGTGCCAGATTAGCTTGGCGCCATTAGGCGCCAAGCTAATCTGGCACTAACCCTGAATTATCAAGGTTGCTAAATGTCATACTGTAGTGTATGTTAAGTCACAGGCCAGAGAGCCACGAGGTTCTAATTAAGTCACAGACCCGCATACATTTGATGGTACACATGACTTTTAGAAGACAGCCAGTTTGAGGTATCAATCTTTGGTTTATAACTACACTCACACTGGTCGTTTCCCTTGATTCGCTATCGATGATCAGCGCTTGTGAACCAAGGGAAACAACCTGTACGTGCTACACTGTGTGCTCAATAGTACGTTAAACGCAAAAGCATATAATATTCCGTCACTTACAAGACATTTCCACTTCTTCTCTTAATAATTCAACCCTTATTTTCCTCCTCCTCCTATCCTAACAACCCTGTAACAATGGACATCAACATATTCAGCATCAAGACAAAGAAGCCTGTTCGACTGTAATGGTTCAAGGGAGGTGCTAGAACAGCTTGTCACACATTGCCAGTTACTCTCACAACAATGCAACTCTCACATTCCTCTTCTTTCTTTCCTAAAGACCCTGTAAATGTAACCACAGATATCACTGAACTTACACTGCCTTGACATTGTGCAAATGGAGACTGACTGACCATGATAGTTCAACAATGGTTGATGCCTGTCGGCGTCAAACTGTTCTGGCAGCACTCTTCAACTGTCAAGAGTATCAGTGGTTGCACGTGCAAGAGGGTTAATTGGGCTTGACGCACAAACATGTAAACAACTACTACCTATGTTCAACTGTCACTTTATCATTTTGATTTTGCCACTGGCTTTGCCCGTTCTTTTCATTTTGATTTAGCCGTTAGCTTTGTTCGATCTTCCCGGTCAATCATGACAATGTTTTCAGCAGCTGCACACAGCTGAAGAACACTGATACAGTTTTTCAGAAAGGAGATTGGAGCAGATACGTAGAGAATCAGCTTGAATATTCCAATGGAGAGTGGTCCCAGCGGCACTGCAACATAGAAAACAAGTTTTAGGATGAATTCAAGTCAGCCAAAGGTATACTGTTAGATCCCAACCAGTAAACAAAAGTTCCTCAGGCTGATATTGGCTATAGTTGGCTTCCACACAGCTGTGTGCAGGTAAAAAAAATGAAGGTAGACATCAGTCATTGAGTCACAGGCAAAAAGTAAGCAAAAAGGTTCTCAGACTAACATCTGACTGATGCACAGCTTGAATGCAAGTGCAGTCGCTGACAAAGTACACTGTAAACAAGAAGTCCTTGCGCAGGTCAATTAAGGCAGACATCAGACCATGGACCTCTTCATCAAAAAACAGTCACATCCAGCTATAATGAGTCACAAAAGTGTCAGTAAATGTGGAGTTCCCCAACACATTTCCAGCTAGATAATTATACCCTCTCATGAGCAACTGCATGAAAGGACAGCTGAGAAATGGAGTTACAATCAATCAGTCTGATACATAAAGAATCTGCATTATCAGGTCAAAGGAACAATTTAACATAATTATAGGTCCCTCATCCAAATATCCGTCCATCTGTAAGAGGCACAGATTCTCATGGGCACTTGCAGTCATAGAGACACATGAGAATCTAAACCAAATGCTGTCAGAGACTGACTCAATTGCTATTTACTGAGAGAAATGAACACTTGCATCAGACGCATTGATGTATGCACCAGCGCATGATTAGTTTTCACTTATCAATTCAAAGAATAAACACTCCTTTCTATTACACGTTAATGACTCATCTAGTAGCCAGGAATGCCCTGTACTTGTGTGTGATCCACCAAAGAACAATGAACCTACCATAATGTTCCCCCAATTTGTCAACTAACCCATGCACACCTGACAATACAAGATGCAGACTGACCATGACAGTTCAAGGGTGGTAACAGAATAGCTTGGTGCCTTTTGGTGCCAATCAATTCCAGCATCACCCATGAAATGTCATGACTGATCTGTCAACTGTGTTGTAATGTAGTCTTCAGAGAAAATCTCCCAAATATTTGAGAAGTGTTACCTGATCAGAGCTCAATGTGATAATAAGTATTATTTATTGCATCAGTCTGACAACATCAAAATCACAATCATGACCATAATAATGATTACACTCACACATGGGACCAGCTGTAAAGTAGACCAGGTAACACATACAGAAAAACAGCTCGTTTGCCGCGCACATGCAAAACAGGATTTTCTGCAAGAGCATGAGAAAACAAAATATCAGTACAATAGAAACATGAACACATTCAAACACAGGAAGATTACAAAGTAAAGGTTAGGGATTCCCATCTCTATGACGTGACCTTAACCTCTTCACTGCCAAAAAAATTGAACACCACTCACCTGCAAAATATACAGATCCCCATGAGCCCCAGCAGTAGCGGGGGCTCATGTGGATCTATGCCTCTTGCTGAAAGCAAGTGTATTTATGTTCCATCAACCCACGTAACCCCACAGCCGCATTTCCCACACTGGAAATGTTCCCTAATGAAGTAACAGCTGCAGGAGATGGATTGGCCATGACAATTCAAGGGCAGTGCAGATTAAGCTTGGTGCCTTCAGGCGCCAAGCTTATCTGGCACTACCCCTGAATTGTCATGGCCAATTCATCTCATGCTATAGGGCTAAATGGGCTGGGGCCCACTCACCTGACAGTGAATGCACAATGATTTCAAACACACAATCTGTATCCCCTGGCAGTAAACAACAATGCACCAGTTGCAAGAGATATATCATAATGAACAACCTCATCGGACACCAACCTTGTGGCACTACATACTTTCAAACTGTAATAATCAATTTCTAGTATGTTGCTAGAAGACACATCCCCAATTTACAAGACGCAGACTTAGTACAGAGATCTTTGTCCTGTAATTTCTTACAAACCAAAATGCTGTACACTAGTACTTTTTACTTGCCTTGTTGTGGTAATAGTGACGCAAAATGGGGTTTGCAGACAGGTCGATTTTCTTGTGACTCTCAGATCCTTTCATTGCTGAGCTGAAAGGGTATAACAAAATATCAAATTACACCATGATAGTAACTAAAATCAATGCAAACCTGACATCAAGTTGAACAACAATGCTCTTTCCTCTTATATCTGTGTAAAGCCCCTGTTACTTCATATTTTTGGTCACACTTCAGCTTTACTGTACTTTGTGCTCACCTGTGTGGGTTGTACATCCACATGTACATGGGGATTAACCCTTTCCCTGCCACTGTAGGTATATTTTGTTTCAGAAATCTTCATTTATTCAATTCACCCATAACTGTCCAAAGAAAATGGGTACAAATTGGTCTCAACAAGAGGCATAGATCCTCAAGAGCTCCCACAAGTGCTCATGAGGATTTATGTCTCTTGCAGTTGGGTCATGTTCGGATTTTCTCAAGGGGTTAATTATGTCCATTTTTGTTTACCTGTGTAAGTGTAGCCAGTGGCTGAAAATGTCGAGGGCCATGACAAACTGGAAGAAGAGCATGTAGTGGGGGTAGAAGTGACACAGTGCCCCACACAGGCACATGGTGGTGATGCGGTCAATCAGCATGTCCAGCATGTAGCCTAGGCGACTGCCTACAACCAGTAAACAAAACTGCATATTATTATATACTGCGGATGAGCAAAAGAAATGTGACATTTCTGGAATCATCGGAAACACTTTACTGATGAGCAAAAGAAATGTGACATTTTTGAAATCATCACTAAAGTGTTTCCGATGACTAATAAACAATGAAAGAGAAAGAGGTAAAAATTAATGCCCGACTATAACTTGAGGAAAATAACTGCAAGAAAACAAAAAGATCAGAATATTAATAATTACATGTAAAAAGTGGTTCATACACATTTAAACCAAAAAAGTAACTAATTTACTCTATGTTTATAAGATAAGATAAACTTTATTGCCAGATGCATAAACATTGTAACTGACGAGCGTCCATATTAAGATCAACACATAAAACATACATACATCACAATCAAGCAGACTCAAAAATACCAAACCACACATGTGTATAGCAGTTATTGTACTAAGTATGCACACACATCTAAGTAAGTAAAATAAAATAGATCTATAGCAAAATAACCATATTATGACAACATAAACCGCAAAGTGAGCTGCCGTGCAACGAAAACAGATTAGCTAAATTCATATGTATTTGTAAAGTGACTGTATATCTTGTTTAAGAAGAGGTTTAACAGAACATATAAAGAACTATAAACAACTAAGATGGGCTGTAGGTAATTCTAAAGGGACTTTGAGTCAATCTGCTGAATTATATCATATCGCAGCCACATTAGACAAGGCCTGAACAGCCAAGCGATAAAAGCTCTTCTGAAAACGAGTGGTTTTGGCCTTAATGGATCTAAAGCGTGAGCCAGCAAGAGTTCAAACAGGCTACGTGCAGGATGGTGCTCGTCATGTATGATGTAGCTCGCTCTCTTGATGGTGCGTGCGTGGTACAGAGATTCCAGCGAGAGGAGATCGCTTCCAACAATATGAGATGCTGTTTTGATCACCCTATTTAATTTCTTGCGGGCTTCATCGGTTGTGCTGCCATACCACACCGTCATTGAGAAGGTAAGAACGCTCTCAATCGCGGCGCAGTAAAACTGCACCATGATCTGCTGACTGACTTCAACCGCCAAAAAAAAACAGGCGCTGTTGGGCTTTCTTTACTAGCTGTTGAATATTCTTCTCCCACTTCAGATCGTGCGAAATGAGAATACCCAGGAACTTGAACGTTTCAACAATTTCAATATCGTTTCCTTGGATGGTTAAGGGAAGGGGGTCAGTTTTCTTTTTTCTGAAATCAATTATCATTTCCTTGGTCTTACCAACATGCAAATCCAGGTTGTTGTCAGAGCACCAGCCTACTAACATGTCTACCTCATCCCGATATGCACTCTCGTCATTGTTACTCTCGTCATTGTTATGTACAAAAACCCTTGACTGTTGTATCATCATCCGCAAATTTCACTATGCGTGTACTATCATAGTGGAAAACACAGTCGTGTGTAAAAAGGGAATACAACAATGGGGATAAAAAACATCCTTGGGGAGCTCCCGTACTCAAGGTCAAAGACTGGGATACATGTCCACATTGACCAGGAGTAGGGAACTGACACAGCTGAACACAGTTCTGACCGCACAAACCGATCCTGACAATCTGGGGTCTGTTTAACAAGAAATCCAGAACCCAGTTACAGATGGACTCTTGCCAAGGTGCAGCAGCTTCTCATGCACCAAACACATACACAAAATATTCAAACTAAAGGCATTTTGATTTTACATGTACAACAAATACAACATAAACTATACACTTTACACTATACTAGTCCGCATAAGTTAAGGCCCAGCGTCTCTTTTCAGTAGCTCTCACAATTAATTTTTTTCTCCAATAATGTTTAGTGCGATCAGGTGTAAACTGAGTTACACTGTGACTTTACATACTGCCCTACATGTCTAAACCTGTTTTGCAGACGCTGTGGTTCAGTAACTGCGTACAATAATGTTTGAACAAGAAAGGCAAAGCCGTTATGGCTCACATGTATGAGGGATCCACACATGTGTGACAATAAGTAAAGGGATGGCTCCTGCACCAACAAAATCCACGTTTTCACAAAATTTAATCAGTTTCACACATCTGTGAAACCCCTGTCTCCCCTGCGATGAGTCAACTAATACATAGGAAGGTCTTATCATCAGCTACCTTTGTGCCAAATTTGATTGAAATGTTTGCAAAAATGTTGATAATAACTACAATTCTATCAAAAATTGGCATTTTATACATATTTGTCGACCTCTTGTGACCTTGACCTTTTCTGAGAGGACATCCAAATTAATATGCATAGATAGGTCTTACCATCAGGTATCTCTGTACAAACTTTGGGTTTGAAGTTGCAAATAGTAATTGAGAAAAAAACATTTCTTGTCAAAATATGTCTATTTTTGACCCATTTCCTGAGCTCTTGTGACCCTTGACCTTTCTGAGGGGTCATCCAAATTAGTATGCATAGATAGGTCTTACCATCAGGTATCTCTGTAAAAAGTTTAGGTTTGAAGTTGTGAATAGTATTTGAGAATAAGCATCTTTTGTCAAAATATGGCTATTCTGGACCTATTTCCTGAGCTCCTGTGACCCTTGACCTTTCTGAGGGATCAACCAAATTAGTGTACATATAAAGGTCTTACCATCAGGTATCGTTGCACCAAGTTTGGGTTTGAAATTGTGAATAGTATTTGAGAAAAAAATAAATTATGTCAAAATATGGCTATTTTTTCTTCATTTCCTGATCCCCTGTGACCTTGACCTTTGTGAGAGGTTACTCAAATTGGTATGTTTAGAAAGGTCTTGCCACAAAGTATCCTTGGGCCAAGTTTGAAGACTGTGGCTTGAAAAGTCTCCAAGAAAATGCCAACGTTAAAGATTTTACCACAGACGACAGATGACTGTGGGCGGACGACATCCGGCAAAGAACAGACTCACTTTGGCTTCACAGGTGAGCCAAAAATTGGCAATTCTCGAAAATTAAACTAAACTTTGGCCGTTTTCAGCTTACACAGCAATGCTGCTACAGGATATTAGCATAATGCATGTGCAAACAATGACACCCGTTAACACTTTCAGTAAACACTGGGCACAAATGTGCACTTAAAGGGCGGTAACCAGGGCTGCTGCCAGTGCCAGGTTGTTGCTGTTCTGGGACCTCCAGAGTGTGGGCGCTCTTCGGCGCTTCCTGTGGTCTGAAATCGTTCCTGCTGAGGTGCCGGATGCCTGAGTGGCTCACTCCCAGCTGTCTTGAGACTTCTCGTAAAGGACAGTTTGGAAGAAAATTATTTCAATGCTTAAAACTTTACCCTAATAAACGTTTCATCATCATCATCGTCCCGGCAATTCCGTCTTGTAGCCATCCCAGGGCCCGGCCACGATCCAGTGTAGACAGTCTGTGTCTTGGAGGCATGCTTGCTGCAAGCCCCGGCTACCACCCTTTAAGTACCCGTTTGTGCCCAGTGTTTACTGAAAAGTGTTAATGGGTGTCATTGTTTGCACGTGCATTATGCCAATAGTCTGCAGCTGCATTGCTGTGTCAGCTGAATACAGCCAAATTTTAGTGCAATTTTCTAGAACTGGCCAATTTTTCAAACGTTATTGTGTGCAGTTACTGAACCACAGCGTCTGCAAAACAGGTTTAGACATGTAGGGCAGTATGTAAAGTTACAGTGTGACTCAGTTTACACCTGATCGCACTCTACATTATTGGAGAAAAAAATAAATTTTGAGAGCTACTGAATGTGGACTAGTGTAGTAACAATAAATTCACATACTAGAAGCCCCCAAGGTAGCTTTACCCTTGAATGTGAGTCTAAATGCCTGTATTAGTAAATAACTATTTATTAGCACAAGCATTACCTTGATTGAGAGCTCGGGCGGCATGCCCATCAAAAGCATCCAGGAAGCCGCTGAGGAGATAGGCAGCTGGCCTTCACATGATCCGACGGCATGTAGTAGAAGGACACAAAGGCAAAGATCACTCGTAAGTAATCTGAAAGTAACACACAGCCAAACAACTTGTCACTGGCATATCAACATTATAACACACCAGTATACTGTAGGAATTTATTATAAATTCTGTGGATAGGTCTTTGGTTTCCAGTGTGGATGCATGGCTTTTTAAACTTCAAAAGGTCTCCATGGAGACTGTGCAGCAGAACGCTGGAGATCAGTCATGGTAGTGCGGAGGGAGAGGTGGTGTTATTTCACCATGTAAATGCTGGTCATTTTTCCACATCTACAGTGAAAGTTAATTGATGCACCTGTTTCCTTGCCATGCCTACCTTTATCCCCAAAACAAAATCTGATTGATGCATGGTACCATGACTCACCCACCTTTAGCATCAACTATGTAATTATACTTATTTAATTAATGAATGTGTTTACTAGACAAACTCCTTTCTCTCTGTTCTGTAGGGGGGGGGGGGGGGCTGTTCTGCCGACCAACTTCAACATTTATTAGACTTTATAATATTGATTGTCGGTTTTCCACACTCTGAGTGTGTGTGTGGGTGGGTGAGGGGGGAGATTGAAAAGGAGTCTTTGCAGGGAGATGGGGGGGGGGGGGCGGGGGGGGGGGGGATCTAAATTGCGGAAAACCCGTATCATTCATCTTGCAAATGGTGAACAACAACTAACTGTAGTTCTGGTTTAGTGCGCATACCAAGGAGAATTACAGTTAGATGAAAATGATCCCCTGTCCCCACCTATCAGGCACCCAGTCGCCAGCCCACAGAAAAATACGCAGGTAAAGAACAAGACGATCATAAAGTACATCCCTTAGGGCTGTTCTTGTTTGACATGAACTGGCTGACTATAACAGGGCTCGCGAGCATCTTAAATTGTGTTTTCAGATGCAAGAGAGGGTGCGTCGGCGTTATCGGGTATCACAACATATGTGGTGCATGGATTTACCTGGGGCCTGTGCCAACCATACTTTCTCAACATTTATACTGATGTACCGACATACATCAACATGTTGCTTGTAAAGTATGTCAGACTGACCACTAAACAGTACTGTCGCCCGAAACTCATGACTAGGCGAGTTCGAACCAGATGGCCGGAGGGCAGAATTTTGTTCAGACTGATACTCCTCGACGCTCCTCCTTCCTTGAAATCAACTTTCTGGTGGCAAACGACTTTTGCCCTTCACTGCCAGTGGAGGCAGATTCAGGGTATTTCTGGAATCTTTCTTAACCCTTATCAGATTCGGAATACGCACCAGTGTGTGAAACAAGTTTGTAGTAAAATAGTTCAAGGATAGTGCCAGAATAGCGGCTTGGCCGTGACCACCCTTGAACTAAAGCCATCAGTCCTTGAACTAAAGCCATTGGTCTATATCCTTATCTGTAAGTACTATGCATATGGCAGTGCACAAATTCGAAGCTTTTAGCCTCAGTATGGTATGGCCGGGCAAATTCAACGCCAAAGAGTCCCACCGTGCAGCCGCAGGAACATGGCCGGACACTACACACACACACACACACACAGTGGTCATGATCAGCAAGAGGCACAGATCCTCGTGAGCCCCGCAAATGCGGGGCTCATGAGGATCTATGCCTCTTGCAGCAGCCGGCTGGGTCATTTTAAACTGTCTTCCACAGGCGAAGGGGTTAATCCATTTAACTACACGGAAATTTCTGCGTGTATCGTTAACACGTGAAGTCTGTGCGTCTTTCCTCGTAGTGTAGGTGCTGTCCCAGTGAGCTAAGAGCCGTAGGGCCGACGCAGGCAGCGGCTAATCTCTCTGTTTGTTTGTTTGTCTATTTTGACAAAGGGTATTTACCCGAAATATTAATAAATTGTGTTGTACCCGTCTTTTCTAAGCGTGTTTCTTTCTCCGTTGGGTACTTCTTTGCATATTACACGCTTGGCAGTCACCTTTTTGGTCTGAACAACACTAAGTAACTTTTTACTTTAGAACGTTTTGGTGATCTTTTATGGAACAAAACTCATATCCAAGATGCGTCACAAAGAGGGCCACAAGAAGACCGCCATTTTTCGCTAAAAGGGTCACATGGTACGGTTTGCGCTAAAACACTGGTCGTGTGACGTAGGGATGAAAACAATGTTATTTATTTATTGCTATATTTCAGATCCCTATGACAGCCTGCCGTGGTACAAGAAAATGTGCCAATGGATTTGCGGCATTGAGAAGATGGGTGGTGAGCAACACGAACTTACCGACGCAGAAATGTGCGCCATCGAAGAGAAGGCGACGTCAATTCACGAGGAGAATTGGGCGCGACGCGTCCTCAACGTCAACGCGGTGGTTCTAATGACCCTGGCCATATTCTGCTGGGGATTCTTCGCCTAGATCATACAGCTACAGTCGCCAGAGGCTTTCTTGGCGTTGGCGCGCAGTACGCTAAGTTGTAACGAGCGTGGGGACGATGTTACAGGTGTCAAAAAAGGTGGTGGAGACTCCATCCCAAAACGAGCATTCAAAAACCCAGCGAGCACTGAAAGACAAACCTAGGGGCCTACGTCAGCCTCTGTTTGCCCGCGTACGGCTGTACGCGGGTCAACGCCGGCCGACTTGGGCTTGATGGAATTGTACTCACTGGAAAAATGTGTGACATATTTCCACAAAGCTTGCGTGGATTCTTTCCGATCATTGTGACGGCTGTGACAAAACTGAAGGAGACAGACCTCAAGTTGTCAGTCCTCAAGAATGTGTGACAATTGTCACATTGTCAGAGAACTCGTCAGCTACAACAGTTTGGTTGAAGGAGATCGTGGATTGCTCACTATGATTTTCTCTGTCCGAACATTCAGACTCTCTCTTTTGCATGTCAACCAGTAGAAATATTTAGTAGGTATGACAAAATCACAGACCAGCGCGCAAGACTTTATATATATATATAAAGAATTTTTGTACGTGCGCTGATGCGACGTTTTTCTTCCAAGTTTTTGGTTGTTGTTGTTTTGTTGTTGGTTTTTTTTCCCCAGAGTATTGCACTATGCTTGCTCAGCAGTAGGTTTCGTGAAAGAAATATATTTATAACAATCGTTGCTTCCAAAAAAATTCACAGGGTGCTTCGGATCTGCTTTAAATGGTACAACTGAAAACATTCCATCCGTCACATATTAATGGAGCTACAATTGTTTTTATTTTTTTTCTCAGTGCATTCCAATGATTTTAATGTATTTTCTGTATCCCGTGTTTGTTTTGTTTTATTTCTTGGGGGGAGGTGGGGGGGGGTTGGATTTTGTGTGTGTGTGTGTGTGTTTGTTTGTTTGTTGTCGTTTTTTGTTGTTTTGTTTGTTTGTTTTTTTGGGTTTTGTTGTTGTTGTTGTTGTTGTTTTGTTTGTTTGGGGGTTTTTGGTTGGGGGGGGGGGGGGTGTTTTGGTTTTGGGGGTTGTTTTTGTTGTTTTTTGTTGTTTTTTTTGGGGGGGTTGTTTTTGGGGGTTTTTTTCATGTCAAACAAGAACAGCCCTAAGGGATGTATATGATCGTCTTGTTCTTTACCTGCGTATTTTTCTGTGGGCTCAGTGGCGTGCACAACGGCGCCCTGCGTCGGCCCGATGCGGCATTTCCGAAAGCACTATAAGAATGCTCGTTGTGTGATTGCACCTATTTCGGTTGCTGTTCTCACACGGAATGCTGTGTAGTCGCTGGCCAGGTCCCGCTGATCTTCACCCGAAATCGGTCGTAACACTTCCACCCCCACCCCCCACCCCCACGCCCCCCACCCCCTCCCCCGCCCCCTGCTTTGTGGTGAGGACCGGCTGGAGCCCATCTCGACAGCCTTTGCAAGGCATTTGCTACACGCCATAATATAGTTGAAGGGTTATTGCCTGGCCAGGCACATCTTAAATAGCTAAACTGAGGGTAACACTGAGTTAATTAATTCTCTTTTACGGACATGAAGGATTATCCTTCAAGTCAGTATAATGTCTTTCATTTGTGTGTTGGCCAATCTCTGCTAGCGAGAGGCCGGCTTAGACTCTCGTGACGCGATTCCCCGCCGCTGCTGGGGCCCTTGTAAATCTATGCCTCAGTCTTCTAATGGCCTTTAGGGGCGGATCAGTTACCTCGAGGTGGGGGGGGGGGGGTCTAACCTTTTGTTTGGGACCTTCAACCTGATACCGGAAAAAGGCCTCCCTGGCGCTAGACCTTGCTTCCAGGGGCCGAAAAAAAATCGAAAAGCGAGGGGGTGGGAATATGGATGGGGGAAAACGAAGAGAGAGAGACGGCGCGTGCGTGTTAAGACTCTCACCATTCGTCAAAATATCAAACAAGGGGGGGGGGGGGTCCAATTTTGGCTCGGGAGGGGGGATCCGGAACCCCTGAAACACCCCCCCCCCCCCAGATCCACCCCTGGCCTTGGAGTCTTGATGGAGAGGAGATTATTGATGCGCCTGTGCCAACCATACATTATACAGTTAATACCATATGGGGGAACGCGTCAACAGACTCCAAATTTCTAATAGGATTACCTCGGTGAAACTGGGTCCTACTAAAACCCGAAATAACCTGTCCTAAGCTAAAATAACCATATCTGTAACTATTATTGCGTACCTAAACACAGAATAATCATGTTTTAGAAGTTTAATTTACATTACCATGATTTAGTTTAGTTGTACTAGTAAGTAGGAAGTCGTCGGCGAGGTCGTCAGAGAAAGAGTTGGGTCGCAAACATAAAAGAATGGACCGAACTCGTGATGTCAGACTGCTTGCCACCGCCCAAATAGAACTCAGTGAGAGCACTGTCTGTTGCTGCTGCCTTTCAGTCCCCCCAACGCCCAGTTCGGGCAAGGGACTGATGATGATGATGTACTAGTAAGCCGTTTTCCACTGCTGTTGTTGCGTCGATTACTTCCCTTGCTACACGATCGCGCTGTCTGAAAACAGTCGGAATAACCTCTCCTAAGCCAAAATAACCACATAAACACATTCCGTTAAGTACTTAAAGTCGAAATATTCTTATATTTGAGGTTGTAGGTGCCGTAAAAGTTGTTTATTTAGCATTAGAAAGCTTCGAAGGGATCGTTCTTTGAGCCTCTTGATCTATGCCTGTCTTCACCCTACGCGCATTCGCCCAGACCGTTCGGCCCAAACACATTTCGTCCAATGACGTTTCATCCCCGATGCTATTTAATGAAACACATTACGTTATGAACGGTCCAAGGTAATCAGTTGACATTCAAAGAGAACATAACAGGACGGTTTCTGATCTCAAATATAAACGTTTCCGAGACTCTTATTTTTTTTTTCTATTAAAAAAAAAGAGGAATCCTAATTTCATGTTAATACATAAAGACAGTCTTATTGCATTGCAGCGTCCTAAAGTCACAATGAATTTAATTAATATTGATAGTATGGCCTCTAAACATGATATATGATTGGTTTAGTGGAGAATCAAACGTTGATTCTTGAATTTGGAACTTGAACTAGTGCCTGCGAAAAGTCGTCAAAGGTAAAATACTCTCAACGATCTGCCAATTTTCACTCAATTGGCAATGTGGCTTTGAAATGCAGCATGCAAAAAGTAAGCTCCGAGAAATTATTGGCTCTGGTGACATCTTTCACAGTGAAGACAAAGACCAGGCAAAGGGCAGTTGCATGAGTGAGCTTAGTCCTGCACCTTTCTTTAGCATGCTTTTTGAGAATTATTAATAATTTAATTTAGTTTCAGGCTAGCAGACCGAGCTGACCAATTGTTTAGAGTATATATTCACTGGTTGTATTAAATTCCCATACCGGTGCTGTTTTCATATCTTTGATTTTGTTTTGTTATGTGTCTATTACTAGTATTAGTTAGGCTTGGTCAGCATTCTAATAAGAGTATTGAGTAATTTGGCATTTGTTGATTGGGATGCTGAGGAATTTAGATAATATACATGCAGAGATGTCTTTCTGTAATTGCAGCCTGGAATCACTAGAGCGGAGCATTGCGCAAGTGTCTGGCCGTACTCTTCCAGTGGAAACGGCAGCGTCACTGAAAGATCAGGTGACGCAGATATTGGAGGAGTCCCGAAAATGCCAGAATCCCATGCGCCAAGTAAGTTGTATTTTATTGACATAGTGACATGGTTTGCCCCACTGTACCTCTATTTCATTTTTAATCCTGCAAAAAGTGAGAACACATAGTCAGACTGGAGCCCATGTCTTGTACAAGACTGAGAAAAGATATAACGCAGCTCTTACACGGGTTGCTTCTCTTTCACTAGTGAAACTTTGAGTACACTTTGCAAATAATTTTCTTAGAAAAAGTACACCTTCCTTAACTGTGAAAAGTGTAGAGGACAGGTGGGAACATTTTCATTGTACATTTACACATGTAGTAACAATACACTACATACATCATTGTACACAACATATGTGATAGGCAGTGCCTCAGGGAATGTGCTGTCTTCACTGTAGTCATTGCTGGGCCACTTTGTAGCATCGCCATGGATTAATAATTCTTTTTTTGTTGGCAGCCCACAGTACTTACAGAGTTCGGTGTGTTTCCAGGGGTGAGGCCCACGCTCCTCGATACCACATACCTGAGGAACAGCTGCACTTGCTGCAGGACGTGCATTTCAGGACAACAGAAATGGCTAAAATACTTGAAGTTTCAGTCGCAACTGTGAATTCAAGGCTAAGGTATGTTGCAAAATGAGTAGCTGATATGACTTTAAGAATGGCATTATTGACTCAGGTATATAATGACGTACTCTGCCATTAAGTAATTTTGTTAAGAGTTTGTTTCTGGGTCCTGTGTGCATTCCAAGTAACGGCTTGTAATGACACATTCACAGCTAAAAATAGCTAAGAACACTCCTGCAAACAAACCTTGGCTTGGCAGATGTTGCCACTGATAGTGTTCTGTGGGAAGTAATTGTGAAGCTGTTGAAGTTAGATCCATAGGCAAAGAGTTAAGACATCCACATGCATTTGTGGTTGATGTATGATACTGGTAAAAATGTACATAAACTAGATGTGTTTCAATTATTGGCTTTTGCTTGTTGGCAGAGAAAACGATATCCTTCAGAGGAGCAGATTCTCACAAATTGCAGACGCTGAATTAGATTAGCTGGTTTGCCCAACAAGGTGAGCAACTGGAAACAAAAAGATCGGGTCAAATTCAGTTGCTGCAAGGTTAAAGGGCAAAGGAACGGTTGTCCAGGTACACACTTTTAACATTTTTTAAAATTTTACTGGAGCCTTTTAAAGAATAGGTCAGCAAATAATCAGAAATGCCTGTTTCGTGGTACCTATTCAATTTTTAACAGCGTTTTTTAAAAAACTTTTAAGGGCCAAAAGGTAGCTGACTTCTTATTCATACTAAATTCATTTGACCCCTCGCAAAGGGTTCAAAGAAGGTTGGTACATTTCCAGAAAACATCATTTTCACTGACACAAAGCCATCCCTTTACTTAACCCATTTAGCCCTGATGCACTAGCGTTTGACAATGACAATTCAGGGGTAGTGCCAAATTAGCTTGGTGTCGGATATCATGGTCGATTCAGCTCCTGCAACTGGTACATAGTCCATTTGACACATTCAAAATGTGGAAATGCAGCCATGCGGTAAAATGACTTAAGGCACTTAAACTGTGGCTCATTTCAGTGGCCAAAAGGTCACAAAATATTGTTGTTGGGGCTTCTGTTTTTACAACTGCTTCAAGGGTCTGTAGGCCCCCAGGTGTGCACACAGACCCCCATCTGAGTATAATAACGGGTCAGAAAATTTATTTAAGAAAAATTTCATCATTTCCATGTTCTTTAGTTTAAAATTAAATAACTGGTGAATTAAACATTCAAAGCCTAAGTCCCTCTCCCTGAGTGATTGGTAATCTCTTTTACACACAACAGTGAGCACATGCGTGCGCGCAGGACACACACATACACACTCATGCATGCATGTCGACCACGTGTCTTCTTCGTGCTGAAGCTATTAGAACACGCAACCAAAACCTCTGAAAGTGTCGCAGTGCTGCACACAGCACAGTATCTTCTTGGGCACTATTCGGCGGTGTAAAACAGAGGGTGATAGTATATATGACAGCGTCTTGTCGAAACCATAGCATTTGAGCTTTTTTTTCATCATTTCGTCATTGAAAATCACGTATGATTCGTGATTCGAAAGTGATAAGTGATTCAGCAACGCCAGCAGTTTATGCAGTTTAGTCATACATGTGAACTGTGCAAGTTGTTAATTTCTCCTCCTTTTTTATTTTTTATTTTTGTGTCCTTTTACAAAATCTGTTGTTTCTTTCTTAATGAAGCTGTGAGAGACATATTTGAAGGACATCAGCTTGAGGCTACCATTGCTGCAGATGATGAAAGGCAGCTGCCAGCACCCACAGGTCAGGCAAGAGAAGTTGAACGAATCTCGTGCCCTTTGATGAATGACAGACTTCAGCTTCTCAAGGCTACTGTCGACCCGTTGTCCTCCAGAACTACGGCTGGACAGCATGAGGAAGTTAGGAGTGCGGCTTTACGAGGATGTCCTGAGATTCATTGCCAACAGTGAAATATCTGCATTGGTAATAATGTGTTTGGGCACACTTTGTTTCCAGTTACACAATGCTTTCATTGGCATTTACATTACAACGATTACATGCCCATGGGCCAGTCATGTCTCCACTTGTTAAAATTAATCATGTATGCCTGCTACTAAAGTGTTAGTAAGGACTTCATAAATACACAGTAAAGAATTCTTGACAACCGGGTATGTACTTCCCAATGCAAGGCATCATTCAGTGTAACTGTAAGCTACTTTGTGGGTTAAATACAAACTTTTCAAAGATGTGGACCATGTATTTTATCTATGCTCTGACTTAAAACACAGATTTTCCCACGCAAACTGTCTGTTCAGGGGTGATGCTTACCCATGTGTGCATGCAGTTTAAAGTAGTCTCTATGAAGAGCTAATCAGCATCTGCACATGGTTAGTGCTAGTAAGTTACTATCAGTATGATAGTGCTCCTATGGCATGTAATTGATGTAGCAAGAGTACGCAGTGGCTGAAAACATGATACATGAGGAAAACGGTGAAACATTTGGGTGGTTGTTACATTGCTTAACTTCCAAACAACACCAAGATTTTCTCAGGATGTGAAAAAGGAAACAGCATGCCAGTAAAAGAAAAGTAGACAGCTAGTACCCAGACAGACTATACCTGTGCACCATAGTCATACTAGTGCAAGATGAAAAATATTTACTTTCCTATTTCTCATGCTTATTTGGGTTCAATTGAGTGTTTTCCGATACTGTGCCCCAGACCTGATTTCATACTGGTACCGTAGAAGACTTCGGGATGAAATCATCCTAGTGTTTGACTCCAGGTTATTCATTGCAGTAGATTGTGTATTTTGTTGTTTTATTTTTAAGCTCACCTGTTACCTTTAGTAACAGCAATAGGAAATATAACTTTGAGACATTAACTGTGTATTTTTTGTGAAATAAACATGTACTTTCTTTACAGTTTTCTGAATTTTGTGTAATTTTATAAGGTTACAGATTTTGTTTGGACATGGTGAATGGAACGCACAAATACAAGGTTTAGTCTGTGAACCGTTTTGAATCGACCAAGAGATTGGTATCAACCATTCCCAGTTGCAAATGCAAATATTAGTGATTGATAATATGGTTTGCAACACTTCCCCTTGCATGTCAGAAGGAGATAAAATGAACAAGAACTCCAATCCTGTGACACTATTGTGACACAATTAGCGATGATAGTGTTGCATGCGATATGTTCGCTGATGATGCTGCTTACATATTATTGTTTATTTTTACTAGTATAGTCTGCCTGAGCAATTAAGCTTGCCTCGTGGGTTTTTTGTTGATGCAGATAACATTTTAATAAGTCATGCACATGTTTTGTAACCATCTGTTGCACACGTGTTTATGTTTGAAAAGTGATGGCAGGTAGTTTGGGGTTTTCAAGCACTGTAGAGCAAACCTGTTTTTAGTTGCAAGTTATACAAATGCTAATTGGCTGCATGCATGATTATAAAGATAATTCTCTTTGTTTCCTTAACGACTACCTCCCCCCCCCCATACTCCACCCATCCATTGGGGGCGGTCCGTGGCACAGTGGTTAAGGCGCCTGCCACCAGTGCTAAAGGTGCGAGATTCGATTATGGGTTTTCGGCGTTGGACTTCACACTTTCTCCTGTAGTAAGTGTCACCGTTAATTCGGGCGGATCGTCGGGGGTTCTTTCTCCGGGTACTCCGGCTCTTCCTCCCCCTCCCCTATGGTACCGGTTTCAGGTCACTTTATAAAATTTCAAATACAAGCGATCGAAATTTCCAAAACCTCAGTAGTTGAGCTGACCCTTCACACCACGTGAATATCCTGTGCTTGTCTTGTACTGTGTTTGTCTTTAGTGTGTGTCACGTGAGCGTGCATGTTGGGTTCCGTTCGCGGCTCTTTGAGCCGATTCCCAGAATAGGGAAAAGCGCCTATATAATAACCGGTATTATTGGCATTTCTATTTTGTTTTAACTATTGTGCCAATTTCTGTTGTTTTTTTTTTTTTTTTTTTTTTTTTTGGGGGGGGGGGGGGGTTTGTTGGTTATTTTTTTGTAAGCGCCCTTCCAAAACTCTAGTCAGTATTATATGTCACTGGAGGCAATTTTTAAATACTTTTTTTAAAATTCTGTGTTGCTAGAATCAATATGACAGGTCATGGTTGCCTGCATATTTACATTTATTATTAATATTATGGTTTCATGGTTACATTTTTAAAATTGTACCGATGCCAGTTGATCAGTATTATGTACATAAATTTGAAACTCTTTTTAACCCATTACATCCTGATGCTGATTTTGTCAGATTTGCTTGTTGTCCTATGAAGGCTACATTAATATTACGCGACAGATCAACCATTTTAGTTCATGGGTAGTGCCAGAATAGCTTGGTGCCTCAGGTGCCAAGCTATTCTGGGCACCACCCTTGAACTATCATAGTCAATTAATTTCAAGCAGGAGTGTATCATCAGGATGAAAAGGGTTAATAAGGACATGTCATATGAAATTCTTTTCTTTTCATAACCAATGTTGTTTGTGCCAAATCATGTATGTTTAGGGGGAAATTTTGTCTCCAATCGAATTGTCAGTATATTCTATTAATCTGTAAGAAAGTTAGTCATGGGCGCAGTTTAAGAATGCCCTGTATACAAAATCTGTTATGTGTACAGATCCCATTGCCAGTACCTCAACATCTGTGTGTATATTCAGAGATGGTTTTTGTATGTCATGCATCAGAACAATTGTTTTTGCTAATTGTGGGCATGTTTTTTTTGTACATTTTGTGTATTGTTACAGACAGGTTTGTGTGGATGGGTAAGTGGGGGGTTAATTAATCAGTTGAATCCTGCCTGAGGATGATTTGTTTTAACTTCAGATTGCCCTGTGAAAGCTATGTTATGGGTAAGGAGATATACATCAACCATTTTAGTTCAAGGGTGGTGCCAGAACTGTGCACAAAGCTGTTCTGGCACTTATCTTGAGCTATCATAGTCAAATTATTTCAGGCAGAAATTATCAGATGAAAATGGTTAGCTGAGATAATCATTGTCCTTAATTATTCATATTGCATGCTTATAATTACTATCGGTATAGTTAGAGTGTTTTTTTATTTTTAAAACTGAGAATCAGATTAAACTTGTGCATCACTGTGAATCTATGAGTTCAGGTCTTTCTTTTTAAGTTGTGTTTTGAGGTAGGTGTTACATATTTTGATGAACGTTTGATTTGATCTTGCCATGCAAAGAGAAAATGGCAATTGTCCAGGCCTAGTGTTGGCTCATAATGAAGCTAACTATCAGATTTATATGTTTGGATGATGGTCTTTTTCCTCAGATGACTGAAAGCTGGATTAAATTACCAATATCCAAATCTGGGACAATACTATACAGTTTGGAAAAAGGTTGGCAGAATATTTGCTACATGTTGGCACCAGAATGGATTAAGCTTGGCACTATATTGGCAGCCAATATTCACCATACTGGTCCTAGGATGGATCCAGCTTGGCACTATATTGGCAGCCAATATTCACCATACTGGTCCTAGGATGGATCCAGCTTGGCACTATATTGGCAGCCAATATTCACCATACTGGTCCTAGGATGGATCCAGCTTGGCACCATACTGGTTCTAGGATGGTTCCAGCTTGGCACTATATTGGCAGCCAACATTCACTATATTGGCCCTAGGATGGATCCAGCTTGGCAGCCAACATTTACCCGATATTGGGCCAACATCGGGCAAATTTGCACTTCCAATATTGGACCAATATCGACACCCATATATCGGCCCAATATCTAAGCCAATATTGGACCTATATTGGTGTGCTGGCTGGGGCGATACACACTCCCGATAAGGATTTGTAAGTAATTGACACACGCCTACAAAACACACTACAGGACATTAACAGCTGGTGCAGTAACAATTCCATGATCTTAAACCTTGCAAAGACTAAATGTATGGTTGTAAGTACCCGCTAAAAGCACCAGCTCGGCTCTCTCACTCAGCTTGTTCCTTCAAGGCAAATCTATCAGCCAGGTAACGAAACATAGTCTTCTCGGTGTTACTGTAGATAACCAGTTTCAATGGCAATGCCATCTTAGTAATATTATTATGTAAGACAATATCAAAGAAACTGTTTATTTTATCCAAGTTAAAACATATAGCTAATGCAGAAACACGAAAACTGTTCTTCAATGCCCACATCAGGTCACATATAGATTATGCTTCTACAATGTGGGATGGCCCAAGCGAGGTCCAGTTAATGAGGCTGAACTCTCTTCATCGTAGAGCTGCGAAGATTATCCTTTCAGACCCTAACTCAACAACGGATAATAAACTGAAAACCTTAGAAATTCTCCCCTTGAAAAACCATAGGATATACAATAAGGGAATAACAATGTTCAAAGTATTGAATAACAGACTCCCCGAGTATATTAAAAAAAAGTTTTCCCTCTCGGTATCAACATACTCCAGATAAAGGCAGTCCATTACTGTGCCACGACCTAGTATCGATCTCTATAAGAAAAGTTTAGCATTCTCGGGTGCTAGCATGTGGAACACATTGCCCAAAAATGTTACAACATCAACAACAATCGTCTTTTAAAACCGTTCTCTTTAACTACCTCACCTCATCATCGTAAGATTTTCACAGCAGCCTGCACTTGCAGTGTACGATTTTCCCCTTTCAAACTGTTCAATTCAGTTATATCTTCAGTTAATACAAGATGATAATACTGTACGTATTGAGTGTATGTGTGTGCGCACGTGTGTGTTTGTGCTTGTGTCTATGAATGTATGTATGGATATGTACACCTTCACAAGTGTGTGTATGTGTGAGATTTTCTATGTTTATTTCCACTTCTTCAATGATTTATTTTTTAAAAGTTTATATTTCAATTTTTGGTTCTTTTTTATATTTTGTTTCTCCCAATTTAAAGATAATATTTTGTGATTTGTGCATTATATGTAAAGTAGATTAGCAACAGCAAGTTCGAAAAATGGTTTCACCAAAACTTTCACCGTTGTAAAATAAAGAATCATCGTCATTGTCTCTCTCTCTCTCTCTCTCTCTCTCTCTCTCTCTCTCTCTCTCCTCTCTCTCTCCTCTCTCTCTCTCTCTCTCTCTCTCTCTCTCTCTCTCTTTATTCAAACTAGCTATGTCCTACATTTCAAGTAAATATGACAAAAATTACGGACTCTAATCTGGGTGAACCGACTTTCTGTAAACGGTTTTTATGTCTTCAATGAGACATCCAGTTCAAAATGCTCGGAGGCTCCCTTAACCATCCCTTAAATAAAGTATTTCACCAAGTTTCAAGTGAGCTTGTACGGCCAGGACAGCAATATCTGAGATTCTCATGTCTACATACATACACACACACGCACACACACATACCGCCTTTTGTGACATACTAGACATGACGTAATTTTTATCTTATTATTCATTTGTCAGAGGTTTGGGCCTCAGTGCCCACCTTTGACATGATGGATATTCTATTAAATTCGCCCCACCGTGACCAATCCTAAAAAGTCCCTTCCATAAATAGAGGGGACTTAAAAAAACAACAAAGCAAAGAAATTTAAAATAAAAAGAGTATAATACATTTAATTCACACAGAGTATAATAATTTAATCCATTGCCCCAAAATATTTAAACATAAATTAAGGGTTGCTTAAAAAATACGAACTCAGAAACGTTTCCTTTAAATATTTGAGCTCAGAAACGGTCCAGTTATCTTCTCTTTGAATGTCAACTGATTATCGTGGTCCGTTCATAGCGTAATGTGTTCCAATAAATAGCATAGGGGATGAAACATCATGGGACGAAATGTGATTGGGACGAACGGTC
>BTPG01000007.1:114233837-114240579 GCA_036245525.1 Semisulcospira habei | reverse complement strand
AAATAAATTTTGAGAGCTACTGAATGTGGACTAGTGTAGTAACAATAAATTCACATACTAGAAGCCCCCAAGGTAGCTTTACCCTTGAATGTGAGTCTAAATGCCTGTATTAGTAAATAACTATTTATTAGCACAAGCATTACCTTGATTGAGAGCTCGGGCGGCATGCCCATCAAAAGCATCCAGGAAGCCGCTGAGGAGATAGAAGCAGCTGGCCTTCACATGACCCGACGGCATGTAGTAGAAGGACACAAAGGCAAAGATCACTCGTAAGTAATCTCTAGTGAAAGTAACACACAGCCAAACAACTTGTCACTGGCATATCAACATTATAACACACCAGTATACTGTAGGAATTTATTATAAATTCTGTGGACAGGTCTTTGGTTTCCAGTGTGGATGCATGGCTTTTTAAACTTCAAAAGGTCTCCATGGAGATTGTGCAGCAGAACGCTGGAGATCAGTCATGGTAGTGCGGAGGGAGAGGTGGTGTTATTTCACCATGTAAATGCTGGTCATTTTTCCACATCTACAGTGAAAGTTAATTGATGCACCTGTTTCCTTGCCATGCCTACCTTTATCCCCAAAACAAAAGTCTGATTGATGCATGGTACCATGACTCACCCACCTTTAGCATCAACTATGTAATTATACTTATTTAATTAATGAATGTGTTTACTAGACAAACTCCTTTCTCTCTGTTCTGTAGGGGGGGGGGGGGGGCTGTTCTGCCGACCAACTTCAACATTTATTAGACTTTATAATATTGATTGTCGGTTTTCCACACTCTGAGTGTGTGTGTGGGTGGGTGAGGGGGGAGATTGAAAAGGAGTCTTTGCAGGGAGATTGGGGGGGGGGGGGCGGGGGGGGGGGGGGGATCTAAATTGCGGAAAACCCGTATCATTCATCTTGCAAACGGTGAACAACAACTAACTGTAGTTCTGGTTTAGTGCGCATACCAAGGAGAATTACAGTTAGATGAAAATGATCCCCTGTCCCCACCTATCAGGCACCCAGTCGCCACTGAGCCCACAGAAAAATACGCAGGTAAAGAACAAGACGATCATATACATCCCTTAGGGCTGTTCTTGTTTGACATGAACTGGCTGACTATGACAGGGCTCGCCGAGCATCTTGTGTTTTCAGATGCAAGAGAGGGTGCGTCGGCGTTATCGGGTATCACAACATATGTGGTGCATGGATTTACCTGGGGCCTGTGCCAACCATACTTTCTCAACATTTATACTGATGTACCGACATACATCAACATGTTGCTTGTAAAGTATGTCAGACTGACCACTAAACAGTACTGTCGCCCGAAACTCATGACTAGGCGAGTTCGAACCAGATGGCCGGAGGGCAGAATTTTGTTCAGACTGATACTCCTCGACGCCTCCTCCTTCCTTGAAATCAACTTTCTGGTGGCAAACGACTTTTGCCCTTCACTGCCAGTGGAGGCAGATTCAGGGTATTTCTGGAATCTTTCTTAACGGGCCCTTATCAGATTCGGAATACACCAGTGTGTGAAACAAGTTTGTAGTAAAATAGTTCAAGGATAGTGCCAGAATAGCGGCTTGGCCGTGACCACCCTTGAACTAAAGCCATCCTTGAACTAAAGCCATTGGTCTATATCCTTATCTGTAAGTACTATGCATATGGCAGTGCACAAATTCGAAGCTTTTAGCCTCAGTATGGTATGGCCGGGCAAATTCAACGCCAAAGAGTCCCACCGTGCAGCCGCAGGAACATGGCCGGACACTACACACACACACACACACAGTGGTCATGATCAGAAAGAGGCACAGATCCTCGTGAGCCCCGCAAATGCGGGGCTCATGAGGATCTATGCCTCTTGCAGCAGCCGGCTGGGTCATTTTAAACTGTCTTCCACAGGCGAAGGGGTTAATCCGAGAACGTTCAACGTTTCACTCAACGGCCGCCATGCAAGTGCTATATATCAAGTTCCCCTGGCGCCAAACTTCGCCAAAGGTAACATCACCTAACTACACGGAAATTTCTGCGTGTATCGTTAACACCTGAAGTCTGTGCGTCTTTCCTCGTAGTGTAGGTGCTGTCCCAGTGAGCTAAGAGCCGTAGGGCCGACGCAGGCCGCCGTTGTGCTCGCGACTGCCGTGCGCGCGCACAACGGCGCCCTGCGTCGGCCCGATGCGGCATTTCCGAGAGCACTAGAATGCTCGTTGTGTGATTGCACCTATTTCGGTTGCTGTTCTCACACGGAATGCTGTGTAGTCGCTGGCCAGGTCCCGCTGATCTTCACCCGAAATCGGTCGTAACACTTCCACCCCCACCCCCCACCCCCACGCCCCCCACCCCCTCCCCCGCCCCCTGCTTTGTGGTGAGGACCGGCTGGAGCCCATCTCGACAGCCTTTGCAAGGCATTTGCTACACGCCATAATATAGTTGAAGGGTTATTGCCTGATTCGGCCAGGCACATCTTAAATAGCTAAACTGAGGGTAACACTGAGTTAATTAATTCTCTTGTACGGACATGAAGGATTATCCTTCAAGTCCGCAGTATAATGTCTTTCATTTGTGTGTTGGCCAATCTCTGTTAGCGAGAGGCCGGCTTAGACTCTCGTGACGCGATTCCCCGCCGCTGCTGGGGCCCTTGTAAATCTATGCCTCAGTCTTCTAAAGGCCTTTAGGGGCGGATCAGTTACCTCGAGGTGGGGGGGGGGGGTGTAACCTTTTGTTTGGGACCTTCAACCTGATACCGGCAAAAGGCCTCCCCGGCGCTAGACCTTGCTTCCAGGGGCCGAAAAAGAAAAATCGAAAAGCGAGGGGGTTGGGGTATGGATGGGGGAAAACGAAGAGAGAGAGACGGCGCGTGCGTGTTAAGACTCTCACCATTCGTCAAAATATCAAACAAGGGGGGGGGGGGGGGGGGTCCAATTTTGGCTCGGGAGGGGGGATCCGGAACCCCTGAAACATCCCCCCCCAGATCCGCCCCTGGCCTTGGAGTCTTGATGGAGAGGAGATTATTGATGCGCCGGGAAGAGGGAGGTTCGCGAAGATGAACTCGGGAGATGTCTGTTGTGTACCGCCTCAGTTGCAAGAGTAATGTATGTACCCCACAAATGTTCCCTGTCCAACTCTAGCTTATCATCAAGATCTGATGTCTGTATAACAGCAAGAGCGAGATCTTCCCTTCTGCAAGATGCATAGATTCTCATGAGCCCCGAAGGCATCATTTACATCAGCAATCCGAAAGATAAGTAGGCCTGTTCCGGGTTTCGGGTTTAGTCATAGAATGATCTTGAAGTCTGCTGACTGAATAGGCGATGCACAAGCTTGCACAAATTGGAATCAGTCTATGTGAGAACCCAGCACCTGTTCAGAATTTTTACTTTGTGAAACGCTTGTGCCTCGTCTTCACTGCCAGCGCAAGCGAGCTTGTGGAATCAATCAACTATGGTTAACGGAGAACCAGCGAGAGCGATCCCCAAGCGTGCGATCTGCTTGCATCACAATCTTCTCGCGCTCAAAGTGGGTGATCTGAAGAAACTATTTGAATCGTTATCTTTCTAGCAAAACGTCCAGTTGTCATAAGTCACTGCAGCTCCAGAAATGCCTGGAGTTAAAAAAATAAAATAAATAAATATAAAAAAATAAAGGTATGTCAGTGGTATACACTTTCGTTTTCGTGTTTCGGTTGTTGTTTTTTTTTAAGTTACCCCCTCCCCCCCCCCTTTCTCCCCTCCCCCCCCCCCTTTTCAGCCTTTTGGTCCACACTTTCCACTTTTCCTGCTGTTTCAACCAGGGGAGATTGGTAGCTTAGGGTGATAGAGCGTTCGACTTTCGTCCGAAAGGTCGTGGGTTCGGACCTAGCCGCTGGGGTCAAAATTTCTTCAGACCCTTCTTCGGTGCCCCATCTGTGGAACCATATTCGTGGTGGACGAAAGACGTTAAGCCCTAAACTATGAACTCATCAAAAGGCGCCCCGCATCAACAGCTGCGGAAGTGTCGTACATGACACTTCCGCAGCTATTGATGCGGGGCGCCTTGAATGAGTTATCTTTTTATTTTATTTTGCCCCCCTGCTGTTTTACTTCTGGGAACTTCTCACTTCTCGGAAAGGCTTTTGAAGGTTTGTCACGGCCGTTCTGGGAGGTGGACAGTATTACTGATGAAGCGCCGGACTCTCCGTGGTACCCTTGTACATGCGGCCACACTGAAGTACCGCATGCTTACAATGCCGGCCGCTGCATGCACAAAGGGGTTTCAGTCACCGCAAGAGGAAGCAACCGACGGCAGGAAATTATTTAATTCTGTCAGAATTTCTGGCAACAGCACAACAATTTCAGCGAAAATACTTCCCTCTCACACAACTACAGCCAAATAAGTATCAGTATAAGAGCTCTCCTTATCTGTTTAACCCTGATGCACCATAACATGAGATAGTTTTGACCATGATAGTTCAAGGGTGGTGCCAGAACAGCTTGGCGCCAGAGGCACCAAGCTGTTCTGGCACCACCCTTGAACTATCATGGCCCATGCATCTACTGAACTCTAACTTGTGCATGTGTGTGTGTGTAAGTCGAGGGGGGGGGGGGGGGGCAGTCTCATAATTATCTTGTATGTGGTGCGATTCCATAGGATCCTAAATTGAATAGACGGCATGCAATTTTAACTGCCGACAAGATAACACACATCAAAGAAATAATATTAGACGCGGAACCATCACCTTCCAGATTTACTGGAATGACTCGCACTTCGGGTGCACATTATAAAATAAAATAATAATAAAAATAAAAACTTTATTTTTCGACCCGTAAATCACAAATATAGGTCGAGGAACGAATCGTTCATTGTGTGCCTTGTAAAAGACGCGTTTTCGACCCAGTTTTAGTGACAGGAAAAAGATAAATGCATGCTAGCGCTTATATTGCAGGATAATTGAATTCACACACTAAACTGCGTTCATCTACTCTGACGAGCAAAAGAAATGCGTCATTTTTGGAATCATCGGAAACACTAAAGTGTTTACGGTGCTTCAAAAAATGTCGCATTTCTTTTGCACGTCAGAATAGTAAGTAGGTAGAAAAAGCCCTAGTAAGGGAGAGAACTATGGAGTTCTCTCTCTTACTATTTTTTTTCTCTTTGTTTGTTTGTTTGTTTGTTTGTTTGTTTGTTTTCTAACTTTCTCGTTTGTCCAGTTTGCTTAGTGAGTATTCAACGTCTATCTGTGCTTTCCTTGCTTCATTCTCTTAAACTGATTTGCCTCTGCGGCTTGTGCAGATCCCGGGAAAGGCATGGTGATCAGGAAAACGTTATTGTCTGTTTTAAAAATAAAATATAACATTGTCTTTACACATACACACACACACACACACACACACACACACACACACACACACACACATACACACATATACACACACATACATACATAGACATCAGGGCCGGACCTGGGAAAAGTCGATGGGGGGGGGGGGGGGTTACAGATTCAGTATAAAGCGAAGGCGCGAAGCGCCGAGCCTTCTAGGGGGGTCCGGGGGCATGCCCCCCCGGAATTTTTTTTTTCAAGGATGCAAAATGGTGCAATCTGGTGCAATCTGAGCCTTGAAAAAGCCATTTGTGATGGTCTGGGGACTTTGAGCTTTTTGAACAATCGAACTGACAAACTCTGGGGTACAAAAATTATCACCTGCCCCTCCCTTAAAAAAACACCCACCCACACACACACACACACACACACACACACACACACACACACACACACACACACACACATTTATTTATCAACAGAGATGTTTTGTATACTATTATTATTCACTACTTTTCGTTGATCGTTAACGGTATAAAGCTTTACCTTGTAGTTTATGAACATCAGGGCCCTGCTTTCACTTTCAGTCTTGCTGCACTAGGTTCCTCGGCATTAGTACCATTTGTGAATTGTATCTTCTGGCAAAACAGTTCACTGCCTCTTTGAAGTCAATATCAACATCCCTGTGCACTTTCAGTAAAGCAAGTGCATTGAGTCTCTGTTGCCCCATTGTAGAGCGCAGGTAGTTTTTCAGGTTGCGCAACTGACTGTTTGAACGCTCACACTCGGCAGTAGTGACAGGCAGGATGCAAAGGTTCTTTAGCATGATGAACAGGTTGGGATAAAAATCCCTGTCACAGTGTTTCAGTGCTTCTGATGCCGTGGATGGGATGATAGCTGTCGCATTCTCAGCAGCACTTCGCCATTTGCAAACCCACCGTTGGTATTCTGCATCAAGGGTAGCGTTGTCTGGTAGGTCAGACTCCCACAACATTGCCAGTGTCTTCACCCCTTCTGGAACCTGCATGAAACCATCCTGGTTGTCTATTAAAGTGCTTGGCACCAGACAGAGACCATCAACTGCTAGGTCAGCATTTTTGAACCTCGAGTTCAATTCGGTTGACAGGTGTTCCAAGAAAGGAATGTCAATGCTAATCTTGAAATATTCTTCTGGAGTGGCCGCAGGTTGGTTGTCACGGAGTGTCTGGCGGGATGCTTGACGAGGAACAACAACATCAGTTGTCAAAGCATTTGCCATTTTGCTGACTTCACCAAACCAGGCAACGAACGCTGTGTCGACATCTCTTCTAATAGAAGACATGCAGTTACTGACCTCTTTGATTTCCCTGTAGGCATCGACAACATCTTTTGTTCTTTTCTGGAGCTTCACTGTCAAGGGTTTTAAGTAACGCAAACAATTGCGGACGACAACGAATGCAACGAGGAAAACACTGC
>BTPG01000007.1:114140317-114228337 GCA_036245525.1 Semisulcospira habei | reverse complement strand
TGAGACTAAAAGCTTACTCAAACTTATTTGGAGTGTCCACTGCCATATGCAAGCTACATTATAGTACTTACAGATAAGGATATAGACCAATGGCTTTAGTTCAGTCAATGATGGTGCCACTGAGAATAGCTTGGCGCGGCCTATGAGGCGCCAAGCTATTCTGGCACTATCCTTGAACTACTAACTTATTTCACACACTGGTGTATTCCGAATTAAGGGTTAAATCAATGTCAGTATAAAACACGCGTTCTCGTTACTTGTTTGGGACTGAATTATCAACGGCGGTAACAGTACAGAACTGTGACAAAGTTTTTGAACTTTTCACCGAGAATTAAAAGAAATAGAAAAGGGAAATAATTCCAAAGGATATTCCAACGCGTGAGAACACATTCATTCCGAGTCTTTCACAGAAGATGTAAGTTTGCTTAATTTTTCTACTTAAGTTTTTACAGGCCGGTAAAATTATGTCACTTTCTGTACCCACTTAGACCCCAACGGGAGTCACTGTTAAATCAGAACATAGGGTCAAAGGAAATGACATGACTTGACTTGACTTGAACGTAGACTTCAGTGATCCTCAGTTTTCAGTATCACGTTCGACTCGGGTGCATTGCGGTTAGAGACGGATTCAGTCCTCAGTTTGCGTTAGACTGTGAGTCCCCACGTGGTTGGTTGGTTAGTTCGGGTTTTAACGTCCACAGCACCGAGCACCCCACGTGCTGACTTCGGCAGGTCCCCTTTAAGTTCAAGCAGTAAGCAGGGGCCCTCAGGTCCACGACGGCCGCAGTAGCCGGGGCCACGCACGCGGCTCGGAAGTCCCGGCCGCGCGGACCCACTGCGGCCGTCGTGGGCCTGAAGACGTTTTGTTACTGTGGGACTGCCGCTTTACTGAAAATGATTTCAGCGGGACATGAAAACATCAGTGAGGCATTAACTTCCCCGTGAGCAAAACTGTGAGACTCTCGGGCCGACGTCAGTCGAGGACCCTAGCTTACTGGCCGGGTTGTCTAGAAAGGCAAAGCAAAGCTGATCATTCCGCACTTTCGCACTCACATGTACATGGGACAGAAATCCGATTATTTACATTGACCCAACGCTAAATATCTATTACAGGCATAAGCAGTTCGGTACACATGTAAGTGTTAAAATTAAGTTTGCTGGTGTGTCAGTGATTTTAGATCCACGTCACAGGCATAAGTCCAAAAAGTCACAGCGGGGCACACACTAAGTATGCAAAATATCTCTATGGAGCTAAAAATGTATATGTAAAAATAATCATGCCATTTTAACAGTCTCGATATGTTACAAGTTGACTACTTTAAAAAAGTAAGAAAGCAACGTACTAAAACACTTTGCTGTGAACTCGGAAAGCAATGTACTTAAACGCTTTACTGGTCAATTTCTATATAATTAAATGCTTATGTGAAAACGGCCTGTACTTAAACTTTTGAGTCGGACATTTTTCAAAAAGTGTCAAATCACCCAAACTATATATATAAAGGCCGAGGGTCTGAC
The DNA here is from genome assembly GCA_036245525.1 of Semisulcospira habei. NCBI lineage: Eukaryota > Metazoa > Mollusca > Gastropoda > Semisulcospiridae > Semisulcospira > Semisulcospira habei. The sequence goes on along the minus strand of BTPG01000007.1, from coordinate 114,226,822 downwards.
GAGCAATGGACGTTGGTATCAGCTAAACTCCATGGATAGAGTGTCGCTGATCGCGTCTGCGTGCGTGGAGACTGCCTCGCATACTAGCGTGCATCACTCGTCAGGCCCATCTGCGATATACAGAGCACCGGCAACTGCGCACAGGCCAACAATGCCGGGCCGGACTGAAATTTTGCACAGTGGGTTACACATAAAATAGAAAACCACATTACTTAAAAACACCTCTTGTATGAAGTATTCGATTCTCTTCGATTTGAATTTTCGTTGATATAACCGGACTGCTACTGGCGATACCGTTCAGCGGAAAAGACGAGTAAACGCGTCTTTTCCGCCGAACGGTATCGGCAGTAGAAAGGGGTTACAAATGAAATATGTGATGGTTTATGCCACAAACTAAAACCTGATAAAACCTGTGTGGTTGCTATGGTAAATATAAAAGCACCCAAAAGCAAAGACTTCTCGAGTCTTTTACACTGAAAAACAATGTGGAAAATTTGCACTCGAGTAAACGTGGAATAAATGTGATTGTTTTCATCCCTACGTCACACGACCAGTCACTTTGCAAACTGTACCATGTGACCGTGATACAAAAACCCTTCGTAGCGACAAATGGCGGACTTCATGAGCCCTCATTGTGACGCATCTTGGATGCGAATTTTGTTCTATAAAAGATCACCAAAACGTTCTTAAGTAAAAAGTTTGTGTTGTTCGAAACAAGCACACTCAGTACTGGAGACGGCATGGTAATGAAATATTTTAAATTATGTCATAAGTCTATTACGTATATTCCTTTGACGTCAGTTATGTTTGGCGTGATCCAGGTCGGAAGATGTCTTCTTGATTTCTTTTACGAAAATTGTGGAGGAATGAAAACAAATACGTTATTGGTAGCACGGGCTTGCTGCACGGACCCTTGTAGGCCTTCGGGAGGTCAAAGGAACCATTGTACCCCTTAGACCTTCGGCCTTCGAGGTACAAAGGTTCCTGTGACCTCCCTCAGGCCTACAAGGGTCCGTGTAGCAAACCCCTGTGACCAATAACTTATACTATTTAACATATGCTTAAAATATACATGAGCAGGCTATCATACAAGAATAACATGGCTAAAGACAGGAATCCCCAATGCTTTACTGTGGGATACCAAAAAAAAAAAAAAAAATTAAACACTTTCTGAAAGAGAGGAAAAGCCACCGCAGCCTCCCCCCCCCCCCAACAACAACAAAAAAAGAGAAAAAAACCAAAAAACACCCCCCCAAAACAAACAAACAAAAAAAACCAACAAAAACAACCCCCCAAAACCAAAACAAAACACCCCCCCCCAAAAAAAAAAAAAAAAACACAAAAAAAACCCCACACACCAAACAAACAAACAAACAAACAAAAAAAACCCAAAAAACGAACAAACAAAACAACAAAAAGCAAAAACAAAACAACAACAAACAAACACACACACACACAAAATCCAACACCCCCCCCCCCCCCACAAGAAATAAAACAAACAAAACAAACACGGGATACAGAAAATACATTAAAATCATTGGAATGCACTGAGAAAAAATAAAAACAATTGTAGCTCCATAAATATGTGACGGATGGAATGTTTTCAGTTGTACCATTTTAAGCAGATCCGAAGCATCCTGTGAATTTTTTTGGAAGCAACGATTGTTATAAATATATTTCTTTCACGAAACCTACTGCTGAGCAAGCATAGTGCAATACTCTGGGGAAAAAAAAACAAAACAAAAAAACAACAACAACCCAAAACTTGGAAGAAAAACGTCGCATCAGCGGCGCACGTACAAATTATATATATATATAAAGTCTTGCGCGCTGGTCTGTGATTTTGGACCTTACGGCTTCCAGCCGTAAAAAAAATCACTGACAGCACACCGTCATACCTACTAAATATTTCTACTGGTTGACATGCAAAAGAGAGAGTCTGAATGTTCGGACCGAGGAAATCATAGTGAGCAATCCACGATCTCCTTCAACCAAACTGTTGTAGCTGACGAGTTCTCTGACAATGTGACAATTGTCACAAATTCTTGAGGACTGACAACTTGAGGTCTGTCTCCTTCAGTTTTGTCACAGCCGTCACAATGATCGGAATGTCACGTTTTTCCAGTGAGTACAATTCCATCAAGCCCAAGTCGGCCGGCGTTGACCCGCGTACAGCCGTACGCGGGCAAACAGAGGCTGACGTAGGCCCCTAGATTTGTCTTTCAGTGCTCACTGGGTTTTTGAATGCTCGTTTTGGGATGGAGTCTCCACCACCTTTTGTGACACCTGTAACATCGTCCCCACGCTCATTACAACTTATAGTCTAGCAGCTTTTCGCAATTTCTGCAGAGTAAGTAGTTCGTCAAAAGAGTAACAATGGTTTGCAGGTACGAAACGAAAGTACTAATGCCATATAGTTTATGCATGGCAACAATATTTGTCCTTAGGATGGAGACATTTTTGTAGAAGTGTTTTTCGTACACCGCCCGGATAAGGTGCAAGACATTTTTTGTGCATAACATTAAAAATGTCAAGCATACAAGTTACAAGTTTATTCCAGTGAGTAAATTAAAATCATCAGCAAGTAAACATGCATACATATATACGATAAAATAAGTTTAAAAGTATTATTTGTAATGCGGTAAGCATGGTCGCGTCGCTAGTTTCAAAATGGCGGTCAGCGAGAAGCCTTCTAAAGAAGTCAATCAGACGCGCACGGTTGATGAAGCTTTACTTTGCTCCTGAATTGAAACAGAGATTATTTTCGATTTGAAAATCTTATCAACGTCAAATACGTTATTTTTCCTGGTCTTGAAAACAGCCTTTTCCATAGAACTCGGTCTTTTGTGGGAGGAAAGCATATCGAAAGTAAACTCCATTTTTGCATGTTGTGCAATGTGTCTGCCGACCATCTTCAACATTCTGAAGACTTTTTGGCCGGATGCATGCATGTTGTTCGTCTATTTTTCAGCCTAACGGCTCTAAGTGCAGGTTGCTCTTTTTTAAAAAAATTTATTAGTGGTGGAGATGGGATTTTTAACTGGTCAAGCACACTCGTATCCGACTGGTCTTAAGCACAAGCCAGGCAGAGTGAAATCCATCTCCGAACCGTTTCCATCAAAATCACCATGTTCAGCTAAACACCTAAATATAAAAATTTTAGTTTTTGCAACCAATTCAACCAATCCGCACTCAAGTACTCACAAGGACTCTTATGATTAAGCTTTATCAGGACTGCATGAGACACAATACAGATAGTAGCCCTCTCTATTATATGTTTATTTATTTATTTATTATTGATTCATGTATGTATTCACTTACATATTTATTTATTATTTATCCTTTTAATTATGGATGGAAGGAATTCCTTGATGCACATGATCACTATAGTGGTATGGTAGTGGTCACCAAGGAGAGGAAATTTGTTTTCAATATGCATACATCTGTGCATGTTCATAATCTATCCTTTACTTAACATGCATATTTATAGGTCCCAGGCATCCCCAACTTATTTTATTAATTTATTATTTTTTGGTTTGTGATGTATGTTTGCACATACACATCAGCATTGACATGATTGATTGTACATTGTTTAACGTCCTGACAGCAACAAGACTTTCTCAGGACGTGCCTGCACTGCTTGTGAAAAAACCCAAACTAAACAGAATATTGAATGTATGTCGCCAGCTGGTCTAATACACTAAATAAACCTAACTAGACCCTTTAGCAACACACATCCAATATCAAGAGCTACAAGCAGTGCAGACAGTAGGAAGAGTTTAAAAAAGGAAAATACAGGTGAATGCACCAAGGGTAGACAGAAACACACGCCCCAGAATAGAGGGGAAAACCCACCCTGTGGGGCTGACCAGGGTCACCCTGGGAACTAAAAAGTAGTTAACCCCACCCAAGTCCCCCAGGGTAGACCTGGGTGGGGGACATCAGCATACAAAATGAGAACATACATATACACATATATGATGTGAACATAACATGTACACATATATGGTAATAGGTGCATACCACCCGCTCCCCACCCCACATACAAAACCACAGAACACCCATTAAAGGACATGCACATCTGTGCATGTTCATACTATATCCTTTACTTGGTATTCATATGTCCTAGTTATTTAAATTTATTATTTATTTTTATTTGTTTGAAAAGTAGGTTTTGTACATATGCTGATGTTCACATACACATATGGTAATACTGCCCACTCCCAACCCCACTCCACAACCAGAGAACACCCACCAAATGACACTTACATCTGTGCATGTTCATAATCTATCCTTTACTGAGCATTCATATGTCCCAGGTATCTTGACTTACTTTATTTTTTTTATTTAACCGCCATGAGATGGCATTGGTCGCCTACTCGACATTAAACCCAAATAACTATATTTAAATTATTTATTTATTTTGTTTGCTTGTAATGAAGGTTTTGTACCTACACATCAGAAAACAAGAAAATATACACATATATAGATGGTAATAGGTGCCATACTGCCTGCTCCCAACCCTTACCTAAATACACACATAAAACCGCAGAACACCTACCAAAGGAAGGACATGCACATCTGTGTATGTTTCATAATTTTTAATCTATCCTTTACCTAGCATGCATATGTCCCAGGTACCTTAGACTTACTTTATCTTATTTATTTAAATTATTTATTTATTTTGTTTGTTTGTAATGTAGGTTTTGTACATACACATCAGCATACAGCTCAAGAACATACACCATGGTGCCCCTGTGCATGTGGCCACCAGTACTATTCTGACAGATCTGTCACACCCAACCAATCATCTCTTCGAGCTTCTGCCCTCTGGCCGGCGGTTTCGTGCTTTTAAAGCCAGAACCTCTCGATTCAGATGCAATTTTTTTTTCCAGAAGCTGTCCTCAATACATCACCATGCACGGAACAAGGTGATTCCATGATTTGTGACATATGACTGATTTGTGTTTAATATTGTGTTTATCTATCTTTTAGTGTTGTATATAGGATGATCGCCAACTAAGTGTATGACATGATGAATGCCCTACAAGTGAGGACATATTTTACTGTTGCCATGCCACACAAAAATCCTTGTAACGTTTTACTTGGTGAATAAATGTCTTATATCTTATACACGTACATGGTAATAGGTGCAGTATCGCTCGCTCCCAACCCCAATCCAGTTACACACACAAAACCGCAGAACATCCACCAGTGTACATCTGTGCATGATCATAATCTATACTTTACTTAGCATTCTTATGTCCCAGGTATCTTTGACTTACTTTATGTTATTTATTTAACTGCCGTGAGATGGCCGTAGTCTACCGCGCGGCGTTTAAACCCAAATAAATATTAAAATTATTAATTTATGTTTGTTTGTAATGTAGGTTTTGTACATACACGGTAATAGGTGCCATACCGCCCCACTTTCAACCCCAGCCCACATACAAAACCACAGAATACCCACAAAAGACATGCACAATTGTATACTGATGGGCATTAGTGGACTGTAAAATCTATATATAGAGACTTCAGGTTAAGCAAGTGGCTTGTATTGACTGCCTGTATTTTAGCTGCCCACCTACAAATTTCATGTGTACAGTTAAGCACACTGCACATGCAGCCATCAGTTCTGTGAAAAGTACTGTTGGCCTCATGCACAGGGGCACCAAAACTTAGAGATAAGGCCACACCTGATAACAATAATAGTACTAATAATAATATGCATACTCAGCCACTAGTTCTGTAAACAGCACCTTTGTAAACAGTACCAGTAGCCAAATGCACACATTCATCATGGATGTTGCTACCACTGATCACTTCAAACAATAGGCTGCCCAGTTCACATTTTGATACCGTGAACTAGCCTGCACATGCAGTCATCAGTTCTGTAAATAGGACTGGTGGCCACATGCACAGCGGCACCAAACTTAAAGGTGAGGCCAAAACTGCCACCTCAAACAAAACCAAACGCTACCTACACACACATATCAATGATACAGTCAACCTCTGTGTGCGTTAGGGGGAACACGCTTAAAGTATGGGACTGTAAATCTTACAGCGAAATGTCAAAACCAGTAAGAAGATAATGTAACAGCAACAAGTACATGTATTTTGTAAACCACTCAAAACATGACAACTCATCGAGTCTAATGGTGTTATGAGTGGGTGATGGAAACACTGAAAGAAATAGTACGTGTACATTATAAAGTATGTGCCTCCTCCCCCCCCCCCTCCCATAACTAGCTGTGCATCATAAAACATAGATATCTCATTCGTTTGATCACTTGACTGATTTATTAAATCATCTCTGTGTCACCTTTCTCCGTTTTCTTTCTCGTTTTAATCCCAATATATATGTCAGTGCTAATGGCAGCTGCTAAGAATCCTTGCAGCGAACTGCAAATGTCTATATGCAGACAAACTGCAAATAACACAGCAGCAAAATAAGTTCCTCTTTTGTGCAGTAGGCTACTGCTAGCAAGATAGGGTTCAATTTTAAACAAAGCATTGCATGAACTTCCAAGCGTGTTCACATTGTGCTGTGTATTTTTTTTTTTTTTCAGTGTGAAGTGTACTGTACCATCAGTGATCACTGAGACTGCATAATTGGCACTGGCAGTGATCGCACATCACAACATAGCTTGTCAGTGCAACTGATTAAAATAAATGTTACTGCTGCATAAAATAATTAATCAAGTTCCGAAACTTTGCTCAGCCATGACAGTTAAAACCAAGTGGTGTGGCACTCTTTTTCTTTTACAGAATACAGCATAGGTTTTGAGATAGCGTTTGTGTTGTGGGTTGCGTTTTGTTTTGGTGCTGTGTTGTCGAAATGAAACGGGCAAAGCGATGGTAAAGTGAATGGAAATAAACGTGACAAACCTTTATCAAGCCGTAAAAATGCACACAGCAACTTTACACGTTTGCTTTTTTTTTTAAAAAACAAACAAGCTTATGTAGAACAAATTAAAAAGAACCCGTCGGCACACCGAAATTCACGTCCGCGAAGGTCGTGGCATCACGTGATGTTTTGATCACGTGATTTACATGATGTTTTGATCACGTGATTTAGGATACCTTATTGTTGAGTAACGATATTAATTTTGAGTTCAAGGCAAGCGTTTTTGTAATTGTTTCTTCTCTTAATATATCTAAGTGTGAAAATATTACTTTAAAAAATGAAATCCTTTTAAGTGACATATAGTGCATACTACCACTGAATACAGGAACAATGAGACCCGTGTAAACTACTGATCCCCTGTAAACATGGCCGCCACGGTCCTGGTTTCGTCTGCAGCCATACTGGAAACAAAATGTGCTACAGAAAAATGTCTCCATCCTCCGGCGGTTTAAAACGAGTGCGCACTGCTTTTATTCATACTAGACTTCATTTTGATATACCCAAACCTTTGTTACTCTCTCAGTAGAAAATCACTATCTCGTAAACGGCTCGTCTATGAAGGCGGCAGCTGCTAGACTATTAGCGTACTGCGCGCCAACGCCAAGAAAGCCTCTGGCGATGTAGCTCTATGATCTAGGCGAAGAATCCCCAGCAGAATATGGCCAGGGTCATTAGAACCACCGCGTTGACGTTGAGGACGCGTCGCGCCCAATTCTCCTCGTGAATTGACGTCGCCTTCTCTTCGATGGCGCGCATTTCTGCGTCGGTAAGTTCGTGTTGCTCACCACCCATCTTCTCAATGCCGCAAATCCATTGGCACATTTTCTTGTACCACGGCAGGCTGTCATAGGGACCTGAAATATAGCAATAAATAAATAACATTGTTTTCATCCGGCCTACGTCACACGACCAGATAGCGCAAACCGTACCATGTGACCCTTTTAGCGAAAAATGGCGGTCTTCTTGTGGCCCTCTTTGTGACGCATCTTGGATATGAGTTTTGTGCCATAAAATTTAAAGATCACCAAAACGTTCTAAAGTAAAAAGTTACTTAGTGTTGTTCAGACCAAAAAGGTGACTGCCAAGCGTGTAATATGCAAAGAAGTACCCAACGGAGAAAGAAACACGCTTAGAAAAGACGGCTACAACACAATTTATTAATATTTCGGGTAAATACCCTTTGTCAAAACAGACAAACAAACAAACAGAGAGATTAGCCGCTACTTATCTTCATTGGCAGAAGGAATGTGACAGTACACACATTCCTTCTGCCAATGAAGATAAGTAGCGGCTAATCTCTCTGTTTGTTTGTTTGTCTATTTTGACAAAGGGTATTTACCCGAAATATTAATAAATTGTGTTGTACCCGTCTTTTCTAAGCTTGTTTCTTTCTCTGTTGGGTACTTCTTTAGTGTTGTTCGAAACAACAAGCACACTACTGGAGATGGCAACGTCATGAAATATTTTAAATTACGTCATAAGTCTATTATGTATAAATGTATATTCCTTTGACGTCAGTCATGTCTGGCGTGGTCCAGGCCGGAAGATTTCTTTTTGATTTCTTTTACAAAAAATGTGGAGGAATGAAAACATATACGTTATTGGTAGCAGGGGCTTACTGCACGGACCCTTGTAGGCCTTCGGGAGGTCAAGGGAACCATTGTACCCTTCAGGCCTTCGGGGTACATTGGTTCTTTTGACCTCCCTCAGGCCTACAAGGGTCCGTGTAGCAAACCCTTGCTACCAATAACTTATATTGTTTTCATTCTTACGTCACACGACCAATCACTTTAGCGCAAACTGTACCACATGATCGAGCTTCAAAAACTCTTGTAGCGAGAAATGGCGAACGTCTTGTAGCCCTCTTTGTGACGCGTCTTGGTTGCCAATTTTGTTCCATAAAAGATCACCCAAACGTTCCAAAGTGCAAAGTTAATTCGTGTTGTTCGAAACAAAAGGCACACTACTAGAGACCGCAACGTCATGAAAGATTTTAAATTACGTCATACGTCTATTATGTATCAATATATATTCCTGTTAGGTCAGTCATGTCTGGCGCAATCCAGGTCGGAAGATTTCTTCTTGATTTCTTTTACAAAAATAGTGGAGGAATGAAAACAAATACGTTATTGGTAGCAGGGGCTTGCTGCACGGACCCTTGTAGGCTTTCGGGAGGTCAAAGGGGTACAATGGTTCCTTTGACCTCCCTCAGGCTTACAAGGGTCCGTGTAGCAAACACCTGCGACCAATAACTTAAGCAACGTACGGCAACCTTCTGGCTAGCCGAGTCTAGTATGTTATACTAGTCATGCATCTTTATAGCTCTGCCCAGATTGCGTACGGCAACAAATGACTTCCGGCTGGCTTAAACCGTACGTGCGGCTTCGACGAAAACAGTGGACTAAAATCCCAGACAAACATGCGATTTAGTCCTCTGTTTCCGTCGAAACACGTGCTATTTTGACCTAATCTGATTTTCCAACCTCTGTGGAATATACAATATACAAAAAATACATCCCTTATACAAAAGCATCTGGATCAGAAGCAGACAAGTACATGTACACATATACGTCGAAATAACAGCTGTAACTTTAACACCAGAACTAACGATAGGAGTGACTGGCTCAAATTCAGCACTAATAGAGTAAGGTTATTCCCTATCAGAAGTAGGTAAAAAATTGCCCGAAGTTTACCGGCCCTTGTTGATTTTAACTCCCTGGTACTCATGCTGCCACCTGTAGTGTTTGGCTGTTTGGTAGTCGCTGGCTGGATGCACAAGGGGGTTAACACATTCTACACCGAAGTCTTAAATTCCAACATTTTGCAGTTGACCTTTGAAGACTACAAAGTAATTTCGGAGACAGATCAACCATGCTAACTTAAGGGTGGTGCCAGAATTGCGTGGCGCCTTTAGGTGCCACGCTATTCTGGCACCACCCTTAAACTAGCATGGTCGATCTGTCTTCGAACTTACTGGCTGTATGCTCAAGGGGGGTTATCCATTCTATACAAAAGGTCGCAAATTCTCAAATTAGAGAGATGTATTCTGAAGACGACAAAGTAATTTCGAAGACAGATAGACCATGCTAGTCGGGGTGATGCAAGAATAGCTTGGCGCCTGAAGGCGCCAAGCTATTCTGGCTTCACCCTTAAACTAGCATGGTCGATAGATGCTCTAGAGTGTCAGCACTGAATACGCTAAAACAAATGAGAACTGAAGTAAAAGCGGTGCACTGACCATCCTGCAAGATGGAGGGCTTCTTCTCCTCTTTGGGCGTTGTGTCTGGTGGGTTCTGCTCGGCCTCCACCTCAGACAGGTCGATTCTCTTCAGCGTGCTGAACCGGCTCCAGAACGTCAGGCGTTGCAGCTGCGAATGATCAAAAAGTCAACATCGAAATTTCGAGCTATATTAATTACTCTGAGGGGGTGGGGGGGGGGGGGGTGTGGATGGGGTGGAGGGGGGGGGGGACACACCCTCCTCTCTAAAAGAAGGCTGCTCAAATTTCACGTAGATAATGATAACTCTCAATAACCCACCCACCCCCCACCTCCCCAACAACGCCCCTCTACCCCATCGTTTGTATCTTCAAAGGTTGGACTGTCATCTGCCCCCCCCCCCCCCACCCCCCCGCAACCCCCCCTCCCCCTAACACACACCCCACCCGCTAAAAAGTAACATGTCAGGCACGCTGGCCTCATTTCCCCCTTCAATGACAAATGTCTTCCTATACACTACTGCCCCCTGACACTCCCTCCCCATCTATGTCTCTTACAGTCACCACTTTGTGTCTGCGTTTCTTGAATAGCTGGGTCTCTTTGGCATTGAATTAACAGAGGCTTCAGTAATACAATCTTCCTCCACTGGCAGTGAACGCAATTCAACTGCAAAAGACATAGACCTTCATGAGCCCCCGCAGCTGCGGGGGCTCATGGAGATCTATGTCTCTTGCAGTCACCACTTCGTGTCTGTGTTTCTTGAATAGCTGGGTCTCTTCGGCATTGACCAGAGGCTTCAGTAACACAGTCTGCCTCCACTGGCAGTGAACGCGATTCAACTGCAAGAGACATAGATCCTCATAAGCCCCCGCAGCTGCGGGGGCTCATGAAGATCTATGTCTCTTGCAGTCAGCACGTCGTGTCTGTGTTTCTTGAACAGCCCGGGCTCTATGGCACTGAATTAACAGAGGCTTCAGAAACGCAATCTACCTCCGCTGGCACTGAAGGTTTCAACAACATATCATCACTCACATGGATTTCGTCAATGGGCTCCGTGAAGAGAGAGATGACGACCGTGACGACGACTACGATGCCACAAAGCAGGATGCCGAAGTGCAGGTAGTGGACCTTGGCGATGATGTCGGGGCGGTGGTCGTTGTGCTCCTCCCCGCAGGGCACGGCGGTGTAGCTGTACTCCCAGGCGAAGCGGATCAAGCCCACCACCAGGCCCACCATCAGGCCCCAGAACGCTCCCTGGGAAAGAAAAGAAACAACAAGTTGACACACACTGAGCAAAGGGTCCTAGGGACGATGTAACTGTGCTTCCTGGTGAATAGCACGAAACCCACGATCACGCCCACTATCAGGCCATAGAGCATTCCCTGGTTTAACCCCTTCGCTGCCCAATTTCACGTCTGAAACGACTGCACACTCACCGACATTTGCGTGGAGAACGCAGATATAAATAGGACAAAAACAGGCATAAATAAAATACGTCTAATACAGAGACATAAATCCGCATGAGCCCCCACGACTGCGGGGACTCATGAGGGTTTATGTCTCTTTCAGCTTGGTAGCGTTTGCCTTGCCCTGGCAGTTAAGGCGTAAATAAATAAATAATAAAACAGATAAATAAATAAATAAATGACCCCACCCCCAAATAAATAAATAAATAAATAAATAAATAAATAAATAAATAAATAAATATTTGTACTACAACTAAAATGTATCTTTTTATAAACCTTTTTTTAAATTTTATTTGCCTCCACATATAGGGCAGTAGAACTCAACGGCAGTGCCTGATTAAGCCTGGCGCCTGGAGAGGCCCTTGAAAAGCACTTTTCTTTAAAAGGTATTTTTTCGAAAAATACTTACCGATGACATGACAAATGGGAGTGTCTACTACGTGCTCAAATTCTAGCCTACGAACCCGTTGTGTGAATACACAACCCGGGAGACACTCGGGGAACCCCCAGAGGGGCCAAGAGTTGTCTCCCGAACCTGCCTATCCGGTTCCGAGTCACCTGAGCGGGGCAGGTGGGAGGGTCCTCCGTGTCATGTCATCGGTAAGTATTTTTCGAAAAAATACCTTTTAAAGAAAAATGCATTTATTTCATCAAAAACATTACCGATGACATGACAAATGGGAGAATCACGAATAGGAGGAGGGTGCCGCACCGGTACTACCGGCGACCAAGACCATCCTCCCATTGCTAATACCCAGGTAGCTAGCTCGGTGCGTACCTACGGCGCCTGCTGCGCCGGGAGGGAGTGCTGTGCCACCGTGAGGTCCCCCATCAAGGCGAGGTTGTCTCGCTGTCCCGCCAGATCCCGAAGGTAGAAACGAGCGAAGGTAGATTCTGCTCGCCAGCCCACCGCTGCCACGATGTCCTTGACCGCGCAGTTCCGATCGAATGCGACGCTCGTGGCCATGGCGCGTACTTCGTGAGCCCGGATCTTCAATCTCTGCGCAACCCGTGGGGAGAGATCCATGTATGCAGATCGTATTACCCAGCGCAGCCAGGAGGAGATCGTCTGGGCTGTGATATCCGTCTTGCCCTGTCGTATGGGCAGGAAGAGGCGGGAGCGCCCTCTACGGGTAGCTTTGGTACGGCGCAGGTAAATGCGGAGGGCACGCACGGGATCCTGTTGCCGAGTCTCCTGAGAGCAGTCAGGCCCTCCCAGGGGCCGCAAGGTGATGATCTGTGGGGCCGTTAGAGGAGACCTTGTCTTGGCAATAAAGTTGGGGTCCGTTAAAAGCTGAACGGAGCGATCTGCCCTGAACTGGAGGCAGTCTGGGCGGGTAGAAAGCGCGTGTAGCTCGCTAACTCTGGATGCCGTGGCCAAGGCCAGAAGGAAGCAGGTCTTGCGTGTCACATCCGCCCGAGAGGCGAGAGCTAGTGGCTCGAAGCGGGATGAATTCAGCCACGTCAGGACCCAAGGGAGGTCCCAGCGAGGAACGAGTGAACGCTGAGTTGGACGTTGGAGGCTGAAGTTGGACATAAGGTCGGCGAGGTCCTTACAGGCACCGGGGTCTGGGAGGCCGAGGTGGCGGTAAGTGTCGGCGACCATGGATAAGTATCCCCTGATGGTGATGGGAGCCAAACCTTGGACCACGAAGAGCCAGAGGAGAAAGTCCGCGAGCTGGGGGTTAGTCAATCCGGTGGGAATGAGGCGACGGGCGTCGCACCAGGAGCACAAAACGCGCCACTTTCCTTCATAAACACGCCGGGTAGACGGCTTACGGGCTGCAGCGATTGCCTCCACTGCCGCACTTGAGAAGCCTCTAGCGGAGAGGGCGCGCTGCACAACCTCCAGGCGTGAAGAGACAGGCGTTCTGGACAAGGGTGGAAAAGAGTCTGCCTGGGCTGCTTGAGCATAGAACGGGGTGTGGGAAGGCGCAGGGGAGGAGAGGTGGCGAGGCTGAGTAGGTCGGTGGTCCAGGAACGGGACCAAGCCAGCGGGGCGACCAGAAGCAGGACTGCGTTGCACTCTCGAAGTTTGTGGAGGACCTTGGGAATGAGGACTGTCGGGGGGTACGCGTAAGCGATGAGACCGTCCCAAGGAATCGAGAGGGCGTCGACTGCCCAGGCCAGCGGGTCCGGAATCGGGGAGACGAAGAGGGGAAGCTGGTGGTTCCACCTCGTGGCGAAAAGGTCGATTAAGGGAGTCTCCCAACGGGCACAGATCATCTTGAAGATATCTGGGCGCAACGTCCATTCTGTGTGGAGTAACTGGCCGCGGCGAGAGAGAGAGTCCGCCAACACATTCAAGTGGCCGAGAATGTGTCGCGCAAGGAGTGTAATGTTGCGTTCCTCGGCCCAGCGCATCAAACGGAAGAGGAGCATGCAGAGGTCGGGGGAGCGGGTGCCGCCCTGCCTCTGGATGTAGGCCACCACCGTCGAGTTGTCGGAGAGGACGAGAAGCCGCTGGTTCCTGAGCTGGCTCTCCCAAACGAAGAGGGCTTGCCAGACTGCTTGTAGCTCCAACCAATTGCTGTGCCTGTCCGCAAACTCCGGGGGCCAGAGGCCGGACGCCGAGGCGAATTGAGGAAGCAGGTGGGCTCCCCACCCAGAGAGGCTCGCGTCGACACACAGGGAGAGGTGCGGGGGGGGGGGGGGGAGGACAAGGGGACTCCCGAAGCCAACCAAGCCGTGTCGGTCCAGCGCAGAAGATGAGGGCGAACCAGGGGGGACACCGGGACCAGAGTGGTAAGGTCGCCTGAGGAGGGCCTCCAGAGGAGCAGGAGGTGCAGCTGAAGAGGGCGGGCGTAGAGGCGACCAAGGGGGAGAAGCTCCGCCGCTGCGTTGATCAGTCCGAGGAGTTGAAGCCAAACTCTGGCGGGAGCTGCTTCCAGCTGAGCTAACTGGTTGGCGAGGGAGGCCAACTTCCGAATCCGGGGATCCGGGAGGCGAACAACGTTGAGATCGGTAGCAAATTCCATCCCGAGATGTATGAAGCGGCGCGAGGGCGTGAGATCTGACTTCCCGACGTTGAGGAGGAACCCCAGTCGCGACAGCAGACGCATCAGTGTATCCCTGTCCGCTTCCAAGACGGACTCGACGCAGTTCCTCAGGAAGAGATCGTCGAGATAGTTGGACATAGGGCTGAGAGACGACTGCCGCGCCTTGGCCATTACTGCATCTATCAAGCGGGTGAAGACCCAGGGGCTGAGGTTGAGGCCGAAGGGGAGGGCGCGAAACTGGTAAACGGTTCCATCGAAGGCGAAGCGCAGATACCTCTGGGCGGCCGGATGTATGGGTACATGTAGGTAAGCGTCGGAGAGATCTAGGCTGACGGCGTAATCCATGGGTCGCACCGAGGTACGAAGGGCTCGGGCCGTCTCCATGTGGAAGGAAGGAGCCAAGATGAAGCGATTCAGGGCTGAGAGGTCGATCACTGGACGCCACTTGCCGCCGGGCTTGGGGACGACGAAAAGGCGGCTGTAAAATCCCAGCGAGTCTGTGCGGCGCACCACCTCTGTGGCGTCCTTCCTCAAGAGAGAGTCGACTTCCCCCCGTAGGGCGCACTCCTTGA
Source organism: Semisulcospira habei (assembly GCA_036245525.1). Classification (NCBI taxonomy): domain Eukaryota; kingdom Metazoa; phylum Mollusca; class Gastropoda; family Semisulcospiridae; genus Semisulcospira; species Semisulcospira habei. The sequence goes on along the minus strand of BTPG01000007.1, from coordinate 114,211,661 downwards.
GCGGGTCTGCGGGGATCTCGGTCCACACCGGAGTAGATCGCAGAGGAGGAGGGGAACGAAAGGAGATCCTTAGGCCGAAGGTAACAGTGTCTAAAATCCACGGGTCGTCTGGAATCAGCAATCGCCACTCCTCGCTGAAGAGGGCGAGCCTGCCGCCGACTGGAGGACCCGAGACGGCCGGCGGAGGCGGAGGAGGGGCGGAGTCACTGAGCCCGCCCGCGCCCAGGGCGACGGGCGGGACGGGGCCAAGCGGGGGCGGGGGCGCTAACCTGGCCGGGGCGACCGAAGGCGGGGCGACGGCGACGCAGGGACTGGAGCTGGGCCGTCGAAGTCGGGGCGAAGGGTCTGGCGGTCCGCAGGGAGCGACCCACGGCCTTGCGGGCTGACTGAAAGCGCCGTGGAACAGACTTGGGAGGCCACCTGTCCGAATTAGAATCCTTGACAGCTTGCCAGGTGTCACCAAAGAGAAGAGGGCCTCCGAGGGGGGCACGACGCAGCTGAGTCTTCAGGTCCGCAGGCATTCCCCGGCAGGCCTGTAGGACAGCGTCCCGGCGGAGCAAGTCACAATTGGAGGCTGCAGCCATAGCGTTGACAGAAGAGTGATAAGCGGCGCGGTTGGCCGCTTCCGCCAGGACGAGAAGGCCTCCAAGGAGGGGGGTCAGGGAAGGGTGCCACGAATCTTCCACGCGACGGAGGAAGGCTTGCGTAAGGAGCTCCATGAAGCCGGCGCAGGCCAAGGAATTCCTGACCAGCGAAGCCGTCTTGTCCAAACCCGCGGGGAGCGCGTGCTTAAGGGCGGAGGCCCCACCCGCCTGCACCACAGCGGCTGGGTCCACCGGAGGGAGAGGGCAGAGGAAGGCCTGGGAATGGCCGGCGTACCACTGTTGGCGAAAGTAAATGTCGAGGTCCGGAGGCCATCTGTGGTCCGAGAAGAAATTGCTGTCCCGCGAGTCAGACAACAGGTGGGCAGAAAAAGCATCCCGAAGCTCACGAAAGCTGGGGGGGCTGAGGGAGGGTCTTGAACTTCTTCACCTGTCTACCCGCGTCGACAAAGGCGGAAGGCTTCCTCTTCAGGGGGGGGGGGGAAGGAGGGCAGTCCTCTGCCGGAAGCGTGGCGGAGATGAGGCGGGCGACCTCGTCGAGAGCCAGAAGAGCCTCTGTGCGGGCGGAGGCCGGTAACCCGTGGGCGGTCGACGCATCCGAAGGTGAGAGAGGAGAAGGGGAGCGGCTGAGACCTCCTAGGAGAACCGAGATCGAATCGTCAGGGAGAAGACTCAACGAATCGTCGTCCACGACGCAGGGAGCAGGTGAAGAGTGACGGCGACCGGGACTCCGAGAGCGAGCAGCTCGACGAGGACGAGAGGAGCCAGAAGGCGCCGAAGCACGCGGGGGAGAACGACGTCCGCGATGGCGACGCGGCGAACTAGCGGAGCGGGAACGGCGGCGACGACGAGAAGAGCGACTGCCAGCTGGGGACCGCGATCCACGGGAACGAGGAGGAAGGAGCGAGGCTGGGCGAGGGGAAGGGGAACGGAAGGGACGAGGCAGACGGCGGGGAACGTGGGAAGAACGCCGCGACGAGGTAGAGCGAGGGGGTCCATGGTCCTTAAGGCGAGGAGAATCACGATCTTTAATACGCTCACGCGAAGGAGCGCGAGAGTGGTGGTTCGACTCCGAGCGCCGGGAGGAACTGGACACAGGTAGTGGTGTGGTGTGTGTGCGAGAATGTCTCCGCGAGCCGGACTCTGTGGCGAGGCGAGTTCGCAGCGGCCGAGGAGGATCCAAGGCCTTCCTAGGAGACGAGTGGGGACCGGTTGACCATGGACGGCACGAGGCACGTCTCTCCGAACTGACCTCTGTATCGCTGCCTGGCGTAAGGCTTGGTCCAAGCGCGTTCCCTCCTGGGAACCAGCGCCTCGAACTCCCGACTCCGCACACTACCTTGCTGTGTCCGACGTGGAGATCTTTCCAGACTGGGGCCATCGGGGGCAAGTGTGGCCGGGAAGTCGGAGACAACAGCCGGCACTTCCTCAGGTCTTGCAACAGGCACAGGTGTCGGGCGTTCACGTCGGTAAAAGCTCCAAAGCTGGGACCAGCGGAGCTCCGGCCAGCCGGCGCAGACGTCACATGAACGCTCAGATGTACAGCCGACACACGGCAGGCAGACCTTGTGCGAATCCGAGGGCCACTGGAATCCTCCACACTGCGTGCAGGTCATCAGGAGGGCACTGCAACACACAAAAAACCCTGCCGGTACGTGGTCGAGACCAAAAGGGCCCATCCTACCAAGGGGAAACGTACCGAAACGACAATAAAAACGACAGGGCTGTGCCCTCAGGCTATACTGTTGTAGCGCTCTAAGCTAAGAGTGCGCTCTCGTAACAAAGCCTACCCCAGCCAGGCTGGAGACTAAACGTGAGCCGAACGACAGTAGGAACGACAGGGCCGAGCCCTCAGGCTATATTATTGCAGCGCTCTAAGCTAAGAGTGTGCCCTCGTAACAAAGCATACCCCAGCCAGGCTGGAGATTAAACGCGAGCCAAGCGCCGCAGCCGTTTCAAACAATGCTCCCCGAAAGCTACCCGGGGAAGCCACTAACTTCTCACCCAAGCAAGGGAAGGGCGAGGGCGCCAGGGCCCCGCCAAGCTAAGAGTCCCAGCTCAACAAACCCACACAACAACGAAACAGGGACGTAGAGTCCAAAGGCTCAGGCCGGTACCCCGCCCGGGAACCGACCGAGTGCACAACTAACTATCATACCTCTCTGCCGAAGCGGTAGCGGGAGAAGCGACGTCCATGTCGCCTCAGGCGAACGGGCGGGAACCAGCAGGTCCGCCAAGCGAAAGCCAAGCCAGAAGGATGACGCCAAAACCGACGAAAGCGCCAGCGAAGCTGAAGCGAAGCGAAGCAAGAAGCGAAGCAAGAAGTCACCGCTAGACACGAGTACGCACGACCGACCGGTCGAAAGCGAGTGCGAGAGGCTAGAAAACACGTCCGAAGGTCGTGAGCCTACGTAGCTGACTGGCGAGTCAGGTGACTCGGAACCGGATAGGCAGGTTCGGGAGACAACTCTTGGCCCCTCTGGGGGTTCCCCGAGTGCCTCCCGGGTTGTGTATTCACACAACGGGTTCGTAGGCTAGAATTTGAGCACGTAGTAGACACTCCCATTTGTCATGTCATCGGTAATGTTTTTGATGAAATAAAATATCGCGGGCTAGCCACGCTACTAACCGGTTCGTTAGTTCGTTTCCAGAAGATGGCCAGACAGTACACGGCACAGACGGGAGGCGCCAGGAAACTGGTGATAGCTTGAATGTAATGGAATAGCTCGGAGATGTTTTGCACGATGGGGATCCACGCTATGCCAACACCCACCAAGATCAAGACAGACAACCTGAAATTATGAAACAAAGTTAGAAAATCTTCGATTGACATGGTACGTTCGCTGCTTAATGAACCGGTGTAAAACGGGCGGCATATTTATGCATAAAATGCTTTTGTTTGTTTGTATATATGGCGTTAGTTTAAAATTAGGATAAAAGGTGTAATTTACTTACTTACTTTCTTAATATATATATATATATATATATATATATATATATATATATATATATATATATATATATATATATATATATATATATATATATATCCTATGCTCAATGTTGGCTATATTTGTGTGACACAATCTAGTAGCAGTGCGTACAATTCTGGATTTTTTTTAAATTTAATTTTATTTTTGATGATGGGAATCCACACAACATTCCAACACCTACAATGACCAGGACAATTAACTCTTTGCGTGTCGGTAGCGATTTTAGTCGCGATGATTCCGATGATGAGGTGATAGCTTGAATGTAATGGAAGAGCTCCGACATGAATCATCGCGAATAAAACCGCTACCGACACGCAAAGGGTTAACACGCTAACTGCTGCTGGCGATTCCCCCGGCGGAAACGAGGCGTGGGCTGACTGCGGCTGACGTCTGCCTTTTTTTGTTTTTTGTTGGGTAGCCCGAGTCCAACGATCATCCACTGAACGTGTAAACGCCGTGCGTTTTCTAACCTATTTCTGACTCAGGAGTTAAGAAACCCTCACCGTCCAACAATCATCAGCTCCACTTCAGACGCCCCTTTGCGGATACGTCGCCAGATGTCCATGGTGAAGATGGTGGACGAGGAGTTGAAAATGGAGGTCAGCGACGAGATGAGGGCGGACATCATCACGGCCAGCATCAGCCCTCGCAGGCCGTCAGGCATCAGCTCCAGAACCAGCGTGGGGTAGGCGATGTTGGTGCACCCAGACCGGCTGCCGCAGATGGCTTCGCATTCGTCGGGGTCTCCGCACGCGATGCGATCTGTAGGGGAGGATTGGTTAATATTGGGTGTGACCTTTTCAGAAAAAAACTGAACACCAGCCAAATGCAAGAGGTATAGATCCTCATGAGCCCCCCTCAGTTGCGAGGGCTCATGAGGATCTATGCCTCTTGCTGGAACCGCTTTGTATCAATGTTTCTTTGACGGTTGCGGATCTTTCACATTGTCTAAAATTAACAAGGTATGAACAGACGTTAAGGAAAATTTCATTTGTTCGTTCGTTCGTTTTTTTCGTCCGTCCTTTCGTCCGTCCGCCCGTCCATCCATCCATCCATCTATTCATCCACTCACCCACCCACCTTCGCACCATCCATCCATCCATTTCCCCTTCCTTCATTCTGATTTTTGACGTTGACTTTACAGTGATTTCAAAAACACAGTATGTGTCCACTGGCAGTGAAGGGGTCAACCTCCACGTTACAAGTGATGGGGTAACAAGGACACCTATTGCCTAAAGAAGTACGACGTGCATTGGCAAGGTGGCTCCATATCTTCTTGCAGAGTTTTGCGTTAGGTCCCAACCTCGGCCAAAGTGATATATACTACTCACAAACAGTAAGGTAAGGTATTTATTTTTTTTCCAGCTTGAGCTACTAACAGTCCTCAGCATGGGTATAACAACGCTTACATCAGTGATTAGCCCTGCCACTGGCCTGTAATTTCGCAACATTGGTGTGACATGTAGTGCTCACATAAAGTAAAGAACTTTCAGCTTGAAGTACCAAAATGTCCCAAAAAGGGTTAAAAAAATCAGACCGAAAAGGTGTCTACAGTTTGCAGATGTAAGGTGTTTTGTAACACTTTAGTAACTCAAACTGAAATTATGACGTCTTTTACTTTTTGTGAGCACTATGTGTTACACCAATGTTGTGAAATTGTAGGCCAGTGGGATGGCTAATCGCTAATATAGCCTATATCATGTTATACCCATTCTAAGAACTTTTAGTAATTCAAGCTAAAAAGTTAATACAAATATGTCTTACTATTTTTGAGCAGCATATAATTATGTCACACTGGCCGAGGCTGGGTCGACGCCGACGCTAACAAATATCACGGGTGAAAGGGCAAACACTCACCAGGGAAAAGCACCCGAGCGATCATGCCAGGGAAGATGATCAGCCACATGGGGAGAAACTTGAGGTATCCAGCGAACAGTGTCCCGGCCTTGGCATTAGCAAGGTTCTTGGCAGCAAGGGCACGCTGAACGATCACCTGAAAACAGACAATTTGTGTGAATTAAAAGTAGACAAAGACCATCGACATCAGTCAAAAGTGTTGCAGACTTGGCATACGCTTCATTCTTGGCCAGTTATTAGCGAAACATCACAGATTTAGGGGGTGTTTCCATATAGTGGCACGATAGCGACGCGAAAGCAGTGGCGACAGGGACACGAATTGAGAACATAGAAATAAAGGTGTTTCCATAAGCGCGACGACACTATATCGCAGAACCGGTGGCTGCATGTATACAGAGCTTAAAAGTTAGAATAGGAATTGAACTTTCACCTGATCGGAGCACCAGTACCAGACAGACGAAATGGTCAAGCCAAATATAACTCCAGGCCACGGGAGACCACCATCATCGGCAGATCGCATGAGGTGCCAAGAGTTATCTGGCGGGATTCCGCACTTGGCATAGCTGTAGTTATCGTCCTTGACTCCGAAATGGTTCAAGGTCGTGTTGGGCCAGGCTTCAAAGTACTTCTTCTGGAGAGCCTCGTAGCCTCCGATTCGGATGAAACCTAGAGAAATTGTATGGACACATTAATGGGTGCAGTATAACACAAGAAGTGTACCCAGAGTACAGTGTAACATGAGACAATGTACCCAGAGTACAGTTTTCATCTTTACGTCACACGACCAATCTCTTTAGCGCAAACTGTACCACATGACCGAGCTACAAAAACCCTTTTAGCGACTAATAGCGGACTTTTTGTAGCCCTCTTTCTGAAGCGTCTTGAATGCCAGTTGTGTTCTACAAAAGATCACCAAAACATTCTAAAGTACAAAGTTGCTTAGTGTTGTTCGAAACCAACAGGCACACTACTGGAGAAGGCAACGTCATGAAAGATTTTAAATAACGTCACAAGTCTATTACTATGTATAAATATATATTTCTTTTACGTCAGTCATGTCTGGCGCTATCCAGGTCGGAAGATTTGTTCTTGATTTCTTTTACGAAAATAGACTAATAGTGGAAGAATGAAAACAAGTACATTATTTGTAACAGGGGCTTGCTGCACGGACCCGGTATGCCTTCGGGAGGTCAAAGGAACTATTGAACCCCTCAGGCCTTCTGCCTTTGGGTACAATGGTTCCTTTGACCTCCCTCAGGCCTACAGGGGTCCGTGTAGCAAACCCCTGCGACCAATAACTTATAGTGTAACACAGGACAGTGTACCAGGGGTACAGTGTAAAAGGACAGTGCACCCAGAGTACAGTGTAACATTGGTCAGTGTACCAGGAGTACAGTGTAAAAGGAAAGTGCACCCAGAGTGCAGTGTAACACTGATCAGTGTACCAGGAGCACAGTGTAAAAGGACTTGGGTACAGCATAACACAGGACAGTGTACCCTGAGGACAGAGTACCCTGTGTACAGTGTAAAACAGGACAGTCTACTTGGACCTAAAAAGTACACCCTAGTGACCACATCAGCTTTCATAAACATAAATAATCATAATAGAGAATTATGTGGCACCTAACTGTCAAGTGAGCTTCACCTGTTTAACTCATTGACTGCTATTGGCAATACCATTCAGTGGAAAAGACACGTAGTTATGCGTTTTTTTTCCACTGAAAGGTATTGTCAGTAGCAGTCAGGGGGTTAAAAACAAATTTTGGGCAGTGAAGGGGTGAGAAAATATCACCTACTCATGACCATGAGGATGAAAGCACCGACCACCATGATGATAGTCTGGATGAAATCCGTCCAGATGACAGCAGTCAGACCACCTGCAACACAGAGTGCATGGGTATACATTGAAACGAACGACGGTTTTGAGTGGTGGTCATCTTGAAAGAAATACCCAATAGACAGTTAAAGGCGGGAGGATGACTGTCGGATTAGGGGCTAGGTGTGAGTGGAAGGGGGGGGGATGAAGGGGGGGGGGACGAGTCAATGCAGGGTTGGTGGACAAAGGTTTCTCTGATTACCTCCAATGGTAAAAACGGCTGCCACAGCCAGCAGAATGATGATGGCCAAGTATAGATTGAGTTCCGGCAGTGCTTGCGTCAGGAAGATAGCCCCCGAGTACAGATCAGCCTGAATGAAAACACGTAAATTGAAATAAAAAATACAAAGAGTAAAACAAACAAACAAACAAACTACAAGCGGACAATTCTTTTCAGCCCACATTTGTTCTCCTCAAAATAAACAGGCACCTCTTTATTGTATTAAAACAAATGTCTGTTCATCATATGACAACAGACCCAGCACGCAAAAGAACATTGCGGTAATCCTAAGACAGACACACTCCGGGGAGTACGCCACAAGTAAACTTCTATTCAAATGAGATGCGAAAGCATCTCATTTGAATAGAAGTGTACTTGTGGCGCACTCTCCGAGTGGGTCTATCTGGAGAGTACTCGCGCTGATGGTACGGGACGTTTGAGATCCAGCATGAAATTCGACATGAGCTCTAGCATGTCACTCACAGAGATTTTCGTGAAGACGTAGAGAAGCAGGGCTAGAACCGACAGGTACACTCGGATACGCTGTCCTCCGAACCTTTTTCGCAGGTACTCGGGCATGGTGAACACCTAGGCAAAATAAACGCTCGTTCCATTTTCAAGGTGCAAAACGTCAAAGTCACTTCAAGGTCAAGGTCATTGATACACTGGGCAAAGAAGGCATACATAAAACGTAAAAAAGCGATTCCTTTATCATAAATATTTTAAGATTGAAATCAGTAATATATTTTGCCACAGAACACCTAGATATAAGAAAGCCAAAAATTACTTCAAAATGTACAAGGTTACACTGAGCAAATTTCAACGGCATTACTAAATGTGTTGAGTTTGACTTAATTTTATTTTCATGCGGGTGGATGTTAGGAGATTCAAAAAACAGAATATATATGTACACTACGGCTTTGGGCATATTAATTCCTTTGACCTTGTGCACGCAGCCACCGGTGCTATATACAGTTCTGATGGCCGCATGCAGGGGTGGTGGTGGTGGTGGGGGGGGGGGGGGTCAGTGGGGAGTTAATGAGTCATGTTATTTACTCATTCAAGGCGCTCCCCATCAATAGCTGCTGAAGTGTATAGAGTTGCCGTCGGCCACGCTATTTGACACCCGCAGCTATTGATGCGGGGCGACTTGAATGAGTTAATCATCATATGTAAGTGGACCGTATTATAACGCACCCCAGCAGCCACGTAGACCGGGACGAACAGCCAGCCCAGGATCATCAGCACGAAGATGGCCTTCAAGACACAACAAAAGTGACTCAACATCCCCTATGTTAAACTCTTCTGTGCATGCAGCCGCCGGTGATGTTTACTGTTTACAGTTCCGGTGGCTGCATGCACAAGGTGGTTAACTCATTCGCGGTTAGCCGCATCCAGATGCGCGGCATAAGCCGCGCATCCGGATGCGGCTGGCCGCGAATGAGTTAAATATCATGGGGTCAAGTATCAGCAAGAGGTTTAGAGAAAGTAATTTGAGTCACCCCTTTACTGCCAACAAAATATTAACACTCACGGGATGGTGCGGGGGTGGGGGTGGGGGCGGGGGGCGAAAAGATACTCTCCCTTGCCTTTTCTGAACGGCCCATTCTGCATCAACCCCCCCCCCACCCCACCCCCTCCCGCCCCTTCCGGTTCATACACCACTGTAATCAGTAGAACCATGCATATTTATGATACTTGATAGACGCACAATATGCGCGTACGCGCATGTGCTGTATAATTTATAATATCCAGCAACAACATATACACAAAGTCTCGCCTGAAACTGCCGTTACATTTCCGCCTATACCATGCCCAGTAATATAACAGACTTTGTATAGCCGTAAGATTCAAAATCACAGACGGCAGCACACCTATCATACTACGCTTTACATACAGTAACAGCTCATTCGCGGCAAGCCCCCATCCGGATGCGCGGCTTATGCCGCGCATCCGGATGCGGCTGGCCGCGAATGAGTTAACCCCTTGACTGTTGCTCACGATATCGCTCCGTGGCAAAGACGCGTTACTACGCGTCTTTTCCGTCGAGCGATACGGCCGTGCAATAGGCGCGGTCCAACCGTCATCCATTCAGTGAAGTGGGCACTTGTTAGTGTTTTCTTCTTGCAGTTTTCATTCAAGTGTGCTAGTCTGTGATTTTGGACCTTACGGCTTGACAGCCGTAAGGTCCAAAATCACAGACCAACGCACTGCACTGCCGATCGGGTGCACGTACATTCAGCTCGAAGACGGCGATGCCCAGCCCACTGGCGGCTCCCGACCCTGCCAGACCCACGAAGTGCCCGCTGCCGATGTTACTGGCGAACAGAGACGCTCCCACCTGGCATCAGTCAATGAATCAATGAATCAACGAATCAACCAAGGAATCAATGAATCAACCAAGGAACAAATCACTGACTAACTGACTGCTGACTGACTGACTGACTCCAGAGTCTATCCGTTAGTCAGTATATCCGTCCATCCGTCCGTCTATCCATCCTTCATTCAGTCATTCAGTCAGTCATTCAGTCATAAATGAAAATAACAGGGGAGACTGCCAGTGCTAATCCGTGTTAGGCCAACGAATATGGATCTGTGATCCAGTATGGATCTGTGATTTTGGATTGAACTGATTCCTTGATTAATGCACAATTCTCTCCCCTGACAGTGCTCTTACTTACTTTACTTTGTAATTATTCATTCACTCATTCATTCATTCAGTCAGAGTCAACCCGTCCATCGATCAACCATTCAATCAATTAATAACCAAAGAATCAATCAATCTACGCAGATCCATCCAACCATCGTAGTTTCGGTCAGTTCATCTGTCCATCAGTCTGTTTGTCAGCCCGTCCAAACCAGAGTATAATTATTCTTCAGATAAATAACAGGTAAACATAGAAACGGAACAGAAAGGGAGATAACTGTGTCGTCCTAGAGGACAAGGAATACACGTCATAGATCCTCATGACCCCGGACCCTCGTAACCAGCTGGTTATTCGACGTGTTTTCGCTCTCGTTCGTTGTCGGAAGTCGTTCGTTGCAAACGAAACCTCACTAAAATAAATATGCATACCGGGATCCAGTGCATGGAGCGACCGGCCAGAAAGTAGCCTCCGATACTCCCTCTGTTTCGACATGACGACTGTAACACACGCAAACAGGAAATACAATATTAATAAAGGAAACAAAATATTAGTTTTAGAAAAGAAATCAAACAGCAAAAAAACTAAATACGCTTGAATAATAAACAAGCGAGAAGAAAAACAACAACATCATCATCATTGTCACATCATCATCACCACCACCACCACCACCACCACCATAATCCGGCATCATCGACGACGACAACAACAACAACAACATCTGCATCCGTCCGTCTGTCGGTCAGTCGAGTCCATCCATTTACCACGGTCTAAAATCGAACACCCCTACATAACACAGGTTCATATGCTATTTCCTTAGTTCTACCCGTGTTTTCGGGGTGGCCGATCACACATTTGTCACTGCACCCCATGCCTGTGCTCCATACTTCTCTTTGTGCATCCCATCCCCCTTGGAACCGCGCCCCTCCCCCCCCCCTCCCCCAACCACTACAACCACCACCAACAAACATTACAACCACAAGCAGTTCGTGCTAAGGCCTTGTTGCGTAGAATTTCAACGTATTAGGCCAACTACCCGCTGCCTTTTGTTCTCAGGTAAATAAACACCAATCCTCACACCACTCACTACAGGATATTCAATTATATATCACTTTCAACCACAAGGCCGTGTTTCAGTGAACATCTTCACTGTAAGTGGACACAATTTTTTTTTTCTGAAATCAGCCGTCTAAGGAACATGGCTACAAAATGGTGTCAGCAATTGGCATAGATCCTCATGAGTCCCTGCAACTATGTCTATGTTGCATGCATATGGATTGGGTTTACTTATTCTCGACAGTGCCGAGCTTAAATGCTCATGTACAATTAATACTCGAACTTACGATGGTGGGGGGTCCTACTGTCGTATAGATGGGGGGGGGGGGGGGGGGTTATTATATAAACCGCCTCAAACCTTGCTGCACAAACTGAAAGTGCATATACAATTAACCCTTTCTGACCCGGGTCCGTGCAGCAGGAGGATTGATTTTGATAATTCAAGGGTAGTGCCAGATGAGCTTATCTTAATCAAGCCATCTCCAACTGGTACAATGTTGTTAGGTAACACCTCCAAATTTGAGAAATGGGACCTTGGTGCTAAAAGGGTTAATGTCTGAATACATATCTGACAGATGACATTTTTATATAGTTTTCGTCCCCCCTCCCCCCCCAAAAAAAAAAAAAAAAAAAAAAAAAAAAAAAAAAAAAGAAAAGAAAAAAAAAAAAAAAGAAAAGAAAAAAAAAAAAAAAAAAAAAAGAGTTAATCCCCGGAACGGGGTAACCAGATACGTCCGAGAGAAGACATTTTTTTCTGATTCTTTTTCGGTTCAAAAAGAGTTAATCATCGGAACTGGTTAACCCGATAGCTCCTGCAAATCGGTCACGATTCTTCTATAGTATCATATTGCTGAACAGACAACACTAAATATGTCAACCGTTCGTTGTTGGGTATTTCTATAGAATAGGCAATAGATTTCCCTGTCCCCCATAACCCGCCCGTCAGGGCTGTCCATGATCACCTCGGTGCTGTGGACGTTAAACCCGAACTAACCAACCAACCTATAGAACACAGGATATAGAATATATATGTGTGCTGGTCTGTGGTTTTGGACCCTACGGCCCGTGGCCGTAAGGTCCTAAATCACAGACCAGTACACAGTCTTACGCAGCACACGGAGGGAGAGACGCACGCACTTATGTGTTACTGTTTTGTGTGTGTGTGTGGTTGTTGTGTGTATGTGTGCCTCTTAGAGCACAAAGAACAAGATATATTCAGCAGAAAAAAGACTCTGGGGCCTGCATTCAAAAACGTTTATGGCCCAAGCTTGGTTGTTCACCTTGGAAGAATATGCTGGATGTCTACATGGGAAAGGTCACACATATGGAACAGCGGTGGTGGTGACATTTTGTAGTCAGTTTGGACTGGTCGTATGGGAGGGCATCTTTTTCTTTTTCTTTTTAGTGGTGGGATGAGGGGGAGGGGGTGTTGGGAGGGGGATGGGGGGCGAAGCGGGTCTCCAAGCTTTCGACGTGAGGATGGGAAGGTCTCCAAGCTTTTGACTTGTGAACGTGGGGGGTATAGGGGAAGTTAGAAAGAAAAGGAACATGCACTTTTAACTCATTCTACCCCAGACACACCACAGCAAGATTTTGATCGACCATGACAGTTCAAGGGTGGTGCCAGAATAGCTTGGCGCCTATGGGCGCCAAGCTATTCTGGCATCGCCCTTGAACTATCATGGTCGATATGTGTCCTGCACTGCAATGCAGTCTTCAGAGGACAACGGCACAATTTGGGGATTTCGATCTTGGGGTACAATGATTTAACGCAGTTCAGCCGTGACACACAATGACAATGACAATGAACTTTTATTTTCCAACGGTAAAAGTTATTGGTAACAGGCCCAGTTTTCAAACTTGTAGTTGCTAGAAGAGACAGGTCGACCGTGATAAGTTCAAGGGTGGTGCCAGAATTGGTTGGCGCCTCTTTAGGCGTCAAGCTATTCTGGCATCACCCTTGCACTGTCACGGTCGATCTATCTCCTGAGCTCTTGTGCAGTCTTCAGAGGGCAACTCCAAGTTTAGGAAATTTGACCCTAGGGCTCAGTGTGTTAGTTGCTCTCGTGTCAGTAGAGTCAGATTACAATGCTTCACGTTCAGAAATGCGAAAGGGGCCAAGGGAGTTGGATCGAAATTATGTAAAAGAAATTTTATCGTGCGCACTGTCCTGAAACCTGTTAATGACAAACGATTCTAACTTGTCTGTGTTGCCATGCTATGGCAAAAGACAGAAAGTCCTTTTTTGTGAAAATCAAGATTTTCATTGTACAACAATGAAAATCTTGCCTTCACAAAACAGAGTCAGTCATCTCCGTTCATTCATAACATAATTACACCAAGGTATACAGCTCATCAGACCGCTACTCTTAACTCAGTCATTCTGCCTGCGACACACCACAGCAAGATATGGCTCAACCATGATAGTTCAAGGTGGTGGCAGAATAGCTTGGCGCCTATAGGCTATTTTGCCACCACCCTTGAACTATCATGGTTGTAATGCAGTCCTCAGAGGATAACTCCAGAACTTGTGGGTATTTATGTCGTACCGGGCGCAATGTGTAGAACCGGGGTGACGGCTGAACCATAACGGTCCATCGGATGTCTCGGACTACTGAACTGGCCATCGATGTGAGAGAGCGATAAATGAGAATACACTTTACAGTACAGCGATTTGTAGGGTCAACAGTACCTTGGTTTACTTTTCTCGCGATTCACGACTGATTTCAAAGCTGACCTCAAAGCAGAGATGCAAAGACTAGATCAACATCCTCCAGTCACCGGTTAAGGCGCTTGGGCAAGCCAAGCCCAGTACCGGCCCAAGTATTTTGCATACAGTCTCAACTCCTCTAGTAAGTGTCACTGTTCATTCGGGCGGACCGTCGGGGGTTCCTTCTCCGGGTACTCCGGCTCTTCCTCCCCCTCCACTTTGGTATCAGCTTCAGCTGTAAACGTAAGGGTAGTCCCTATTGCTTTATGTAGTAGGTGTTCAGTGGAAGGCTCAAAAGATCTAACAAGCGATGCAGTCACAAAAGGGCAGCTGATGTCCTGATGACACAATACAAGCTTACCAGCCTGGAATCATGGCATTAGCACAGCATTCTCAGAATTTAATGAAAAATTACGTCCCTTGGAGCTACTCTGATTGAGTGCATTTTTGGGCTTTGGGCGACCCCTTTGTTAAAAGTAAAGAATAACTGTACCACAAAATTGCCTAGGTATTGCCTTTTCAAAATTACGAAAGGTCACGTGACTTCACAAAAACAACTTTATCTCAAAGTCTACGACCGCCAGAAGATAATGACTTAAATATAAACGTACCTTAACATCTTTTATAAAGTAATAATGTTTAATTCATACTTTCTTGTGAAAGAGAAAATTATGTTCGGTATTTCCGACGATAACCCAACACGCTTTGTTTACCTCGCAAGACAGCACCGATGCTTGCTCAAAAGAAACACTTCGAATACAATTGAAAAGCAAATGTAAAAACTAGCAATGTACAGATCAATCAAAAAATGGTATTACATATCGATATTTTCATCTGAAGTCGGTAGATTGGTTAAATCTGACGATATATTTTCGCCGAAGCACATGGTACAACTACAGCCTCGCTATCGTTTGTGCACGCCATTTTCCGAACACGCGTTAGCTCGTATACAGAGGCAGCGTGTGCGTGCGGAGTCAAAGTAATGAATATATACGAAACTTTGCAATAATATAGAAAAATGATTGACAATTTTAGGCATATATTTTTCGCTCCTGTCTGTTTTGTAGAAGAGTGAGAATATTACTTTGAAACTTTTCTACTTGAAATTTGAATACGTTCCCGTGATCGTATGCAAAAATAAATTATACGAAAATGAAGGGCTAGCTCTACTCTACCTAACTGGCTAGCTATTTTTAGCCTGTGTTGCCTCGACGCGACACGCAAGGCGGTTGAAAAGTGGATGTGTGCTGTGAACAACGCGCGCACGCTGTGCCGCCGCGGCAAGTCATGAACAATAGATACGCCAGCAAAACACAAATATAAGTACTAAACATGTAAAAAAAAAAAAAAAAAAAAAAATAAGCGCAGAAATACACATGAACACAAAGAGTAGACACCATACTACAACCCAGTATTCTTGGCTTGACTTCGCGAACGAAGATTTTATAGGAGTTGACCACGATGTCTGCAGGCTTGTTCGTGGCTGCGGAGGCCAATCCGAGACAGGCAGGTTCGACCGCAGTGGCTGCAGGGGAAGGTATGGCTAGGGTTCTGAGCTGCGGCATCTCTGTTTTTTCTCCTGAGCCGCTTGTCCTTAAGGCTAGCTCTGTGAGAGTCCTCAAAGGAGACAGCTGCCTTGTAAATGGTGGAGCGCCAGGTGTCACGGTCCGCAGCAAGCGAAGACCACTGGTGGTGGTCGATTTGGCAGGCACTAAGTGACTTCTTGAGACAGTCTTTGTATCTCTTCTTTGGTGCCCCTCTGTCACGGTGTCCAGTAGCAAGCTCGCCGAACAGTGTGATCTTTGGTAGGCGATGATCCTCCATCCTGGAGACATGCCCCGCCCAGCGGAGCTGTGTCCGCAGCAGCAACGCCTCGATGCTCACAGTTTCAGCCTGTTCAAGGACCTCGACGTTGGTGACATAGTCACTCCAGTGAATGCCCAGGATGGTACGCAGGCAGCGCTGGTGGAAGCGTTCGAGGAGTCGTAGTTGGCTGCGGTAGAGGGCCCAGGACTCGGAACCATACAGCAAGGTGGTGAGGACCACAGCTCTGTACACACTGATCTTGGTGCCTGTTTTCAGCTGTTGATTGTGCCACACCCGCTTGAAAAGTCGCCCGAAAGCGCTGTTCGCTTTTGCCAGCCTGCTGTCAAGCTCCTTGTCCAGCTTGGCGTCCGACGTGATAATGCAGCCAAGGTAGGTAAACTGGTGCACTGACTTTAGTTCAGACTCGCCAATGGTGATGTGAGGAGGGCGATACACTGTCTTGGGTGCCGGCTGATGGAGGACCTCTGTCTTTTTCAGACTGACCTCGAGTCCAAAGAGCTGGGCAGCATCTGCGAAGCAAGACGTGATGCGCTGCAGGGCTCTCTCTGTGTGTGCAACGAGGGCAGCATCATCAGCAAAAAGCAGCTCACGAATCAGTTGGTCTAGGGTTTTCGTGTGGGCTTTCAGAGCCTCTTCAGCGCTGAGCGCACTGTTCAAGAAGCAGTCGTCCTACAAATCCCACACCTCCCAGTAAAGGTTGAATTGGACGAACCGCCCACCGCTGAAGAGACCCTCACAGCCATCCACCAGCTCAAGAGTGGCAAAGCAGCAGGCATTGATGGAATACCGCCAGAGATATGGAAACATGGAGGCACAGCACTGCACAACAAGCTCCATGACCTCTTTCTCTGCTGCTGGGAGGAAGGAACACTACCAAAAGATCTCCGTGATGCAGTCATTATCACCCTGTACAAGAACAAAGGCGAGAAGTCTGACTGTTCCAACTATCGGGGAATTACCCTGCTGTCCATTGCTGGGAAAATCCTTGCAAGGCTGCTCCTGAATCGGCTGGTACCTGCCATCGCTGAAGACCAACTCCCAGAGGGCCAGTGTGGCTTCAGAGCAAACAGGAGCACCACCGATATGGTCTTTGTGCTGAGACAGCTGCAGGAGAAGTGCCGCGAGCAGAACAAAGGGCTGTACGTAACATTTGTCGACCTAACAAAAGCGTTCGACACTGTGAGCAGGCAAGGCATGTGGCAGATCCTGGAGCGACTTGGCTGTCCCCCAAAGTTCCTCAACATGATTGTCCAGCTACACGAGGACCAGCAAGGCCAGGTCAGACTCAACAATGACCTCTCAGAACCATTCCCTATTCTCAACGGCGTAAAGCAGGGCTGCGTGCTGGCACCGACCCTCTTCACCATATTTTTTAGCATGATGTTGAAGCAGGCCACAGTGGACCTCGATGATGACGATGCAGTGTACATCAGGTATCGTCTCGATGGCAGCCTGTTCAACCTCAGACAACCCAGTATACATTTTATTGATATATGCAGCGTATTTTGGTTAACATCACTGATGGAAAATGGGTGAAATTTAGGTCGCGCTTAGTCATGCAAAGAAGGTTTGGAGTACCTACGAAAGAGGCATAGATCCTCATGAGCCCCCCCAACTGCGGGGGCTTGTAAGGATCTATGCCTCTTGCTGGGATAATCTACGCTCGTGATTTTCTCAAGCAAAGGGGCTCCGTTGTTTTTCAACTGTCCAATCTTTGCTGCCTTCTCACTCCTGAAACGAAAACCACCAAACTGAAAGAGGCATAGATCCTCATAAGCCCCCGCAACTGCAGGGGGCTCGTGAGGATCTATGCCTCTTCCTGGGATAATCTACGCTCATGATTTTCTCAAGCAAAGGGGATCCGTTAAGGTTTTTCACCCAGAAGCATAGATCCTCCAAACCGCCTCAAACCGGCTCCACCTGGGTCAAACCGGTTTTGCGCATAGGCACGTGTTTGTTCGTGGTGGAAAAACGAACTGAAGTAACGAAATTTTTAACGAAAAAAATCGTTAATCGTTACTTTTATTTTTTAATTCGTTGAATTTTCTTTAACTTTTTAAAAACATTAACGTGTTAAATTTTCTTTAACCAAAAATTTAATTCGTTAAATCGTTAAATCTTCCAACCCTGATAACAAGTCAGTGTCCTCGCCTCCTGTGTTGATATATAAAAAAGCCACTTACAATAATTCCCACGGCGATGACAGAGATGAAATAGCCGACGATGACAAGAATGTCACCCCAATGCAGACGACTTTCCACCATGTTTTGCCTCGAACCTGTTTACAATGACCACTCGAAAAACGAATGAGCGACACCTTTAAACTTAATTCTTCAGTCAAAAATGCCCGAAAATGTTTATCCGAGATATGCCGGGCCTCAAGCGTTCCAAGTGATTTGTTCTCGATCCACTCTCGAGAGTTCGTTCAAATACTACAAGTCGGTCACACCGACCTGATTGCAATATTGCCCAGCGCAGAATTGAAAATGTTTCACCTGTCATAAACACAGGTAACACACTCACGCGTGGTAGTCCAAGGGGTTGAAACTGATCAGCTAGCTTCTATCAAAACTTATAAAAATCAATTTGTAAACCTCCGTCTCCAAAACAGAAGCTATCCTCGAATGGTTTATGTGCAGAAACTAACTGCTAAGGTGAAATGTCTGTCTATAATTGTAAAAAAAAAAAAAATGCACGTCGAAAAATCCCTTGCCGGCACACACTCCCACAATAGGCCAGTCGCTCAGAAGTGTGTGACTTGACGTACGCATCCGTGAACGCAGCGAAGAAAGAAGACACGGCACACACAACAGAAGCTTTGAAAGAGCGAGTGTGTTTCCCACTGGCTACCTGGGCAGACTGGAAAAAATGCTAGGTGTGTGTTGAGTTCAGAAAGGCCAACCCCCTCTAGCTGTACTGGGAACACCCGTCCAACTCGAACTGAGTCACATAGGTCCAGTCCTGAAAACAAGGGTAGAGCATGTGTGTGTTTTTGTGTACAATATACGCGACCCTGAAACCAGCAAAAGGAATAGATTCATATAGGGTCATGTCAATCTATGCCTCTTCCAAACGGATTTTCTGTTTATGCGCATATTATGTAACACAGACATTATGTAACAAAAGACATTCAGTTCTCCGTTGAAGTACATTCTCGAGCCGTAAAATGAGTGCAATTAGCAAGAAGCATAGATTCGCATGTGGCCCTGCAACTGCAGTGGCTCATGTGAATCTGTACTTCTTGCAGATAGATGTGCGACACGGAGTTTAGAGACCGGTGAAGTAATGAACCGTAGCGATGACCCATAATAATCATTCTCCCATTCAGGTGTCAAGCCTACCTCGCCGCTCTCCTCGGATGATTTTTAGTCGGCTCTCTCTCTCTGTGTCTGTGTGTGTGAGTGTCTGTCTGTCTCTGTCGGTCTGTCTGTCTCCCTGTTGTATCCTCCCTCTTCTTCACTAATTGTTTGTTTGTTGTTATTTTCCTTCACGGCGGATGCGAAATATTGGCGTGGTCATCTCTACCATCATAAAATAATTTTAAAAAAAGTTTCACTAGTTCATTGATTCTCTCTCTCTCTCTCTCTCTCTCTCTCTCTCTCTCTCTCTCTCTCTCTCTTTCTCTCTCTAAAGCCCAACAGCAGGAGATAGATTGACCACGATAATTCAAGGGTAGTGCCAGATGAGCTTGGTGCCTGAAGGCGCCAAACTCATTTGGCACTACCCTTGAATCATCATGGTCGAGCCATCTCCTCTCTTGGCTTGACTTCGCGAACGAAGATTTTATAGGAGTTGCCCACGACGTCTGCAGGCTTGTTCGTGGCTGCGGAGGCCAATCCGAGACAGGCAGGTTCGACCGCAGTGGCTGCAGGGGAAGGCCGGTATGGCCAGGGTTCTGAGCTGCGGCATCTCTGTTTTTTCTCCTGAGCCGCTTGTCCTTAAGGCTAGCTCTGTGAGAGTCCTCAAAGGAGACAGCTGCCTTGTAAATGGTGGAGCGCCAGGTGTCACGGTCCGCAGCAAGCGAAGACCACTGGTGGTGGTCGATTTGGCAGGCACTAAGTGACTTCTTGAGACAGTCTTTGTATCTCTTCTTTGGTGCCCCTCTGTCACGGTGTCCAGTAGCAAGCTCGCCGAACAGTGTGATCTTTGGTAGGCGATGATCCTCCATCCTGGAGACATGCCCCGCCCAGCGGAGCTGTGTCCGCAGCAGCAAAGCCTCGATGCTCACAGTTTCAGCCTGTTCAAGGACCTCGACGTTGGTGACATAGTCACTCCAGTGAATGCCCAGGATGGTACGCAGGCAGCGCTGGTGGAAGCGTTCGAGGAGTCGTAGTTGGCTGCGGTAGAGGGCCCAGGACTCGGAACCATACAGCAGGGTGGTGAGGACCACAGCTCTGTACACGCTGATCTTGGTGCCTGTTTTCAGCTGTTGATTGTGCCACACCCGCTTGAAAAGTCGCCCGAAAGCGCTGTTCGCTTTTGCCAGCCTGCTGTCAAGCTCCTTGTCCAGCTTGGCGTCCGACGTGATAATGCAGCCAAGGTAAGTAAACTGGTGCACTGACTTTAGTTCAGACTCGCCAATGGTGATGTGAGGAGGGCGATACACTGTCTTGGGTGCCGGCTGATGGAGGACCTCTGTCTTTTTCAGACTGACCTCGAGTCCAAAGAGCTGGGCAGCATCTGCGAAGCAAGACGTGATGCGCTGCAGGGCTCTCTCTGTGTGTGCAACGAGGGCAGCATCATCAGCAAAAAGCAGCTCACGAATCAGTTGGTCTAGGGTTTTCGTGTGGGCCTGCAGTCGTCTAAGGTTGAACAGGCTGCCATCGAGACGATACCTGATGTACACTGCATCGTCATCATCGAGGTCCACTGTGGCCTGCTTTAACATCATGCTAAAAAAGATGGTGAAGAGGGTCGGTGCCAGCACGCAGCCCTGCTTTACGCCGTTGAGAATAGGGAATGGTTCCGAGAGGTCATTGTTGAGTCTGACCTGGCCTTGCTGGTCCTCGTGTAGCTGGACAATCATGTTGAGGAACTTTGGGGGACAGCCAAGTCGCTCCAGGATCTGCCACATGCCTTGCCTGCTCACAGTGTCGAACGCTTTTGTTAGGTCGACAAATGTTACGTACAGACCTTTGTTCTGCTCGCGGCACTTCTCCTGTAGCTGTCTCAGCACAAAGACCATATCGGTGGTGCTCCTGTTTGCTCTGAAGCCACACTGGCCCTCTGGGAGTTGGTCTTCAGCGATGGCAGGTACCAGCCGATTCAGGAGCAGCCTTGCAAGGATTTTCCCAGCAATGGACAGCAGGGTAATTCCCCGATAGTTGGAACAGTCAGACTTCTCGCCTTTGTTCTTGTACAGGGTGATAACGACTGCATCACGGAGATCTTTTGGTAGTGTTCCTTCCTCCCAGCAGCAGAGAAAGAGGTCATGGAGCTTGTTGTGCAGTGCTGTGCCTCCATGTTTCCATATCTCTGGCGGTATTCCATCAATGCCTGCTGCTTTGCCACTCTTGAGCTGGTGGATGGCTGTGAGGGTCTCTTCAGCGGTGGGCGGTTCGTCCAATTCAACCTTTACTGGGAGGTGTGGGATTTGTAGGACGACTGCTTCTTGAACAGTGCGCTCAGCGCTGAAGAGGCTCTGAAAGTATTCCGACCAGCGGTTCAAGATGGAGGTATTATCTGTGAGGAGTGCCTGGCCATTCGCGCTTCGCAGGGGACTTTGTACCAGGTGCCTGGGGCCATACACTGCTTTCAGTGCTTCGTAGAAGCCTCTGTAGTCACCATTGTCAGCACAAAGCTGGGTCCTCTGTGCAAGTCTGGTCCACCACTCATTCTGGAGATCTCTGAGCTTGCGCTGGAGACTGCTGCAGACGAGGCGGAAGGCAGACTTTTTCACAGGGCAGGAAGGCTGGGCTAGGTGGGCCTGATGGGCGGCTCTTTTTTTTGCTAGGTGTTCCTGGATCTCTACATCGTTTTCGTCAAACCAGTCTTTGTTCTTCTTTCTGGCGAAACCCAAGACTTCTGCAGAGGATTTTGCAATAGCAGTTTTCAGTTGTTCCCAAAGTGTTTCAGGGGAGGAGTCTACTGGGTCCGCTGTGTCTTTGAGCCTGCGCTGTAAATCTGTCTGAAAGGCAGCTTTCACATCGTCACGCTGAAGGCTGGCAACATCAAGCTTTTTCTTGGGGGGCCCCCATTTCTTGGGTTTTGGCTTGAAGTGGAGCCTGAGTTTGCAGCGGACAAGGCGGTGGTCAGTGTGGCACTCTGCGCTGGGCATCACTCTGGTGAGGAGGACGTCACTGCGGTCCCTCTGACGCACTAGGACATAGTCGATAAGGTGCCAGTGTTTGGAGCGAGGATGCATCCAGGTGGTCTTTCGACTGTCCTTTTGCTGAAAAGTAGTGTTGGTGATGACCAGTTGCTGCTCCGCACAGAACTCCAACAGTAGGCGGCCATTGTCATTGCAGTTCCCCACGCCATGCTTGCCGAGGACTCCTTTCCAGGCTTCAGAGTCCTGGCCCACTCTGGCGTTGAAGTCGCCAAGGATGATGACTTTGTCGTCTGCAGGGGTACTCTGTAGGAGGCTTCGCAGGTCAGTGTAAAACTTGTCCTTTTCAGCAGACTCTGCCAGGAGGGTTGGGGAGTACACACTGAGAAGGGTGACGTGCTGCTGGTGTCTCAGTGGGAGGCGCATGGACATGATGCGGTCGGAGTGGCCCGTTGGTAGGTTTTCCAGCTTAGTCGCAATGGATGTCTTGACCATGAAACCCACGCCTGAAAGCCGTCTTTCTGATGCAGGCCTGCCTGACCAGTAGAGGGTGTACCCAGCACCAAGTTCTTGGAGGCTGCCTTCGTCCGGAAGGCGTACTTCGCTGAGCGCGGCGATGTCGATGTTTAACCTCCGCAATTCATGGGCAATGAGGGCGGAGCGACGTTCAGGGCGTCCGCTGTCTGCTTTGTCGAGCATGGTTCGGACGTTCCAGCATGCTACGTTGAGTCCGGTCGTGGTCGTCATGAGAGTGGATCCGTTATTCTTTCTTGTTTTTTGACCGCAGGAGAAGATGCCCGTTGACCGCGGCTAGCCAACTGGGGTTGCGAGGGGACGAGCTTTGGTTAGGCCACCTTTTCTAGGCCCCTCTCCGTGTGGAGCAAGCAGTGCTGTCCCTAGAGAAGGCTGCTTGGTCGTTCAGGGTGTGCCGAGTGATGTTGTCATCCCCAGGTCAACATCAGGCGACCAATATCCTGAACCGCCTGCATGCAGGTTTGAGACTGCGGCTTCCAGTGACATCTTTCACCTGCCGTTTCGCCCCTCGCCCGTCGCTACAGGACTTGGAATGGTCAGTGTCATGGTCCGTGGACGTTTCCTAAAGCCTGCGCGGTGGAGCTTTTTGGTGGAGTGCAGTGTGCGCAGTACTGGCCCCACCCTTTAAACCCTTGGTTCAACTGCCATGGCCTAGCAAGCTGGGACGATGGCATCGAGGTCCTCGGGTCGTAGGTTTTATATCAGACTGTCCTTGTCCTAGTCTCTAGCTCAAAAGCCTTCCCCGGAGACACGGGGGCTTTGATGTCAGGGGTTTCCTCCCTTAGCCTTTCCGCAGCCAAGCGGCCAGGCCTGCAAGGCAGCAGGCGACTCGTGGAGGGCGGGGTCATCTATGTCCCGTGCAGATGTGAACATCTGCCCACTGCCCACTGCCCACTGCCCAGCTGGTACAAAGTCACTAGGTAACACCTCCAAAATTTCGGAAATTCGTCTGCCGGATTTAATGGGTTAAATATCTAACCTTTGAACAGGATGTCCGATTCGACAGACGATCAGCCAAGCAAGTAAGCGAAAGACCAGGAGCGGCCTATACATATCCTTGTCGCCTTGCATTTTAAATTGTAGGGGAGCTATAGGTATAGCTCAGGTGGTACCGCGTTCGACTGTACTGCGCAAGGTCGCGGGTCCGAACTCAGCTCCGCGGGTCAAACATTGCTCAGACCGGCCTATTCTGCGCCTCGTCTTTCGAATCACCTTTGTGTTGGATAAAAGACGTTAAACTGTAGAAAGGGGTCACACAATCGACGTAAAGGGAGAATGGCTCCAACATGGCTCGGCCGGTTTTAGCTCGGCGCGTCCGTTGTAAATAAAATATTTTTTTAATGTAGGGCTGTCGTGTGTACTCAAGCGTGCCAAAACGCCGCGTCCCACTCCCCCTCGCCCCTCCCTCCCCCCTCCCGTACGGACGCATGTCATTAAATCTGCAAGAGGCATAGATCATCATGAGCCCCTGCAAAAGCAGGGGCTCATGAGGATCTATGCCTCTTGATGGTGCAGACGCATTAACATTTTTGTTCTCATACGACTTTTAATTATGCTTATTGCAAATTTCCCTTCACGATGGGAACAGATGAATTAGGCTAGCTTCTTGTACTTAAAACAAGATGGGATGAACCATAACCCACAAAGTCCCTTCTATATGAGAGCTGTCCTCGCTGTCAATGGTCTCTACCTTTTGTCTTTGACCTGATTCTGATGTTGAATTATCTCCTATTGAAAAATTCTAGCAGATCTGCCAATGCGTCAGTGAGTTCTATAAGAGACGCAGGACATACGCCTCATTGATTTGTCAAACGTCATTTGTCATGACGTAAGTTTTAGTTTTTACGTAATTTTCTATTTACGTGATATGAGTTTCACTTTCGCTTCATAGGCTTGAAAAAATGGTGACAAAACTAGAACTTCACGGTACAATTTCAGTCTTGCTATAATTTGTGTGAAAGCAGGTTGACTTTAGCTAGCTACATGATATAGTCCAAAAGCTAGTCCGGTCTACCGTGCCCCCCCCCTCTTCCCCCCTCCCCCCAGTACTCAATAAGATGGAATTAGTATGTCCTGAGATGTTTATTCCAAATTCTCCGAAAATCCTTAGGAACACACCAGAGATTTAGCCGATGGGGCAAGGGTACCACCATTCACGCTCATCGCTGATGCTAAAATGAGGTTGAGAACATTTTCCTCTAAATAAATCAGAATTTATTCCAGAAGCCCAAATCAGGCAATATTATGTTAAGGCACACCTTCTGCGTCCTCTGCAAAAAACAGAATTAAAAAAATATTGAATCTCTGGCTCACAGTGAAGGTATTTGTGCACCCGAGTTTGACAAGACTGCTGAATGTGCAGACGGTAGAAGCTTCAGCGGCAGCCCCTGTTAAACATGCCTTAACTAAAAAGAATTACAATTAAATTGATGGGTCACATTGAAATTAATGAGATGATCACAAATTTGTATGCTCAATATGCATACTTTGTTAATAAAACTGGCAACAAAAATATTTAAACAGAGGAGTGTCATGACATAAGCAATTGTTATGATAATTTTGCGTGTAAAAAGGGGGTAGGGCAGCAGATTTAGCCACTGTGGCCCCTAAATGCATCACAGCATCATAAAATCAGGTTACGAGTAACTGTAGTACTCAATCCTAATATAACCAATAAAACCTAAAAAAAAGACCTATCAGTTGTATACAAAATTTCTGAGGGCATCGGAAACAAGGTACGTTTCCCAATTCTGCAATTTTAAATGGGAAAAAGCTATCATTCACCACGAACGTACCGTAAAGGATGTCGATTTTCCTTATGTTCTTGCACTTTATGCTTACATTATTGAAACTTAATAGGTAAAGAGTGGTCAAAATAAAATGGAATAACTTCAGTAATTTTTTTCTAATTAATTTTGTGTTTTTTTTACAACTTGGGGTAAGGATACAAAATCGACCACTGTGGCACTCATAGTAATCACAGCACCACATAGTCAAGTATATAATAATTGTAACATCCTGTTTAATGATGTAAGCCTGAAAATGGACTGCCAGTGCTATACTGTCGGAAGGCATCTGACACATTATGTTTTGTCTTTTTTTTTTTTTTTTTTTTTTGCTATTTCGGGAAATGGCCGTTAACTGGGTGCACAAACACCTTCACTGTGAGCCAGAGATTCAATATGTTTTCATTCATTTTTTTTCAGAGGACGCAGAAGGTGTGCCTTAACATAATATGCCTGATTTGGGCTTCTGGAATGAATTCTGATTTATTTAGAGGAAAATGTTCTCAACCTCATTTTAGCATCCGCGAAGAGCGTGAATGGTGGTTCCCTTGCCCCATCGGCTATATCTCTGGTGTGTTCCTAAGGATTTTCGGAGAACATGGCTTAATATGGTTGTATACTATACCTACATTTTTTTAATTGAAAACTACCCTTTGTAGGGTTTTTTGAGAGCCTTGTTGAGTCTGGAGGCTATTGCCACCCTGACAGACCCATGGTCCCGGGCATATTTGTAAGTTTGAGCCTTTTTTGTGAGGTACCCCACGAGGGAAAACACGCAAAATAGCCGATTTCAGAACACAATAAAAATTTATCGAATAGTATGTTAAAATGATAAAGAAACATTTCGGTCACTTCATAAAGTATGTTAGTATTTTCTCGTAAAAAAAAGTGTGTTCTGATAATTGGAATTCTAAGTGCAATCAAGAAAAGTGTATGTTGTAAATTCGAAAATTGCCCGGATGTTATCAATAACATTACAAGTGTTTGCAATGTTGGGCAATTGCTCAGGCCCTTTTTATTCGATAAAGTCGTACTTTATGTTATAACTATCACATTGATTATGAAGAAAATATGGGGTCCCGCACAAAATTGGGCACTTTGGGTCGTTTTCGAGTGCGTATTCAATAAGGGATACAAGCGATGTCTGACTTCCGGCAGATCATATCTCCCCCGTAGCCGGTCACAAGCCCGCATTAGAAAGAAGGGAAAACGACTATGCCAAACCTACAAGGGAAATCCTAAGCCCAAACTGTTGCAAACTATGCCCAAACTGCTAGTCCTCGATTACTATTTATGACAGTAAACTGGAACAAACAACAACGGCAGGTACGGGATGAAACGTTTATCTATAAGTAATTAAATGCACGAGTTGTTTCTTAGTAATTTAGTTAGTGCAGTGGTAAGGTACTTGTTTTGCCACGCAGGTGACCAGGGTTCGAGTCCCGTAGATGGCGACATTTTTTTCCTGCTCACATTTGAAACCCATATACTTCGCAAAATGAAACAAACACACTTTAAACCCAAAGCAAAAAAAAAAAAAAAAAAATTAACGCGTGGTATTTTTTTTTTTTTTTTTTTTTTAATATGCGATTATCATCACTGTGGTAATGTGAATGTTAAACCATAAACCAAACAACCGGATTCAGTCTTGGATAAAAATGCACACTGGTTACCTCGGTACATTTGTTCATTCATTTTTTTTCAGCCAGACATCGTGTGAGCATGTTTACATTCATTCAATCATTCACAGCTTCACTGATGAAAAAGCACACCAAAGAGTGTTGTCACAGACAGTTTTAAAAAAATTTTTTTTACTGGCATCATTTACAAACATTAATTGATGTGAATTTGTTTTAATATACCTGCTGCAAGAAATGCTACATGCTCCTTTGGTGTCTCCGTGAAAGCAGGTCGATGAACATCTCTGGTTGAAAGATGTTTGTAAACAGATTGGTAGTGGATGTACCTATCTCTCTAGCTGAATCAGTTTCCCAGCAGTTTTTGGTTACAAATAATAAGGAAACAAAAACACACTACCACCGAGCCACCCAGCTCTCCCTCAAAATACAGCTTTACTGCAGAACATATTTCAACTACATGTAACATTATTCACATTTACATTGACAAAGTGCTGACTGTATACAAGCTATTTGGGAGAAAAGTGGAGCTGATGTCATTTTTAGTTGTGTGCATGCCAACGGAGACCAACACCGGCAACCACTTGCTCATGAGGTATTTATTTGGGAGCCAACTGCACAGTATATAAAAGAAGGGGGATAGGAGAGAAGGAATGACAGACTTATCATTTAGAGCCTTCCACTACATATATTATTTTGCTCATATATATATATATATATATATATATATATATATATATATATATATATATATATATATATATATATATATATATATATATATATATATATATATATATATATATATAGAGAGAGAGAGAGAGAGAGAGAGAGAGAGGGAGAGAGAGAGAGACCATCACTGTAGTCCTGATATAATTCAACATTGCACATCCCACAACATAATAATAGTGAAATCAAACAATACTGTTACCAGTACCACACTGTGTCCAATTGCAGCACAACAAAGTGAAATGCAGTCTCAAGCCCCATAACTTGCACTGCACAATGCTGATGTCAACACAAAATACCATAACAACTGAATAACAAGGGTAGTAAGGTATATTATGTTTTCAGCTTGAATTACTGAAAGTCCTCAAGATCGGTATAATCACGGCTATATAGGTGATTAGCCATCCCACTGGCCTACAATTTTAACACATTGGTGTGACACTAGTGCTCACAAAAAGTAAAGGATGTTTTACTTTTAGCTTGAATTATTAAAATGTCCCAAAACGTTTAAACATTAATCAGACCAAAAAGGTGACTGCAGTTTGCAGAGGTAAGTTGTTTTCCAACATTTTAGCAATTCAAGCTGAATTTATGACGTCCCTTACTTTTTGTGAGCAGTATATGTCATACCAATGTTGTGAAATTGTAGGCCAATGGGATGGCTAATCACTGATATAACCGTTATTATACCCATTCTGAGAACTTGTAGTAATTCAAGCTGAAAACTTAATGTACCTTTCTACTTTTGAACATCATACTTGTATGTCACTCTGGCCGAGGCTGGGACCCAACAACCTTGAAGGATAGATTACTCAGGTTTTACGCGTCAATATGCGGTCGATACCAATAAGAGAAAACGTACTTGAGACGGCCTTGAGTTTCATGGATAAGACGTTATCAATGTTGTCTTCAACTAAGACTTTCCTACCCTACTTTATACAATCTGTACGACTGAGTCAGTGGGCACAAGTACCATTTTCAGCGTAGTGAAAGGAACTCTCCTGCGTACAAAGGAGAAGAAGAGCAGAAAAGTCTGTCACATTACGATGTTCAAACGTCGTAATTTAAGTTATCCGGCCTTTTGCCCAGCGGCATTATTGTCAAACATACTAAACAACATTTCAAAAGGAAATACTATGAGATATCAACCTTTCACTGCCTCAAACAGCCCGCTTTAAAACCACGACAAGTAAGCAAAAGGCCCTGGCGGACGTCGGCTGCAAGTGGTCCACGCATAGCCGTACGGCCCCGGCTGTGCGCGGACCACTCCCGGCCGACGCCCGCCAGAGGACACGTTGCTCACTTGCGTACGTGCGTCGAGTGAAGTTATGTATTGATAACACACAGGATTTTCTGAGAAGCCCAATTTCATTGGTCAGACAAACAAGCCTTATGTCTATAGAGTATAAACACTGATTAACATAGCAATCCGGGTGTAGTGGACTATCCTATTTTTATGGGCTGAACTGTTTTTAAGACATCACGTTTCATAATAATCAGTCTACTCCGCTAATAACAAGGTCGAATATAACAGAAGCCGGATATAGCAACACTCCATTTTGAAAGGTCCCAACAGCAGTTTTCCAACGTAGATTACTTCGCATATAACAAACATCTGATATAACAACAAGAAAAATTGGGTCGCCTGGCCATTAATTTGTTATATCCAGCCGGAGTTTACTGTGCACCCCCACCCCCCCTCCTCGGACCCAACATTCTTTAAAATGCTATAACAAAGTCCCTTTTTGGGGTGTTTGGAAACCTTCCCCCCCCCCCCCCCCACACCCGGCCGTTCTGATATTTTTTGCGAATGGTGAGAGTCTTAACCGACACGCACGCTCTCTCTCTCTCTCTCTCTCTCTCTCCCCCCCCCCCCCCCCCTCGCTTTTTTATTTCAGTTCAGCCCCTGGAAGCAAGGTCTAGCGTCGGCGAGGCCTTTTGCATCAGGTTGAAGGTCCCAAACGAAAAGTTGAATAACCCCCCCCCCCCCCCCGAGGTAACTGATCCGCCTCTGCTGTGTATATACAAAACAAGTCAGCCTTAGTCATTGTTACGCATCCGGCCCAGTATATCCACAAACCATATCGGGCAGGGGATCTAACCGTTTGTCTGTCTAACGCCGAGTAATTCGCCGTGGTGTCCTACATGTAGCGCTCTAGTATACTGCAGCATCTGATATATAACACGCACAAGTCTCCGGGCTCCAACGGTGAGCAAAAGGTCCTCGGGCGGACGCTAGCCTTAGGCTGACGTCCGCCCGAAGACCTTTTGCGTATAGAACGCTCTTTCTTTCACGTCTTCATAAATCCAGCACCACATCAGTATTGCGGGGCGATTGCGAAGGACCGACGCGGTCTAGCTATATGACTTCCGGGTACCTAACGTGATATACTGAGGCTAACCTGTATAGATAACTGACTGATATGAAGGTTATCGTCACAGCTTCACGAAGATTTCTTAATTTTATTTTCTTTATCACGAATTACGAGATTTGGGCAATGCCGATTTCGTGACAAGACTTTTTATTTTTATTTATATATTGTTTGGCATCCTGTCTCGGAAGACAATGGAGTATAATTATGCGCTTGCTGGGTCAGTCACTGGAGTGACCTTTCCAGGGCGCAAGCCTGGGCGAAGTGTATGGAGATCCTGGGATTCCCAGTCGTCAAGATCCCCCTCTCGGTCTCGCTGATGTAGTCCAAACGAATGCAAAGCAGTACTGACGTTTGGCACCAGTTTGGCTGCAGGAGCTGCCAGAACAGTGCGTGAATAGTCTGCCTTCGGGGCTCCACTCCTGATTTACTCCCCCACATTTGGCCGTTGGATCCAACCTGATCTCCTTCGTCCTCTAGCCGTTGGCTGTCAGAAACAGCTCATCCGCCTAGTGGTGCAATGTGAACACCACCCCCTCACGTGGTTTAGCCCACCAGCTGAGGTGGTTTGCCAGGGTGTGGCGCTTGGAGCCAGCACGTGAGAGATTAAGGAGATGGATGAGGACCAGTGATGTCCGTCCGTCCTATGTAGGACGCAGCTGCCGAACAGCAAAGTACTACCTCTATCCAGAGCCCCCTACACCCATATATATATATATATATATATATATATATATATATTATATATATATATATATATATATATATATATATATATTATATATATATATATATATATATATATATATATATATATATATATATATATATATATATACAACCCATGTACCTGATGATTTATTGAAAAATTATGTCCCTTGGAGCTACTCTGAGTGCATTTTTTGGCTTTGGGCGACGCCTTTGTTAAAAGTAAAGAATATATATATATATATATATATATATATATATATATATATATATATATATATATATATATATATATATATATATATATATATATATATATATATATATATATATATATATATATATATATATATATATATATATATATATATATTTTTTTTTTTACAAAACACGTCGATCACAAAGACGGTCTCTTTCACGAAATCACGAAAATCTGAAACACGGCAGTCACGTCTCACAATTTTCACACGTATCCCATACACAGATATCAACGTTACTCAGTTCGACCACTGATAACACCTGGGTGCGTGAGAACTCAATTTTCATTGGTCGGTGCCTGGCTGACAACAGAAATATCCTGCCTTTGGGGGGCGTATCAGCACGAAATGAATTAGATCGCTTAGATCTAGATTTGTAACAGTGCTGACAAGATAAACGCGGCTGACCCAGGAAGTGTTTATCTCAAAGAGAGAAAATGAAGCTGACTGGTTAGAAATAAGGTGGGGACGCAAGACTGAGGAAGAATGCTATCGACAAGGCCACCGGGCCGATGTCGGCCGCCTTTGGCCCGCGCACGGCCGTGCGCGGGCCAACGGCGGCCGACATCGGCCCGATGGTTATTTTCGGTTCGTTATCTTTTTCTTTATTCCTATGAAGTTGACGGTGGTTTTTTTTTAATAAATTTTTTGTTTAATTTTTAAATTTTTTACATTAACCCCTGCATCGCCGCACGTGCCGTTTGTGGGCGTGGTCTAAAAGTCGGCTCAGATGTGAAACCTGTCAACACATCTTGATAACTCGGCCCGCTAACTCGCACTGTCAGTTTATGCTTCAGCGGTGCTTGCCTGCCATCTGGTCACAGTCAAGGCGGCCCTGTTTCAGTTAGACACAGTTTGAGAAACATCAGCATGAATGACACCAGTAAGAGGAATAGATTCTCATGAGCTCTCTAGCAGAGGGGATAATGAGTATCTATGCCCCTTGCAGATGTGGACTGGTTTCTTGTACAGACTACAGTCGTTACTAGCATTCACTTCCTCATTTTGTGGAACGATGTCAGTTACAAAAAGACAAAAATCAAGCTAAAGGCATAGATTTTCATAAATAGCCTTAAGAAAATCTGTACCTCTTGCAGATTTCATCGACTCACTCTTACAACTTGACAATTCTTACTTCAGCCGTTTACGAGATGGTGATTTTCTGGAGAGTAACAAAGGTTTGGGTCCAAAATCTCCATGTAAAAATGAAACGGCGTTCTACTGTTGGTTTAAAGATACGGTCATAGAGCATTTGAATTATTTAGCGCGGAACATGACCACAGATGTTAGAGATACGTTTGATAAGGCTAGGAGTATGCTTGGGGGTGAACAGTTTAACGGGAAACGTTCTGACTCGTGAACAAAACGGCCACTCTTTTCATTCGTAGGGGATCTTAGTTCATCGCTATTTGGGACGGCTACGGAAGGTCAGGTACAGGAATTAGCTAAGCATATCGATAAGCTGTGGAATATTCAGATGAAACAGTCAATGTCGGATGTCGAAATCGTATCAAAATTAGAATCCTTCATGAAAACTTCCAACAAACGCATGAACAACTTAATGGAAATGATTCAATCAGATAATCATGCTTCATCGTTTGGCAGCAGGAATAAACGTTGAGCACAGTGAAATGCTAGCAGTGTAAAAAGCAATGTTTTATTTGATACCAGCATTGGTTACAAATGCTACAAATGCGATGCGCCTGGAGCGCCAGTTGGAAGATTTTATGGTAGGAGTAACATCACTTGCACAACGTAGGTTGTCTCCGTTGTTGATAGATGCGCATTCGCTTAAACAAACACGGCTATGGGTAAGTGAACGGCTACAATCTCAACATCCGGACTTTAAAATTGCGCACATGCATCCGTTATACTATTATCAGTCAAAATCGGTGTTTTATACATCGCAAGCAGAAACAATATTGATAACAGTCCAGATACCCATCACCACTAGGAACGCCACGTTTGATATTTATGCGGTCAAAACCTTTCCAGTTCCGTTTAATGAGTCTGCGCGACACGCGACCTTAATTCAAAATGTGCCGGATTTTATTGCGATTTCGATAGATCAATCGTCGTTCATTGAACTCTCCTCACAGGATTATCTTCAATGTCACGGCACACATGTCAAACAATGCGATGTTCCGTTTGCTCAAAGGTCCATGTTCCAACCTGTGCGGCAACGATGTTTTTACGGCAAAACGTTCGTTCACGGTGTTCGTTTCTCTTTCTGGAAACGCCGGTTGAGTCGTCTATTACTGACCTGGGTGACGGCGTGGTGCTGCTTAAGTGAATTGATTTTAACTCATGTAACCACCAAGTGGCGAAGCAGAAAGGTGAGTTGTACGTTTTGTACGTTAAAGGTTCCATGCGGGTGTACGGTTTTAGTGGATAATTATTTGATTCCACCAAGGATTTCTCAATGCCAACAACAGATAGAAATTACGCAGCAGCACGTCGTCAACCTAGCGGTTTTACAGGCTTTCTTTAACGACAGGCTTAATCAACTGACCTCGGAACAGCGTTTCTCGTCACCCTTTTCAGTATGAAATCCCACCCCTACTCATAGCATTCGACGAGTTTGACAAGGTATCCATGGACACAAAACTGAAGACTGACTTGACGGTGATTGTCGACAAAATGAAGACCGGCCAAACGGTTTATCGACAGGCCATTGGCGAAGCAATTTCGAAATGGCCATGGACACAACCTGACGAGACATGGTCTATCCCTCACATTCTTAGTTATGTTACATCTGGGTTAGTTGTCCTTCTCTCCATCGCGTTATTTGTTACGGCACAAAAGCTACGTACAATTTTGCTAATGCTGGGGACCATCAATGCAGCTCATGCGCAGATTCCGCCAGCACTCGATTGGGCAAAAATACACCACGGTACGATTGCTTCGGCACGAACGACTGACGTGACTACCAACGATCACACTGACCACTGTACCGGACGATACGACAATATCTTCTTGTTCATGTATATTCCTGTATTAGTATACATAGGTTATTATGGTGAAAACTGGTTGGAATTCGGTGATGTCACAGAATTCCACTCGGGTATTCCTGGAGATGTCATCCTTGAGCCGTACTTGCTTAAATTTCTATGTGGCCTCGGTGGCTCTGTGTCCTGCGCGTTACGTTACGAGCCTCGAATCCTGGGTCCGACATGTTAACCTGGTTCAAAAAGACTGCTTGCGTGGAGAACTCCACCTTTAATGGCCAAATTTTGAATTAGTCAGTATGAGCACTGGAGTGTCTGTTCCATTGCCGAGAGTAATTCCCCTCTCTGTTATTCAGACTTGGCAATTTAAACAAATTAATGATCAAGAAGGGGACCTATACCACGCATTTAAAGCTGGTACATGGTAAGGAGGCTACGTATCTGAACAAACGGGGCGCAAACCCACATGCTGTAACCGGTTCCATCACTCCATCGGCCCCCGGTGTGACCAATGATAACGAATACTTGGAACCTTTAAATGCATATGCGCCCGTCTACCCATCGCTTTGTGGCGAAGGCGAAAAGATGACTGATGTGGTTTAGAGTATCAGATATGTACAACAAACCAAGGGGTATTACTCAGCGCTGGATAACAGTTAGATCCCCTGCCCCCGCCTATCAGGCACCCAATCGCCAGCCCACAGAGAAATACGCAGGTATAGAATAAGACGATCATTTGCATCTGATAGGCGGGGGCAGGGGATCTAACTGTTGTCCAGCGCTGAGTAATACCCCTTGGTTTGTTGTACAATTCTGCCAGCGCTAGCCTCACCTATCTGGTTTGTGAGTATATCAGATATGTAGTTGTAATGGTAGTTGATAATTGAATGTGATGTGCACCATGTGTTGTATGTTGGATATAGTGAGTGTCACGACACGCCTGACGGAGTCAGGGTACCGTGGACAATGTAAGTGCTAACACTCGAGAAACCCACCCACTCTAAATAAATCACACAACGCCAGTGATAAACAACAATCAACTCTTTTATTACCTCATTACACTTACTCTAACCCCCACCCCAACCCACTAATGCCTCACACCCTCACACATACACACACATGCACTCATATAACATATTAACACATGAAAATGATTAACAGATGAACATTGACCATGGCTATGCAAGGCGGGTACTTTGTTTCTGTACAGTGTCCTCTCTGTCCCACACTAGACAGGGTGGCTCGTAATGTAATACAGTACTCAAACCAAGGGGAATCACAGCGCTGGACAGACAACAGTTAGATCCCCTGCCCCCGCCTATCAGGCACCCAATCGCCAGTCCACAGAGAAATACGCAGGTATAGAATAAGACAATCATTTCCATCCTCAAAAAGAATGGATCAGGTCTCTTATATAATAATGTAATGTAATAGTACTACCACTACCCCGAAGAGCACTGTTGCCGCGCTTGCCCACTCTGCACCGGTACAGATTCCGGAGTACTTGCTCTGGCGATACTGCTGCTGTCGCCCCTCGAACGTCTGCGACCGACGCGCAGAACGTTGAATCAGCCTGCTGTATCCCAACGTCAAAGCACTTGCCAAACAGGACTGGTTAGCGAAGGCATTCCAGCTCCTGACGAAGGCCACCGCGCAGACGGTGGTACAGCTCCTGATGATGCGTCACCGTTGATGATCATGGAAGATGAAGAAATCGAAGAACTCGACGAAATCTTTTGAAGTGCACTGTCACTTGTGAGTCCTCCGGCAGGACGTGACAAACAAGACGAACACGAACCGGAGGAGTCTTCTGTCGAGCAGCAGCCGTCGTCACTTAGTCTCTCGGACACCCAAAACCAGGAACACTGACAGTGGTATTGTAGGGAGGGTAACTGACACAACCATCACACAGCTTGTCAAGGGCTCCAAACAAGGCCGCACCCTGACCCAGACCCTCACTGCGCTAGCTAACTCGACTGACTGACCGTACTATCCTTCTGCTACCTCGCAGTTTAACTTTACTTCTGAACACTGTTCGGTTAAAGCTACTTGGCGAAAGCGTGCAGCCGCTGTAATCGCTCACCGTTAAGCTAACTGCACGGGCTTTACCCCACACTCATCAACAAATGCAGGACAAGACCACGAGGCTTGCTGACATCTCGTCCCAAGTGGGCCTCACCATTCACAAACAGAAAACAAAGACAATGAGGCTGAACACAACCAGGGAAGAACCAATCTTGCTTGCTGGCATCCCGTTGGAGGAGGTGGAGTCCTTCACCTATCTCGGGAGCATCATAGACAAAAAAGGCGGCACTGATGTAGATGTCAGAGCACGAATCGGTAAAGCCAGAGCAGCCTTTCTCCAGTTAAAAAAAGTGTGGAGTTCCAGAGAGCTGTCACAACCCACCAAAGTCCGGATTTTCAACTCCAATGTAAAAGCAGTTCTCCTATATGGAGCAGAGACTTGGAGATTGACAAAAACCACAGTCAACAGAGTACAGACCTTCATGAACAGTTGCCTTAGAAGAATTTTGAAAATCCACTGGCCAGAGAAGATCAGCAACGTCAGACTCTGGGAGAGAACAGAGCAGATAACAGCAGAGAATGACTGAAATTGGGCGAAGAAGATGGGGATGGATCGGTCACAGCCTGAGAAAGCCAGCTTCCAGTATCACTAGGCAGGCATTGTCATGGAACCCCCAGGGAAAGAGGAAAAGAGGTAGGCCGAGAAACTCCTGGCGTCGAGACCTCCAAGCAGACATCAAGAGACTGGGAACCACCTGGAGTAGAATCGAAGGAGAAGCACAGGACAGGAGTTGCTGGAGGTCTCTCGTCGATGGCCTATACCCGGGTAGGGGTGACAGGCGTAAGTAAGTAAGTACGGGCTTTACGCTTACGTTCACAATACATTTATTAACTTTCCTAACCTAAGGCTATTTACAGAGATCGGCGACCTCGATTTATTACAAAGAACGACTTGGGGAAAAAATATAAAAAACATGTCACATCCGTTACGTGACATACCCCCCTCCCAGATCAAACACCCGGGTTTGATTCTTGTATGACTGTCCCAATACTGCTTCCACATTCACGGTTTCTACCACCCTGTCCTACTCAAAAAGTCAGCAGGAACATTTCCATTACCCGCTATGCTTTCCACTCTAATGGAAAATGGCTGCAACTGCAAAGACCACCTCATCAGTCGACTGTTTGTGGATTTAGCTTGTTGCAAGTACTGCAATGGTCTATGGTCTGTCTGTACGACGAATGTCCTACCATACAGATACTGACGGAATTTTTGAATTCCCCACACGATTGCAAGACACTCCTTTTCGATGGTGGAGTAGTTACGCTCTGCTTTGGACAGTTTCTTGCTCGCGCATGCAACAGGCTGTAACCCGCTACCATAGTCCTGACATAATACGGCTCCTACACCCCCTTCGGACGCATCTGTCTGCAACACGAAGAGACGATCGAAGTCCGGCAATGAGCACACAGGACCCGAACACAGTCGCGCCTTCAGCGTCTCAAATGCTGTCTCGCATGCATCGTTTCAACCGATCTGTCCAGTTTTCCCTCCCTTGGTCAGGTCGGTTAGTGGGGCTGCTATGGCTGCAAAGCTAGGAACGAACCGGCGGTAATAATTTACCAACCCAAGAAATGATCTCACTTGTTTCTTCGTTTGTGGTCGCGGTGCGTCTTTTATCAGCTGCATCTTGTCTCCCTCTGGTTTTATCTGACCGTTACCCACTGTATGCCCCAGATATTCCAATTACTTGAACCCCAAGTAACACTTTGTAGGTCTGGCCGCCAACTGGACCTCTCTTAACCTACAAAAGAGCTGGGCAATACTTGCTGTCTCTCTCATCTTATCTCGCATCGACTATTGCAACTCTCTCCTTTCCGGTCTCCCTCACTCCACCATTTTCACTCTCCAACGAGTCCAGAACAATGCTGCCCGCCTCGTCCTCAGAAAGAAAAAATCCGACCACATCACACCCCTGCTCAAACTTCTTCACTGGCTCCCCATCCCCCAACGCATCCAATACAAAGTTCTGTCTCTCTGCTACAAATCTCTGAACAACTGCGCTCCTGCCTACCTCTCCAACTTACTTCACCCCTACACACCTTCCCGCTCCCTCCGCTCTGCCTCCGACCCTCTCCGCTTCCACATCCCTCGCACCAAACTTAACACTTTCGGCCCCCGCTCCTTCTCCGTCTACGGTCCATCCACCTGGAACACTCTCCCACTCTCTCCGTCAGAAACACTCTCTCCTCCTTCCAGTCCGCCCTCAAAACTCACCTCTTCCAACAGTTTTAGCACTATATCACCACACTCCCCACCCCAAGCTGACCGTCGTAATGTATTTCACTGTTTGTGGTGCGTGAGTCATTGTCTAAAGCGTGCGCATGCGTGCGCGAGTTGTGAGTGCGCGCTTAGAGTTATAATTATTATAAGATAAGCGCATTATAAATACCGTAATTATTATTATTATTTAAGTGACGTTCTTTAGTGGAGGAAGCAATCATGACATCGTCCATGAAATTGCTAACTTCTGTCAATCGCAAAGGTTCTAGTAACCTCCTCATCATTCGGGAAAAGATTGCCCCTGCCGTCTTTAACCCGAAAGGCATTACCTTCCACTGAAATTGCCCTGCCGGTGTGGTGAAGCGGGCAGTTTTCGGTTTGTCGCTCTCTAACATGGGTACCTGCCAGTAGCCTTTAGCTAGGTCTAACTTACTCAAGTACTTAGCCTTGGACAGTAAGGAAAATAGGTACTCCACGTCAGGCATTGGCTCCGCATCGAACACGACCTTTTGATTCAGTTTTCTAAAATCCACACAAAACCTAACAGTGCCATCTTTCTTCTTCACCAATACGATCGGTGAGCTGTATGGGGAATTGGCTCTCTCGATTACTCCCATTTCTAGCATAGCATCTACTTCGGCTTTCACTACTTCTAGTTGAGAATGAGGTAGAGGTGATTGCTTCGTTCTCACAGGCACTTCATCAGTGAAATGAATTTCACACGAGTCTAGTGTCGTCCTCAACGGATTGAATCTGTCAAAATATCCTCAAACTGGACAGTCAGAGCTTCTATACTAGAATGGATCTCTGGACAGTTAGGATCAAGATGGACGTCAGAGGGTCCTTCAGACGCTACTAAAGGAATGGTAGGTACTTCCTTTACTACCATGAATCCCTCTCCCCCCTCATCTTCGTCTTCCTCATCTATCACTACTGTAGCTACCGACACTCGTTCTTGGAACTTTTTCAACAGATTTGCATGGTACAGTTTATTTTTACTGCCCACCCGTACCCTGTATTCACACTCTCCGACTCTCTCTAGAACTTCGAATGGCCCCTGCCAAGCCATCTCTAGCTTGTTGTGTTTAACTGGAAGTAACAACAAAACCTTGTCTCCTGCACTAAAACTGCGTGGTTTGGCTCTGCGGTCAAAGTGCAGATTCTGCTGCCAACAGTGACCCTGTCCCTGACACACAGACTGTCTACAGTGATTTTAAACCTGTTATTAGTGCGTACATAGCCCGCGAGTGGCAGTCCGAGTGGGACAAAGAGGAAGGGAACAAGCTTCATGAAGCTCTTCCTAAGTTGTCTGACAGTCTACCTTTCCGCTGCGGCAGCCGCCGTGAGGAGACTGTCCTTGCTCGGCTCCACATCGGGCACACGTATGTTACGCACTCTTACTTACTTAAACAGGATGAGCGTCCATGGTGTTTTGCCTGTGATGAGCAGTTCTCTGTTCGACATTTTTTGCTGTATTGTGCTGACCTAATTGACACCAGATATAAACACTTCACAGCAGACTCCTTGAAGGTTTTGTTCCGGGATGTCCCCCAGGACAAAATCTTCAATTTTTTGAGAGAATGCAATATTTTTAACAAGATCTGAGCATTCATAGACTATGTGAATTTTTTTATTTGCCCTTTTTGAGAGTCTGTAGACGTTTCTTTTCAAGACATGTGCGACATTTTAGCCTGAGATTTTTTAATTTATATTTACATCTTGTCTTAAGACCTTGCTTTTAGTCTGGCTGACCAGATTTTTACCCATCCCGCCGTGAGATGGCCTTAGTCGCCTGCTCGGCGTTAAACCCAAATAACTAACTAACTAATTCTCCTGGACCCTCATCCTCTGCACCACTACCTTCGGACTCAGGGTCGTGCCCCGACGTGGCACCGTGCCCAGTTCGGGTGGCCCTGGTTTCCCGTTTAGGGGGCATCCTGATGTGGGCGTCACGGACGGCAGTGACGACAACTGCTCCCCAGCAGGACCCCTGACACAAAGAAAAATAGGCCTGATGATGCGTCACCGTTGATGATCATGGAACATGAAGAAATCGAAGAACTCGACGAAATCTTTTGAAGTGCACTGTCACTTGTGAGTCCTCCGGCAGGACGAGACAAACAAGACGAACACGAACCGGAGGAGTCTTCTGTCGAGCAGCAGCCGTCGTCACTTAGTCTCTCGGACACCCAAAACCAGGCCGAACACTGGCAGTGGTATAGCAGGGAGGGTAACACAACCCTCACACCGCTTGTCAAGGGCTCCAAACAAGGCCGCACCCTGACCCAGACCCTCAGGCTCACTGCGCTAGCTAACTCGACTGACTGACCGTACTATCCTTCTGCTACCTCGCAGTTTAACTTTACTTCTGAACACTGTTCGGTTAAAGCTGAGGTGCAATGAGAAAAACCTGCCCAGCGCGTGTTTTAAAAAGACTACAGGACCCAGCTTGGGCCCTGCCCCTAAGTGGGTCAAATCGGTTCGTAACTGACTCAGTTGACGGAGTTGGCAACTGCGTATCCCGAGCTTGCA
Organism: Semisulcospira habei; assembly: GCA_036245525.1. Classification (NCBI taxonomy): domain Eukaryota; kingdom Metazoa; phylum Mollusca; class Gastropoda; family Semisulcospiridae; genus Semisulcospira; species Semisulcospira habei. Next base: position 114,170,795 of record BTPG01000007.1, on the reverse strand, counting down.
AAACTCTCGGAAAACGACAGACCACTTCCTGTTGCACGGAAATCATCGCGATTAGCAGATCGGACAACAGCAGACGATTCTGTGACACTTTGAAACTGACCGACAGCCACGGATTTTACGCGCTGGGGACTATGATGGCAGAATGTACGGCTGTACATGCTGTAAGTATGACTCCTGACACTGACTTTGTAGTTGTGAACGAATTTTTTCAACACGTACCTCCAGTCCAATATAGGCTAGTGTCACAATTTATTTTAATCATTATGCTGTATTTTCTTTCGTGGAGAACTTTCGTTCTTTGTTGTGTGTTGCGGTTATGGCATGTACTTTTTAGTGACGTCAAGAACATATGACGTAAGATGTGTGTTTGGAACATGTGACGTAGGATGTTGGTTTGAAGAGTTACGTCACTGTGAATCGTTTGGAAGACAGTCAGTCAGGAGAGATTTTGCTCTCGAGTAAAAGTTGTTTTTTTTGTGAGGTGTAGTGGGCAGAGAAATGCCGTGTTATGGTCTATGGTAGAATAGACGATTGAGAGCAGAATGCTCAGTACAGTGGTACGTAAAATTTTGTAGTTTAAGAACTACGACTAGTAACCAGATCGACTGATTAGAGTAACGAGTACCGGACCTTGTCCAACGGCCAAGATGGGCAGACAGGCCTGAAACAGTCGAAGGTTTACTTCACGCATCTTTGGGTATGTATTTGTTTATTATATAGCTGATTCGCGTTTGTTAAGTAGTAGATTCGAAAAGTGTATTAGTTGTTCGGCTCTAGATCTGAGATTGTATGATATTCGGCGCGCATCGGCGAGTTTGCGGTGTCGTCTGGCGATCGGCGCGCGGGATTGAATGGAATGATCGAAACATTTTGTAGAGCCTGTTGATTTTGAAATGAATGATTCGGATCGTGGTGAGAGGTTATGTGTTGTGCGGAAATATGTCGTATTCGTGTGTGTGCATGATATTTCGAATTGACTGTTATTACAATATTTATTCGATGTCGGAAACGATCGGGAATCGGCGACAACGTCCGGAAGCCGTTAACGGTCGTCATCGTTACATACAGCGTCGTCATTCCGGCGGAAGTAACTTTTTAGCAATGGCGGATTTCTTAGTGGAGAGATACGTTTTGTATGTGTTATAGATGCTTCCCTCCCCTATCACCAGCTGAGAAGTTGGATTTGTGTATGCTTCATGTGGGAATGTAATTAATCAACGTGGTGTACGAGGTAACAAGTTGATCCTGACGGTGTGCGTGTGGAGCTTCGACGTGTCATCGCGAGAGACAGTGCGCCGGATTATTCGACCAGTGGTGTGGCCGAATCAACAGCAGCGACGCTACATCCATCTTTATCCACGGTCGGAGTAATCAAACTGTTTGATCGTTCGAGGATCTAAGCATTAATTAGTGTCAGTTATTATCGACAGACATTGCGGAGATGTGACATCGTAGTGGAACAATAAGTGTAGGATGTGTGGTTAGTGCTGTGAACATTGTACGAATGGTTAAGGGTGTGCGTGAGTTACAGGTGCATGTATGAATTGAGTGAATATTGCGTAGGTTTGTATACGTCTTGTCTATTATTTGTCGTGCGAATGAGAAGATCAAATTATTAAAATCGAACAAATATCCAAATATTCCGAGTGGTATATATTCTTCCTCACTGGTGTGACAATAATTTGGGGGCTCGTCCGTAGATTCGAACCACGGTTATTTCCAGATTCGGGATCACAATTTAGTGATAACGATTGGGAATTAATCTTGGCGATTCGAGCCACGGATATTTGTATCTATTTACACTGGCACGTAAGCTTTGGCTTGACCAATAGTATAACGATAGCGTTATCGGTTCAGGTTACTTACTGTGTAATTTTTTAGAGTAGTCTAAATTTACGCACCAGTGTAATTTTTTGTCATTACCAAAGGACACTCGGAATTGCTGGATAACCTGTGGGCGGTTGGAGGGCGTTGTTACATCGGGCGGCATTCAGCTCCGAAGCTTCGCCATCATTATATTCATCCCTTCCGTTTATTCAGGTACCGAGTTGTGTTCGATTGTCAGCGTTAGTGGAGACTAACCGATTGCGCGGAGTGTCATACAAGTACAGAGTACAGATTATGATATTACTTTCCTTGATAATCTGTAGAGGTATACTGAACTTCCGCAGCATATTAGATTTTCTTATTTCGCATTTGTTTTGTCCTTTCGTAAAAAGAGTTAGTGGAGACTAACCGATTGCGCGGATTGCCATACAAGTACAGAGTGCAGGTTGTGATAATACTTCCCTTGATAATCTGTAGAGCTGTAACTTCCGCAGCGTAATCGATTTTTTTAAAATTTCGCATTTGTTTTATCCTTTTGTAAAATGGGTTACGCCAAAACTTGTTGACAGATCAACAAAAGTTCACGTTGATAAATGGTTATCGATAGCTTATAAACAAGCAATAGTTGAAGTCATTTTGTTGTTGCACGGATTTTGGGCAGTACAAACAAACTTAGCCGTCATGCCCGATACAAGAAGTAGTAGAACAAGATCTGAGAATCCTAGCAGATCAGAAATGGAACAAGAACCAGATATGAAAACCAGGATGCAGGCTTGGAAAGAAGAAGGGGAATTATTGAGTTTAGCGGGGAACGACTTAACTGCTTATGTTCTGGATGAGAAAAAACGTTGGTCAGAGCGGCGAGAACGAGAAGCGGAGTTAGCGCGACAAGAAGCTGAACGAGAAGCGGAGTTAGCGCGACAAGAACGAGAAGCGGAGTTAGCGCGGCAAGAACGAGAAGCGGAACGACGAGAACGAGAAGCTGAGCGTCAGACTCGATTGAGAGAATTAGAAATTCAGGCAGAAGGTCGGCGTATAGAAGGAGAACAGAACAGAAACAACAACGCGCAAGATCGACGCAGGATTAAAATCAAGTTACCATTTTTTGAAGATGGAGATGATTTAGAAGTCTTTCTATGGAAATTTGAAAAGGTCATGAGAGCAGAGCGTATTCCAGATGACGAATGGGGATTACACCTGATCGCATTGCTAAAGGGAAAAGCAGCAGAAGCTATCACGCACATGCAGCATGTTGATTTAGAAGATTTCGAACAGATTCGCAAAGAATTGCTGAAGAAGTTCCGTTCGACATCAGAAGAGTACAGAGAAAAACTGAAGAATGCCAGGAAGAAAAATGACGAAACAGCCAGAGAACTCATGAATCGGATTACGCAATGGATAACCCGATGGATCGAACTTTCAGGGAAAGAAAAGAACTTTGACAGTATCGTAGAATTATTGGCAGTGGATACCTTTTTAGACGCACTACCAAAAGAGCAAGCCACGTTCGTACGAGACAGAAGACCAGCTAACGTAGATGAGGCTACTGAAGCAGCAGAAACCTACGAGGTGTCAAGAGGAAACAGGAGACATGAGAATAGAAGTATGTTCAGAGATAACAACAGGGACAGATTTAGACACAGGGATAGTCCGTCACCTAGAAGGGATCACAGTAAGCAAGGATTGCGTGACAACAGATCACCAAACAAACACGAAAATCAATCGGTCAAGAACAGAGTATCATTTAAGATCGAATGTTTCAATTGTGGAGGACCCCACAAAGTAGCAGTATGTCCAAACAGAAAACAGAATGCGTTGTACGTACAACCTACATGTGGATCGATGCATACAGCGAGTTGCAGTTGTGCAGCCACGCACCATCATCACCATGAAAGCATAGACCACCACGCACTGAGAGTGGGAATGCCTTATCTTGAAGAAAGGTTGGAAAGAAATCACAAAATGGCGCTATGCGACAAATGCAGCAAGATAAATTATCAGCCATCGTGTCAAGTAGAGATAGAAGGCAAGGAAGTGTCAGCATTGAGGGACACAGGAGCTACAATTAGTGTTGTTGATACAAAATTAGTACCAGAAAACAAGTATACAGGTGAGATGCGATCCGTGACATTTGCGTCATGCGACGTCAAGCAAGTACCTGTTGCTAGACTGTTCATGCGAACACCATTTTTTGAAGGAGACGCGGATGTACTAGTAATATCCAGACCAGCATTACCAGTTTTGATAGGGAATGCACGATTCTTGAATAAAGAGAAAACAAACACTATTCCAGTTTATCCAGTGATGAAACCTTGCTCAAAAAGAGATGCAAGCGAACAAACTGAAGACCATGTAGAAAACATTCCAGCCGCAATGGAAAAGACTGAGACGATCACAAAGATGGAAAACATTCCAGTTGTAATGGAAAGCACCGAGACGATCACAAAGAAACGAAGCGAACCAAACGATACGAAAACAGATGAGCAGTGTGCAGAAGTAGAAACAAGAAGCACGGCAACGAAAAGAAATCAAAAAGAGCTCAAGATCCCAGAAACAAAGATTGTTGATGTTACACCAGAGCAATTGAAACTAGCTCAAAAAGAAGATGAAACTTTGAAAAAATGCAGAGATGCAGCTGATGGGAAAAAAGAGGGAAATCAAAACAGCAAACAAACCAAATCAAAATTTAAATGGAAGAATGGAATTTTGGTACGAGAATTCACTGAAAAGGAACAGAGAAAAACGCAGATCGTTGTACCCAAGAAGTATAGACAGGGTGTCATGAAATTAGCACATGATACGCCAATGAGCGGGCATTTAAGCGTTAGGAAAACCAGAAACAGAATTTGGACTGACCTTTATTGGCCAGGAATTTGCGGTGACATACAACGGTATTGCGCATCATGCGACGTGTGTCACAGGTCGTCCCATGAGGGCAAAGAAAATGTGTATCATGCTAACTTATTAAAAGGCTAGCCAGAGACACGCGAGAAACTTCAACAGAAGAGCAAAACCTAGAACTATCACAGAAGGTTCAAAAGTACTGTTGTTGTTGCCAGAGAAAAAGAACAAACTACAGCTTACATGGAAAGGGCCTTTACGGTGACTAAGAAAATAAACGATTTCGATTACAAAGTGAATGTGCAGGGCAAAGAAAAAGTGTACCATGCGAACTTACTGAAGAGCTACATTGAGAGAGAAGAAACAGAAGAGGTCGCAGGGGTTATGACTGAACTCAATGTTGAAGGTGGAAAGCACTAGTAGTAGTGCATGATGAATGAAAGCACTAGTAGTAGTGCATGATGAGTGAAAGCACTAATAGTAGTGTATGATGAGTAGCAACACTAGTAGTAGTGTATTGTGAGTGGTAGCATTAGTAGTAATGCATGATGAGTGGCAGCACTAATAGTAGTGTATGATGAGTGGCAACACTAGTAGTAGTGTATGGTGAGTGGCAGCATTAATAGTAATGCATGATGAATGGCAACACTAGTAGTAGTGTATGATGGGTAGCAACACTAGCAGTAGTGTATGATGAGTGACAGCACTAGTAGTAGTGCGTGATGATGAGATTGCAGTTGCAGCAACACGATTTCCAGGTGAAGGTGATCAAAGGAAAATATAATGTTGGTGCAGATTACCTTAACCGTATCGACAGTGAAGAAAAATAAAACAGACGCGGTGTTCACGTGTAGTGAACGTGTATTTATGTATTCAACAGTGAGGTTATAGGGAAGGAATTGGTTATTGTCGTAGATGTGATTTATTCGCAAATGATAATATGAAATTGTGTCAAGTATAGTCTAAAACTAGAGTTTTAGCTGGGAAAGGGCCTTGTGTCACAATTTATTTTAATCATTATGCTGTATTTTCTTTCGTGGAGAACTTTCGTTCTTTGTTGTGTGTTGCGGTTATGGCATGTACTTTTTAGTGACGTCAAGAACATATGACGTAAGATGTGTGTTTGGAACATGTGACGTAGGATGTTGGTTTGAAGAGTTACGTCACTGTGAATCGTTTGGAAGACAGTCAGTCAGGAGAGATTTTGCTCTCGAGTAAAAGTTGTTTTTTTTGTGAGGTGTAGTGGGCAGAGAAATGCCGTGTTATGGTCTATGGTAGAATAGACGATTGAGAGCAGAATGCTCAGTACAGTGGTACGTAAAATTTTGTAGTTTAAGAACTACGACTAGTAACCAGATCGACTGATTAGAGTAACGAGTACCGGACCTTGTCCAACGGCCAAGATGGGCAGACAGGCCTGAAACAGTCGAAGGTTTACTTCACGCATCTTTGGGTATGTATTTGTTTATTATATAGCTGATTCGCGTTTGTTAAGTAGTAGATTCGAAAAGTGTATTAGTTGTTCGGCTCTAGATCTGAGATTGTATGATATTCGGCGCGCATCGGCGAGTTTGCGGTGTCGTCTGGCGATCGGCGCGCGGGATTGAATGGAATGATCGAAACATTTTGTAGAGCCTGTTGATTTTGAAATGAATGATTCGGATCGTGGTGAGAGGTTATGTGTTGTGCGGAAATATGTCGCATTCGTGTGTGTGCATGATATTTCGAATTGACTGTTATTACAATATTTATTCGATGTCGGAAACGATCGGGAATCGGCGACAACGTCCGGAAGCCGTTAACGGTCGTCATCGTTACAGCGTCGTCATTCCGGCGGAAGTAACTTTTTAGCAATGGCGGATTTCTTATGGAGAGATACGTTTTGTATGTGTTATAGATGCTTCCCTCCCCTATCACCAGCTGAGAAGTTGGATTTGTGTATGCTTCATGTGGGAATGTAATTAATCAACGTGGTGTACGAGGTAACAAGTTGATCCTGACGGTGTGCGTGTGGAGCTTCGACGTGTCATCGCGAGAGACAGTGCGCCGGATTATTCGACCAGTGGTGTGGCCGAATCAACAGCAGCGACGCTACATCCATCTTTATCCACGGTCGGAGTAATCAAACTGTTTGATCGTTCGAGGATCTAAGCATTAATTAGTGTCAGTTATTATCGACAGAGATTGCGGAGATGTGACATCGTAGTGGAACAATAAGTGTAGGATGTGTGGTTAGTGCTGTGAACATTGTACGAATGGTTAAGGGTGTGCGTGAGTTACAGGTGCATGTATGAATTGAGTGAATATTGCGTAGGTTTGTATGCGTCTTGTCTATTGTTTGTTGTGCGAATGAGAAGATCAAATTATTAAAATCGAACAAATATCCAAATATTCCGAGTGGTATATATTCTTCCTCCCTGGTGTGACAGCTAATATAAATAAATAAAGAGTCATTGTGATGTACAACCAACACAGTAAATTGGATGAGAGAGAGAGAGAGAGAGAGAGAGAGAGAGAGAGAGAGAGAGAGAAAGAGAGAGAGAGAGAGAGAGAGAGAGAGAGAGAGAGAGAGAGAGAGAGAGAGAGAGAGAATCGACTGTTTACATAGATGCCAAAAGATACAAGGTCGCCATGGGTCAAGCTGATATTTAGTAGCTGCCCTTCGTATGGAGAAAAAAACGTTGCTGTAGGCCACTCCAGATGAAAAGATATAACAACAAACACAAAACGACAAATAACCCCTCCTTTCTCACCCTTCCGATATCAAATAAAGCTTCAGGCTGTGCTGTGTAACTTACGGATAGCTCGGCCTGGTCCATATCCAGTGTGCGTCCAGGCAAGACACAAATGGCCTGCTCTGTCCGTCGGGTGGTCGAGTGTCGTCTGCTACTGTTGATATCAGTAAAAATATCGCTGGTTTAGATCAGTGATCGCGGTGCCCACTCGCTGCGATACAGGAAGTGGCCTGTCTTTTTCACGGGAGTTTTGCCAGCACGACAAACGCAGTTGAAAACTCAGTCAACTGAGTTGCAAACCGGTTTGCCGAAGTTAGCCGAACGTTCACCGAAGACAGGGCCATCGTTCACCGTTAAGCTAGCTGCACGGGCTTTACGCTTACGTTCACAATACATTTATTAACTTTCCTAACCTAAGGCTATTTACAGAGATCGGCGACCTCGATTTATTACAAAAAACGACTTGGGGAAAAAATATAAAAAACATGTCACATCCGTTACGTGACAGTGCGTTTATTTTATTTTGGATTGCTGTATTTCTTTTTTTGGTGTTTCTATAAATGTGACACGGGACGGCACATGTGGTGCTCAAAGGAAGTTTGTGGAATATTTTAAAGATCGTTTATTATGTGGTGGATTGATATGATGTTTTTTAGTATGAGTTCAATATGTCTAGAGATGAAGAGTTGAGATATGGTGTTATTGGTATGGTGGTTTATATATATATAAATATATATATATATATATATATATATATATATATATATATATATATATATATATATATATATATATATATATATATATATATATATATATATATATATACATATATATATATATATAACATATGGTAGTTCCCAGAACAAGTATACTATATATATTGGATACGGATGTGCAGTTAGTTGGAAATGGTCATATTGGTTATATCATTGGTTGGTGAAAGGAGTATGGTTATATTAATGGATTTTTGTTTTGGTGGTGGTTAAATGTTTAGAGTATTGGTTTTTTTTTTTTTAGATGTACTTTTTGTTATATTGGATTTGTTTATATGACATTGGGATCAGAGTAGACGATTTAAGTGTAATGTAGCAGACATGTTGGGTGTGCGAAGGTGTAAGGCAATTCCGCGGGAAGTCCTCTGTTCACAACAACCCATTCCCCCAGATAAAACACACAGCGGCCAGCTGACTTACGGTGACGTACAATTGGGCCAATACGATAAAGAATCAGTTCTACGACGGACCCAACTAGGGTCACGTCCACTGATTGCTTGTGGCCCAATGACCACACCTAAAGTATATTCTCAGACCGCATATGAATAAAGACGACTCAGTGGGCAAAAGTCCATTGAAATAACTTTCTTGGTTGGACGCCGGGATGTTATAAACATTCGATTCCGTCCCTTAAACAGTTCATAACTCAACGGACACCGAGATTACTCCGAACTGAGGTAGTCGCTACAGCTCCAAAAACACATGGCCCCATGAGCTCCTTAGCATCCGCGTTATCGCGGAATTGTTTATATTACAGCGGACGGCAGGCCGCAAGCCGTCCCGTTTCTCACTTTCCTTTTTTTGTCCCTTGTCTCCTTGACTGCGTGCGCAAAATAAGGTGAACTTGTGAAAATTCACATCAACTTCATTTAAAAACAAATGAACTCTAGCATTTTTTAGTGCGTGTACGGGTTAGCGCATTTTTGGGGGAAACAATAGGCGCACAGGCCTCTTTTCGTGTTTGTCCTTGCTAAACTACAACATTCTTAGAGAGAGAAAGAGAGATGAAATGAAACTTTATTAAGAGAGAGAAAAAAAAACAACAACAGCCTAGTGATAATAAAGTGTAAAAAATGGTTATAACTAAATAGTGTATACACGGTATAAGTGAAGACACAGTCGTACTATCCGTGAACTGAAACCTCGAAAAGCTTTTGGTCAGGCATGGAGCCGCAGGAGCCAAAGGGAGGGGAGGAAATACGGTCGCAGCGGGTTTGATATGTGCCAGGTATCTCTCACGACAGCTTGATGATAACTGACTCCACCCACTTGCCGGAATTCAGGGACCTTTTTTTCTCTGTCCTTTGAGTTATAGACTATACATATGTATAAAGGGAGCCGTTGGTCTCGTCAAACTGCAGATCACTTGACATCGGCATAAACACTATATACATTGCCTACTCTAAACTGCCAGAAACTCTGGTTGGCACGTCTACCAGGTCAGCTCGGTTATGCTGAGTGTTCCGTGTTTTAGTCTCTTCCCTTCTTCCCCACTTATTCCGGTGGAGATGTCTCGCACTATGATTCAGCACGCTATTTTGTTGTGAATGGATTTTGTGTATATTAGACGGAAAAAACGATATGAGGGATGCATGTTTTTTTTTTTTTTAAGTTGAATTTAGTTTTGGACAATGTATTGGATAGTCTGCTTATTGATAATGTACATGTGTATATTTGTATAATGAGTCAGGAGACTCATTTTAGAGGGAGGGGAGTGATGTCACAGAGTGCCCATTATGTATAGTACGAAATGGTTAGTGTTAAATAACTGAGTAGGGTTAAAAGTTAGGTCAATGACCAGTCACCAGATAGTGACTGAAACGGAGTATACCTGTGACCCGCAAGGTGACCCAGAAAAACACGGAGATCAATGACCTAGAATAATTGTATACGGCCTTGTGTGAGAAAGAGGGTAAATTGTATAGGTATAAGTGGTACGAAAGGTCAAGAGGTAAAAATAGCGCAATACGAGCCGACAGCACTGCCGGAAAACAGAAAAGCGGAGGGTATTTCAGTACTTTGTCGCTAGACTGATTTCCTTTGCTTCCATACACATCTGTATATGTATGAATAGAACTGCGTTGGGGAGAGAGAGAGAGAGAGAGAGAGAGAGAGAGAGAGAGAGAGAGAGAGAGAGAGAGAGAGAGAGAGAGAGAGAGAGAGAGAGAGAGAGAGAGAGAGAGAGAGAGAGAGGCAAGGGAGGAAAAAAAAACTGACTAGTCATCTAGACCCAGTCTGCAGCAGCACCCTCATACCGAGGATCAAAATCAGCGTCAATGAGACCAACAAGCAGGGTTGGAAGATTTAACGATATAACGATTTAACGAATTAAATTTTTGGTTAAAGAAATTTAACGCGTCTAATGTTTTTAAAAAGTTAAAGAAAATTCAACGAATTAAAAAATAAAAGTAACGATTATCGATTTTTTTCGTTAAAAATTTCGTTACTTCAGTTCGTTTTTCCACCACGAACAAACAGGTGCCTATGCGCAAAACCGGTTTGACCCAGGTGGAGCCGGTTTGAGGCGGTTTGGAGGATCTATGCTTCTGGGTGAAAAACCTTAACGGATCCCCTTTGCTTGAGAAAATCACGAGCGTAGATTATCCCAGGAAGAGGCATAGATCCTCACGAGCCCCCTGCAGTTGCGGGGGCTTATGAGGATCTATGCCTCTTTCAGTTTGGTGGTTTTCGTTTCAGGAGTGAGAAGGCAGCAAAGATTGGACAGTTGAAAAACAACGGAGCCCCTTTGCTTGAGAAAATCACGAGCGTAGATTATCCCAGCAAGAGGCATAGATCCTTACAAGCCCCCGCAGTTGGGGGGCTCATGAGGATCTATGCCTCTTTCGTAGGTACTCCAAACCTTCTTTGCATGACTAAGCGCGACCTAAATTTCACCCATTTTCCATCAGTGATGTTAACCAAAATACGCTGCATATATCAATAAAATGTATACTGGGTTGTAGTATGGTGTCTACTCTTTGTGTTCATGTGTATTTCTGTGCTTATTTTTTTTTTTTACATGTTTAGTACTTATATTTGTGTTTTGCTGGCGTATCTATTGTTCATGATTTTCCGCGGCGGCACAGCGTGCGCGCGTTGTTCACAGCACACATCCACTTTTCAATCGCCTTGCGTGTCGCGTCGAGGCATCATCATCATCAGTCCCTTGCCCGAACTGGGCGTTGGGGGGACTGAAAGGCAGCAGCAACAGACAGTGCTCTCCACTGAGTTCTATTTTGGGCGGTGGCAAGCAAGTCTGGCATCTCGAGTTCGGTCCATTCTTTTATGTTTGCGACCCAACTCTTTCTCTGACGACCTCGCCGACGACTTCCTTCGAGAGTGCCTTGGAGGATAGTCTTGGACAAGGTGTTGTGTCGGGTCACGTGGCCAAACCAAGCAAGCTTGCGCCGTTTCACGGTTGCCAGAAGAGGTTCATGTGGGCCCACCAGGGAGGTGACGATGCTCCGTACATATTCGTTGGTTTTGTGCTCGCGGTACGAGATGCGGAGCAACTTCCTCAGGCACTTGTTCTCAAAGGCCTGGATTTTCTTTTCTGAGTCTGCAAGCAGTGTCCAAGTCTCACAGCCGTAGAGTAGAATAGACACTACGAGGGACTTGTAAAGCCTGTACTTGATGGTGAAGCTGATGGAGTTACTTCGCCATATCCTGTCCAGCCTGGCCATTGCGGATGTTGCTGTACCTATCCTGATACGGATCTCTGCTACGCAACTACCGTCTTTGGACAGGGTGGCTCCCAAGTACTTGAAGCTATTGACCTCTTCTAGCTTCTGGCCGTTCATGTGAATGTTGCTGCTGCTGTCGCTTGTGGTGTTGATCATCACTTTGCTTTTATCCGTACTGATCTCCATGCCATAAGACCCTGCGCTACTTGAAAGTTTGTCTGTCAGGTTTTGGAGCTCACTATTGCTGCCTGCCATGAGGTCAATATCGTCTGCGAATCGAAGATTGCACAGGGATCTGCCACCAATAGAGATTGAAGTATGGTGGTCGTGGAGGGTTTCCTGCATGATCTTCTCCAGGAATATGTTGAAAAGGACAGGAGAGAGCAGGCATCCTTGACGGACACCGATCGTCGTCCTGAAGAACTCGCCTGACTGATTGTTAAGTAGAACCGCGCTGCAGGCGTTCTTGTAAAGCGCTTCTATCATTTGGATCAGTCCCTCCTCTATGTTGAACGATCTCATGACTTGCCAGAGTCCGTCGTGCCAGACGCGATCAAATGCTTTCCTGAAATCAATGAAGTTGTGGTAGAGTTCGCGCTGATGCTGCAGATGTTTCTCGATCAGGACGCGGCAGTTGAAAATCTGCTCTACATTGCTTCTTCCAACTCTGAAGCCAGCCTGTTCTTCTGCCAGCAGTTCCTCGGCGAAAGTTTTGAGGCGGTTGAGAATGAGGCAACACAGGCTAAAAATAGCTAGCCAGTTAGGTAGAGTAGAGCTAGCCCTTCATTTTCGTATAATTTATTTTTGCATACGATCACGGGAACGTATTCAAATTTCAAGTAGAAAAGTTTCAAAGTAATATTCTCACTCTTCTACAAACAGACAGGAGCGAAAAATATATGCCTAAAATTGTCAATCATTTTTCTATATTATTGCAAAGTTTCGTATATATTCATTACCTTGACTCCGCACGCACACGCTGTTGGGTCCCAACTAACGCAGCGTCCCAACATCGGAATCGGTGACATAGTACACATGAAATCCCCGCGTCAGATTGCGTACTACACATACTATTGTGCACTTTGAGTATAAGACTTTTGTGACATTTTGAAGACGTGAACTCTTGGGTCCCAACCTTGGATACAACGAATGTATGGAGCAGAAGTAATTGTCGTATATTATTATTATGTAATATAACTTAATATTATGCATAGATACAGATATGCATAACTGTGCAAAAAGTTACTATTGTTTGCATTTTACTAAGCAGCCAGTGCTCATTAAAATGTCTGAGTTTCGCACATGAACTTAGCCTGACAATTCGTACACTGGCACGGTGTGTAAACATGGGACCCTGTCACAAGTGTCAGGCTGGTTTACGAGTATCATTCTAGTATGAGGCGCAGGAGGAAAGACTTAAACTGCGGCGTGTGCATAGTCAGTGGTTACGCATTGTGATTTCGCGATCGCTGTTTTGAGGCGAAAAGTGCCCAGACACACATGCAGGGTACTTCAGTGTCATTATTGTGTGTGATCAACCTTGAAATACATGTCGCCGTAAGCCCATGGTACATTGATTACAATAGAATTATGAGGTAGGAGGAGTTGTAACACGACATGTACCATGACTAATGGAACGAAGTGACATTAATGTTTTCTTTTGTTACAGTTTTGGGGGTGTTTGTGCATCAACAGTGCACCATGAAGCACTGTGCCAGCCAGTGACAAGTGGAGCAAGTCTGTTGTGGTCACAGAACCAGTGTCGGTAAAACATCTGAATATTCCTTTTTTACCTCACTGTCAGCGAGTTTTTGTTTTATAGAGTTGCTCGAGTATATACCTGAAAAGAAAATGTGTGACACTGTGCGGATACAGTTAATCTACCAGTACAGGTGCTGTGCACCTGCTCAGCTTTCGGGTCCCAACTAATGCCACAACCCAGTATCGGAATAAGTGACATATTACACATTAAATCCCCGCGTCGGGTGATGTAGTGCTCATACTATTGTGTACTTTGATTATAAGACTTTTGTGACATTTTGAAGATGTTAAACAGAGCATCTCTTGGGTCCTAACCTTGGCAGATACAACAAAATGTATGGAGCAGAAGTAATTGTCATATATATTATACATATGCATAACTGTGCAGAAAGGCACTATTGTTTGCATTTTACTACGCAGCCAATGCTCATTAAAAGTCTTTGAGTTTCGTACATGAACTTAGCCTGACATTTCGTACGGGCCGAGAGAAAACATGGGACTGGTCAGACTGGTCTATTATCATTCAAGCATGAGGTGCAGGAGGAAAGACTGAAACTGCAGCATGTGCATAGTCATTGGTTACGCATTGTGATATCGCGACCCCAGTTTTGAGGTGAAAAAAGTGCCCAGGCACACACATGCAGGGTACTTCAGTATCATTGTGCGTGACCAACCTTGGAATACATTTTGTCATAAGCTGGTCATTGATTACAATATAATTATGAGGTAGGAGGAGTTGTAACATGACTTGTATCATGACTAAAGTAACTGAATGACGTTAATAGGAGTGTGTGTGTGTGTTGTTTTGTTTTTACAGTTTTGGTGGTGTTTTATGCATCAGCAGTGCATCATGAAGCACTTACTGTGCCAGCCACTGACAAGTTCAGCAAGCCTGTTGTGGTCACAGCACCAGTGTTGGTAAAACATCTGAATTTTTCCTTTCTACCTCACTGTCACTTTCAGCAAGTTTTTGTTTTTATAGAGTTGCACCAGTTTACCTCAAAAGAAAAGGTGTGACACACTAAACCTGTACAGATGCTGTATACCTGCACATCTGTCGGGTCCCAACTAACACCACAACCCAATATCGGAATCAGTGACACAGTACACAATAAATCCATGCGTCAGGTGATGTAGTGCTCATTCTCTTGTGCACTGTGAGTATAAGACATTTGTGACATTTTGAAGACGCGAACCGTAGCAACTCTTGGGTGCCAACCTTGGATACAACGAAATGTATGGAGCAGAAGTAATTGTCATATTCATATATGTATGTATTATATGTTATATACCTTACTATTATGTATAGATACACATATTATATCTGTACAGAAAATCACTATTGTTGGCATTTAAATACGCAGCCAGTTCTAATTAAAATGTCTTTGTGAGTTTCGCACATGAACTTAGCCTGACATTTTGTATGCATGGTGTGTAAATATGGGACTCTGTCAGCTGGTCTATTATGCTAGCATGAGGTGCAGGAGGAAAGACTTAAACTGCAGCATGTGCATACCCAGTGGTTACACGTAATCGCTGTTTTGAGGCGAAAAAGTGCCTAGACACATGCATGCAGGGTACTTCAGTATCACCATTGTGCATGACCAACTTTGAATACATGTTGTCGCAAGTTCATGGTACATTGATTACAATAGAATTATTAGGTAAAATGAGTTGTAACATGACTTGTACCATGACTAAAGTAAAAGAGTGACGTTAATGTTTTGTTTTGTTACAGTTTTGGGGGTGTTTTATGCATCAACAGTGCACCATGAAGCACTTGTGCCAGCCAGTGACAAGTGGAGCAAGTCTGTTGTGGTCACAGCACCAGTGTTGGTAAAACATCAGAATTTTTTTGTTTACCTCACTGTCAGCAATTTTTATTTTGTAGAGCTTCACCACTATACCTGAAAAGAAATGTTGACACTGTGTGGATACAGTAAACCTGTATAGGTGATGTGTACCGGCACAGCTGGGCTATTAAGTATATATACATATGTATGGGCCTCTGTCGGTGAACTGACCATAGGTAATGCATCTTAGTTGCTGTTCGGATGCAAGCCTGGGCGTTGTGATATGGAGGATAGGCTGTTGCCCATCCAGCACGTCGTCCCTCTCCACAATACTGATGGATCCAAAGGAACAGCAGATCCATTACAGTTTGGGACCGGCACCGTCGCAGGAGGTGCCAGAACGAAGTTGAAAGCGTTGACGGACTGCCTTAGGGGCTCTGACTCTGGATTTTTACACGAGGTTTACTCCTGAAGCCTTATGGCAGGGCTATTAGGTTTATTATTGATATTAGCAGTGAACCAAAATGTTAAGAACAAAAGAAGCATACAAATCAAATTGTCTTGATTTATTCGTGACATCGCATGAGCCCAAAGAATGAAGGTTGCAGGTTAACAAAACACCATATCATATGATCTCCGTAATAATATGATGGTCTTCACATTGCAAAAGATCTCCAAACTGATATGATGTCCTTAACCTTTCAGAAGCACACTGATAACTAGAGCCTGTTTTTCTATTGATGTCGTCTGCTTTGCATTCCACTGACACCATGAAGTGATTCACTTTTGTTTCACAAACCGATGATGCGTATGCACTGCACTCCTTATACAGCTTACAGGTGCATTGGCACATCTGCAAGGCTTTTTAATAATAGAAGACATTTCAACATCAGAATCAGGTCAACGACAAAAATTAGAGACCCTTGACAGCGAGGGCAGCTTTCGTTTATGAAAGGGATTTTGTGGGTTATGATTCGTCCCATCTTGTTGTAATGTAGACAATTGTCAACCGTTCGACTTGAAACTTTATTGTACAGTCAGTTGTTTTTGTGTGTATTCCAGATCTCGGTACCATCTTCATCTGGTGTACCTGTTTTTTTCAGTACATCAGCTGGCTGGCTGGACGACTTGCCATTCAAGGTTGTGCTGAACAACGAGCAGACATGTTCCATGTAACACGACTTGCTGCAGTGAATAAGACAGCTGCGTCAGTGGAGAGGACAGCAGAAGGTGTTAATGGTGCTAGGGCGATGTGAAGTTTTTCTTTATTTAACTTGCTTAAAAATTTCTTCTACAAGAAAGTGGCTCTACGCCAATGTTCTGTAAAGTGTGAGTATTGTGAAAAAAGGCAGAGACTCGGTGATCTCTAAAAGACTTGATGAGCAGCAGTGTTTGTGCTCTTGGTATATATATGTTTCATATAAACAAACTGTTGGTCAAGCTGAAATGAAATGGTAGGTGTCCAACAACAAACAAGATGAGGATTTTATTCCAAAGTCTACCATACTGTTTTGAGCTCATATGTGTTTTCCAGTCTCACCTAATTAGGGAGCCGAGTGTTACCGAAGCTGCTAGGTATTACCACGCTGTCAGAATAAAAAGCATTCGAAGCGTGCCAACTGTGTCCAGGGATGACTGGTTGGATTGAAATGTGTTTGCCAAAATGATTAAAATACAATTTAACAAGTTGAAGATGTACAATCCTGGCTAGTGAACTCATTCTTTGTCTTATTTAATTTAGCTATATGCAAAATATCTTATAAGAATATGAAAAATCACAGACTATTTTGAAACATAAACTTGGTACAAAGATACCTGATGGTAAGACCTTCTATTCATACTGATTTGGTTGACCCACCGGAAAGCTCAATGGTCACATGTGATCTAGAAATAGGTGAAACATATTGTGAAAAAAAAAAAAAAAAAGTTTTCTCAAATACTATTTTCAAACCCAAACTTTGTGCAAAGATACCTGATAGTAAGACCTTTGTAGGTTACAAGAGGTTGGCAAATGTGTGTGAAATGCCAGTTTTTGATAGATTTTTATTTTTATCAAAATTTTTGCAAACTTTTGAATTAAATTTGTTACAAAGGTAGCTGATGATAGGACCTTCCTATGCATACTAATTTAGTGGAATCATCACAAGATTAAAGGTCACTGGAAGGAGGGAGGAGTGGGGGGGGGGGGGGGGGGGGTGACAGGTGTGTGAAATAGCTTTTATTTTGAGAAATCATGGATTTTGCTGTTGCAGAAGCCAACTGTTTACTTACTGTCACAAAGGTCACACATGTAAATCTGTCATACACATGAGCTATAAGAGCTTTGCCTTTGTTGTTATCCTTTTACTACACTGTTGCTGTTTGGCCCTTGCCCATCTATGTTAATGCGTCCTAGCTATTGAACGCACTTTGGACACCCCATTTTCAAAGTCTGCCTTATTTTCAACCTTTTTATTTTAACAGCGTGCTAGCTTTGATAACACTCACTTGGCTAACTGATTAGGTGATATTGGAAAATGTGTGCAGCCCTGAAAGTCTAAAATTTTGCCCACCAGCCTTTGGCTAGTGACTTCCAAGTTTTACTAGCCAAACTGAAAATGTTACTAGCCAAAACTGAAAATTTTACTACTGAAAATAGCCCTCCAACTCGACAATATAATGTACCACAAGTGTTTGACGCCCAATGTTAGAGAGTGTTTTCTGCCCAGAGGCATTGAAAACAAATATTTGAACAGACAATCATAACCAAGTTAATGTTTATGTCCTGACTTCAGGCTTTTGATAGTATCAAGTGGAGAAATAACTGACAAAGTCCCCATGTGAACTGTGGTGGGATTTTTTATTTATTTATTTTTTGTAAGTAGGGCTGGGCTTCTGCTTGCACAACAGGTTAAAGGGTCTGTAGGCCCCCAGGTATAAATTTTAGAGGGTACACAGACCATTATTATAGAGGATCTGCAGATTTATTTAAGAAAAACTGCATCATCTGTATGTTCCTTAAAATAAATTATCCCCACCCGGGTCTGCCCTGGGGAACTTGGGTGGGGTTAACTACTTTTTAGTTCCCAGGGTCACCCTGGTCAGCCCCGAGGGTGGGTTTTTCCCTATATTCTGGGGCATGCGTTTCTGTCTACCCTTGGTTCATTCACCTGTATTTTGTCTTTTTAACACTCTCCCAACTGTCTGCACTGCCTGTAGCTCTTGATATTGGATGTGTGTTGCTAAATGGTTTTAGCTTTATTTAGGCCCCATGGCGTAGGTTTATTTAACATGTTGGACCGGCTGGCGACATTCAATATTCTGGATTTTTTTTTTTTTTCACAAGCAGTGCAGGCACGTCCTGAGAAAGCCTTGTTGCTGTCGGGACGATAAGCAATGTACAATCAATCATTAAAATAAATTATCTCATTTCGCTCTCTCCTCTTTAAATGTGTTGTGACAGTGTGTGTGTGTCCTTTCCATGATACTGATTCTTTAACTGGTGAGCTATCGCGCAAAAGCCTGTCTCCCTCGCTCTCTTACGCACAGAAAAACATATATCTATTTATTTATTTGTATGATCGTTTGATAATGTATTGTAACAGAGAATATAGCGTTTTCTGCTGAACGCAGCAGATTGACAACCAAAGTGTGATTTGTCTAAACTCTGTGTGTTTGTGTGTGTGTGTGTGTGTGTGTGTGTGTGTGTGTGTGTAAACTGATGTACTTAAAAGTTTGTTTCAACCCGTTTAACCACTCAGAAAGACGTGTTTCTCCAATTTTTCCCTAATAACTGTGTACCAGAAGATGGATCGACCACGATTAAAAAAAAACTGACAAACTTATTTCTGTTCAAATTTCTGGACTTGCTTTTTGAGTTTGCCTCAGTGCTCATGCCATTCGAGTGCCGTCGTGCTTTAGCCATGGAAATACACTCAGCACAGCCATGAACTCTGAAAACTGTGTCGTAGCGGCGGAGCCACATACGGCCCAGGG
The DNA here is from genome assembly GCA_036245525.1 of Semisulcospira habei. Lineage (NCBI taxonomy): Eukaryota > Metazoa > Mollusca > Gastropoda > Semisulcospiridae > Semisulcospira > Semisulcospira habei. The sequence goes on along the minus strand of BTPG01000007.1, from coordinate 114,151,404 downwards.
GTAGCATTTCTGGTACTGTCGCTTGTCAATGGCCGAGATGGCGGTGTCGAAGTGCAACTTTCTTCTTAGCGATTATCAAGATCAGACGGTGCCGGATTGAAGAATCCGAAGCATTCCAGCTCTTCCTTTGCTTTTTCTCCGCCATGTACAACTTCGTTTAAGATCGAAAGCGAAACGCACGATGCCGTATCCCATAATAGTATGTATGGTGACGTCACAGCAAGTAACGCGTTCAACATGTAGCGCGCACTTTGTAATAACATGCTGACCCGGCACATGTTGGGTCCCAAGCCCAACAAAGAACGGATATGACGTAAACACACATCATGGCGTCTATAATATCCGGTCCAAATAAGAATTACCTTCACCATTTGTGTCGGGTCCCAAGCCCAACAAAGAACGGATATGACGTTACACATCATGGCGTCTATAATATCCGGTTCAAATAAGAATTACCTTCACCGTTTGCGCATTCTTGGTCCAAGGTTTGCGCGAGTGGAACACGTTGAGCCGAAGCCCAACTTAGGCCGGACAAATCAGTGTAGCATTGTCAGTCTTGTTAGTACCTAACTTCGGATGCCAAAGCTGCCTGTGCGCCTTTTGTTTCCATCCTTGAGAAATAAAGTTATGTTATATATATATATATATATATATATATATATATATATATATATATATATATATATATATATATATATATATATATATATATATATATATAAAATTATTATTCACTGTTATTGATATGTGTGCGCATTATTTGCATATTTGTATTGTGTTTTTGTGGGTTTTTCAGTTTATTTCAGTCTTCATGTTTCGATTTATTGTGTGAATTGTGTTTCCGCTTACTTTTTGCTGTTCGGGGTTTCTTTTCTAACAGGACAGTTTGTAAGAGAGGCGTTCCGCCTAAAACTGTATCCTGTCAATAAAACGTTTCATCATCATCATCATAGTCATCATCATCTCTCTCTCTCTCTCTCCCTACGATTCTGTGGGTCGAACCCTTGCGTTCATGCGTGTGTCGCGCTTTTGCTTTTGATTAGAATTATTGATTTCATTTTTTATTCATGTACATCAGTATTAACTTTTTACTCCGGTGTGTGTATGTCAGTGTGTGTGTGTTTATTCCTCATACTGATTAACGGTGTGTGTGCGTGTGTGTGTGTGTGTGTGTGTGGCCGTTGCCGAGTGTGTGTGTGTGCGTGTGTGTGTTTGTGTGATGGTGTTTGTGTGAGCAAGGACATGATTGAAAACAGGTCGATAGCCTAATCACTGATTTATCTTTGGAAACTGTTTCGTCTCTCTCTCTCTCTAAATACTTTCGTGTACCACATGCATTTATGTATGGTGTGTTTGTGTGTGGTAAGATGAATGTTGAGTGTTACTATTATATAATTTTTTTTAATGTTATTATTATTTTGTTTTTTTCTTCTTTAAAAAAAATATTGGTGCATGAAATAATGTGTGTAAATATAATGTTATTATTATTATTTTCTTTAACCTATTTTATGATGTAGATGTTAGCAACGGCAAGTTTGTAAAACTGATGACGATTTGTTTCTGTCCCCAAAACGTTTTCAAGTTGATAAATAAAGTTTTATCATCATCATCATCTCTCTCTCACATGTATACACACACACACTGATAAACACGCCCGCACACACAGAAACACACAATTTTGTTTAATGACAACCGCGTACCACTGGCACAAGTTTCCAGAGTACAGCAATCTACAGCTAAACACTGATGACCATTCTTCCAAAGCGGGTGACGGGCACATCCTCTCCACACCACAAAGTAGCTTTGAACAGAGTACACTGATTTACCACACTGTCAAGAAACAGTTTGTTGTTTCTAAGTAGGTTAGTTAGTTATTTAGGTTTAACGCCGAGCATGCGATACTGAGACTGAGGCCTTCTCACCGCGGTGTCAAGAAACGTGACTTTGAGTACGAATATAAATAATGTTGAAAGACAATAGGGTTTGAGTGGACTGTCTGTATTTTTGAAGAGATACAAAGACTGTCTCAAGAAGTCACTTAGTGCCTGCCAAATCGACCACCACCAGTGGTCTTCGCTTGCTGCGGACCGTGACACCTGGCGCTCCACCATTTACAAGGCAGCGGTCTCCTTTGAGGACTCTCACAGAGCTAGCCTTAAGAACAAGCGGCTCAGGAGAAAAAACAGAGATGCCGCAGCTCAGAACCCTGGCCATACCTTCCCCTGCAGCCACTGCGGTCGAACCTGCCTGTCTCGGATTGGCCTCCGCAGCCACGAACAAGCCTGCAGACGTCGTGGGCAACTCCTATAAAATCTTCGTTCGCGAAGTCAAGCCAAGACTGTATTTTTGACCGCAGCGAGGGTAGGCTATTATATCCCCTTGGGGCGTGAGCTTTAGCGAACATTTGCCTTAGAGCTGCTGTAGGTTTAACTGACGTCGACTGAAACTGGCATCACCATTTGCATTGAGTTTTTTTTTAATAAAGCTAATGTACGTCTGCACTCTTTTCCCCATGTCATTAAAAGTTCCTGATAAACCAAACTGGCACAGTTGCAGTGCGCCTGAATTGATCAGTGTTTAGGTCGGACTCCATAGGTAATAGCCCGCGCTGTCCAGCATAACCCTCCTGTCAGGGTCGTCCTTTAGTCATTCCTGTGCCGTGGACGTTAAACCCCGAACCAACCTACCCCCCCCCCCCCCCCCCCCCCAATAAAACTGAAGGGATCAACTTCGATTTACTTACACGAAAATTCAATTTACTCAGCGCCGGTCAATCCACCCAGGTGTGAAATATATGTAAAATGAAGACAGGGTACACTGGTGCTGCCGTGTGGATTATAATGTGTAAATTCAGTCTGACTTCAAGTTGTGTGATTTCATCCGAGTCGAAACAAAGCGAAGCAATTTTGAAGTGGGTATATTAACACCTCGGGTTATGTAAATTGATTAGATTCACACTGGGTATATTTTCACTTTTTCTCGTGTCGATGTAATGCTTATTTAAAGAGGCCAGCGATATGCAGCTCATCATTACTGGTCCATAACTGTCCATCCGCAGTTGCATTTTGCTGTCTGCGGCTGGGATCCTTAAACTATGCCCACAACGTCCCCTGCTAAAACTATATTTTTTCCACATACATAGTCTTTCACACAGCAAAATCGTCCGCATTACTATAGGATGCATGACGGTAATTCAATGTCTGCACTTCTGATGACCTCGAGTGCTCAGTGACGGGCAAGGAAATCGTTTGTGCACATAACCGTTATTTAGTTTTTACTGAGTAGTCACAAACCATTTACAAAACAAGATGGGGCCCCAGCCTAAAGTTGTTCCTACTCAGTTTTAAGCTTATCCGCCTTCTGATCCATCTCAGTCCTACTTTAATTCATTCTATTCTCCAACTCATTCACCCTTTAAAGCCTAACAACTTCAGCAAACAATGATATTTCAAGGGTAGTGCCTGGGAATCTTACCACCTCCTGCCACCAAGATATTCAGGCATCTCCTTTGAACTGTCATGGTCAATCTATAGCACGATATATTGGACTGGTAATGATTTCAGGACACCTCTGAAAAGATCAGTGTTAGGACTCGATTAAAAAAAAAAAAAAAAAAAAAGAAAAGAATATAAAATTTGACTGGAAATATGTTTGAACAGCTTCCCATTGTATTCATGTGTATACTTCTCATATACATGAATCTATAACAACGAACAAATCAAACACAACACACATGCAAGAAAAGTTTTGTAACCCAACAGACCGATTTACACCAACTTTAATCTATTTTTTATCACCAGAATATATTACATGTTATGTGAACAAACTCAATTTCAACACAAATGACCTCATTCAGTCCAGTTAGTATACAACAGTTGTCTCACTGTCATTCATGTCTGTTGTACATAGTGGTCACCCGAGCACAATTTAAATTTTTTTTACAATTTTTGTTTACATCTTACGAGACCATGCCCTACATTCTGTGATGGTCTATGGAACCCTACAATTCGCAACAGGGCAACATTAGACATACATACTGGCACAGCATTGCAACTGAACGTACATGCACACAGTTGATGTGATGGTAAACTCGATACAGAATTGTTGATGACACAGCTGCAGCACTTCATGTTACGGAGGCACAACACAGGCTATTATAACATGATGCAATAATCAAACCCAAAGTCAATACCAAGCCGGTCAATAAATGAATTAATCATCAATCAAGAAAATTGAAGAGGTACAAAACTGGCTAAACAACTCATCCAAAGCCTATTCAGAATGAAGCTAAATCTAAACTTTCAAGCGAATATGACAAAAATTATGCACTCTAATGCGGGGTCAATGTGACAATTTCTGTGCAATAAGCACTCCCACTTTGAGGCTCTCTTTGCAGTTCTAGATTGAGAGAACTTCCAAAAGTTTCAAGCCCCCAAGAACAGAAACAGTGGAATATATTTAGTGACACATACACACACCACTTGGTACCAAAAGTACATTATACAAACACAACTGTTTATATGTGACATAACTTTTACCTTGTTGCTTTACTGCCATAATTTACATCAAGTGCTCGCTACTGAAAGCACTCCACTGCGCCCCATTTCAAAGTTGTTCATATTATTTTTAAAAATTTGTGGAAAAAAGACCCAAACAACAAACACACCAACCAAAATGCTTGGGTAAGCTCTATCAAGTCAATCCAACCGTGAAACCAGCATGATACAACAAAGGGATCATCTGACAGTGGGATTAATGTTACACCATGGCCACTGCTGATTTACGTACCTCGACTTCCTTTTGATGCACAGTTCTAGCTACTCAGCTCGTTAATCATCAGCAATCATGGTTTAATATATATACATATAAGTTAAACCATGAGCGATGGTGATTTACAAGCCAAGACCTGCTTATGACACAAAAGTTCTGGATATAATAAAGTTCTGCTGAGAAGCCATAACTATGCCCAAAGTGTCATACCTGTTTCGCTGTTGAATTGACATGATACAGTCTACACACAAGCGTTACAAGGCCTCCATATCATTGATAATCAAGCCTCAAGAGCTATGATGTAAAACCTTCTTCAGTGTCTTGCAATAAATACATGACAGAACCTGCATCCAAGCAACCCCGAGTGTACAGTTCCACGGACAATATTGGTAAAAGCTGGCACATATATCTGGTAGAAGAAAATAAGTTCTCCTGGTCATTTACAGATCACAAGTCCAGCTAAATGGTGCCAAGTTACTGCAAAGTCTGTTTTTCACATTTTCAAATTCAATAAATCCAAAATTAAACAATAAATATTCACATAGCATGCTGCATCCGTTAGCAGCAGTTATGATCTTAAAGTTAAAGCAAAATTATTCTTTTGATCTCAAAGTTACAGCAAGAATTTTTCTTCTACAGTATTTGGTTATTTTGCTGTACATGCTCAATTCATGTACATGTACATTATAAGTTAGTGGTAGCAGGGTTTGCTGCACGGACCCTTGTAGCATTGAGGGAGGTCAAAGGAACCATTGTACCCCAAAAGGCCTGATAATATATTTGTTTTCATTCCTCCACTGTTATTATAAAAGAAATCACGCTGAAGTCGTCTGACCTGGATCACGCCAGACATGACCAACGTCAACAGTATTTACATGTATAGAGAATAGACGTATGACAAAATATAACATCTTTCTTGACGTTTCCACCTGCATGACCAGCAAAATTGTCAGAGTAATGCAATAGAAAAGATTTTCAAATTTTTCTCTTTCTGTCGTCTGTTACACACTATTGCTGTATACGTGTGATGAAAAGAACTCCAGTAGTGTGGCTATTGTTTCCAATAACACAAGTAACTTTGTACTTTAGAACGTTTTGGTGATCTTTCAAAACTGGCACCCAAGACGCATCATAAAGAGGGCTACAAGACGCCCACCATTAGTCGCTATAAGGGTTTTGTGTACCGAGGTCACATGGTACAGTTTGTGTTAAAAATTGGTCGTGTGACATAGGAATAAAAACAAATTATTTTGATTAATATAAACCACACAGTATGTTTTGGTGATAGTGGATCATCCTAGACTATGTTAAACTATTCAATAACAGCATCCACTATGCAAACTTTAATTTCCTCACCCAAAAACATGGCATTCATACACACACATACTTGCAAATGCTGAACAACCATTAAATAGTGATAATAAAAATTTGGTGTAAATAACATGCACCGATCATTTTGGCTCCATCAAACAACATACGAGGTGAACAATTTTTGTGTTTATAATTCAAGAGAACATGATTGCCTACACATTTATGCCATGTGCCTCCTTCTGCATATAGTTTTCTTCATTGTGAAATGTGACTGAAAACATCCTTCAAAGTTGACATTGTGACCAGTTTTACGCCTGACACCTGACATATGGTTCCAATGTCAGAAAATCTGATAATGATGTATTATCTAATGATAATCTGCCCATGACCAAGCCACATAATAGACCGACCAACTTTATCAGAGTGAATATTTAGAATCTGCCCCTTTAGTCATGTACGGCAAACTTTGGTACAAGCATTCATATAGCATTACGGAAAACAGTGCGAGTGTAGACTGCTAGTATTAGTAGTAGTATATTCAAGTACCTTATTCGACAGATGCTCATTGTTGAGGTTTTCATTGAAAACGCTTTTACGATGACAAATCTTGTAAAGTAAATCATTATAGGAGCTGTAAACAAATCAGTACAAACTAGTAATTGGGTTTAATCAGTATTGCGAGTGGGGATATTGTCAGTCTAGTCTAGAGATCATGTTGTGCGTTACTCGAAACTTACCATTTTATTAAATGCGGAAAATCATCTAATTTTGAAATGTGATTAAACTATAAAGGATAAACCTTTCAAATTTTGCATGGCTACACATTGTTGTGCTCTCTGGTAATATCAGTTTTTATGTGTTTACAATCTGAAATTATCTGCTATCCAACCTCCAGGTGGGCATACATAGCCTCTAAAAGAAATTTTTGTGCTCGCAATCATCAGTGCACTTTTCTGTGTGGACAACAACCACTCTTAGCATTTCCGTCTGTCAGAAAACCCATTTTCCCCAGGCTGAGAACTGCTGCTGAATACGGAAAAGCAGAAATGTTACTTGACCCATTTCATCCTGTGGCTGATCTTGTTTACTTGCTCATTGTCCTATGAAGGCTACATTACAGATTAGGTGATAGATCAACCATTTTAGTTCAAGGGTGGTGCCAGAATAGCATGGTGCCTCAGACGCCAAGCTATTCTGGCACCACCTTTGAACTATCATAGTCAAATTAATTGCAAGAAGAAGTGTATCAGGATGAAAAAGGGTTAAGAGCATAAGCAGTAATGTCTTGTGATTCTCTCAGAGTTGTTGATCATGTTGCCTACCGTAAGCTTTAATACACTCTTTCATGTCAGCCAGTCATGAGAAAGGTTTAGGAATAGAATAACAGCACAAATGAATATCGTTCAGGCTGTCAGGAATATGACTTACATTGCCCATAACAACAGTGCTTTTCAGGCATCTCCAGTACTGCCGAAATTGGCTAAAAGAACAGAAATTACTGATGCCGTTTTATGTATGAAAGCAACAAATTGGCTGTTTTTACAGTACCTGCCACATCTTGGCCCAAACCGCTTGGTGCCCGATTACAATACAGGTGCTGAGTGCTGACTGGCCCCGGGGCTCTAACGCGCCCAGTACGATTGATATTTCTGACAAAGTGGATTGCAAATTAATCTCACCTTTGTGACTTTGACATTTCCGACAGGTCAATGAAATCAGCAGTTGATCAAGAGTCCAAACATAGGTAAAAAGGTTTGCTTTTATACCTTCAAAATCCATGTTCTCTCTAAATGTTAGCATTGGCACACTTGTCAACATCCCATTACCCTTGACCAATGCCAGGGGGTATGCACAGAAAGGCCTTTTCATCAGCTACCTTAATTTGTACCAAACTTGATTAAAAACTGTAAAAGCACTGATAGAAAAAAAAAATTATACCACTTGCATGGCATATTTGAGGGTGGACTAACAATGTGTGATTTAATAAAAACTCTAGCTCCATCAACTGATGATCTCAATTTGCAGCAATTCACCTACAAGAGCAGAAGCTAAAGTGATGAAATAAGTCTCCCAACATTCTTTATGGAAATGACACACATGTGCAGCTGGGAAGTGCGCTGCTTTCAACTTTAAAGTATTAGGGTGTGATGCAATTTGTAGTACCGGCATCATGCGAAAGTACAGAAATTTGGGCAAGTACCCACAATGATTTCAAACAAGATATGTGGTAGACACAGCCTAGAGGATGGTTTTCTATTTTTTTTCTGATTGGTATAAAACAGAATAATCACATTTTCTGGCATCAAAAGGACACCTGCTACCTTAGATATGTCAAACATGTCGCGTAGTCAACTTATAATACTTTTTCTGATCATACTTTAAACTTCCAAAATGGTAATTCCCAAAGTCTAACATTATTTTCAGCTCACACGCATTTTCCAATATCACCTAATCAGTTAGCCAAGTGAGTGTTATCAAAGCTAGCACGCTGTTAAAATAAAAAGGTTGAAAATAAGGCAGACTTTGAAAATGGGGTGTCCAAAGCGCGTTCAATAGCTAGTACGCATTAACATAGATGGGCAAGGGCCAAACAGCAACAGTGTAGTAAAAGGATAACAACAAAGGCAAAGCTCTTATAGCTCATGTGTATGACAGATTTACATGTGTGACCTTTGTGACAGTAAGTAAAGAGTAAAGCAACAGCAAAATCCATGATTTCTCAAAATAAAAGCTATTTCACACACCTGTCACCCCCCCCCCCCCCCACCCCCTCCTCCCAGTGACCTTTAATCTTGTGATGATTCCACTAAATTAGTATGCATAGGAAGGTCCTATCATCAGCTACCTTTGTAACAAATTTAATTCAAAAGTTTGCAAAAATGTTGATAAAAATAAAAATCTATCAGAAACTGGCATTTCACACACATTTGCCAACCTCTTGTAACCTACAAAGGTCTTACCATCAGGTATCTTTGCACAAAGTTTGGGTTTGAAAATAGTATTTGAGAAAAAACTTTTTTTTTTCACAATATGTTTCACCTATTTCTAGATCACGTGACCATTGAGCTTTCCGGTGGGTCAACCAAATCAGTATGAATAGAAGGTCTTACCATCAGGTATCTTTGTACCAAATTTATGTTTCAAAATAGTCTGTAATTTTTCATATTCTTATAAGATATTTTGCATATAGCTAAATTAAATAAGACAAAAAATGAGTTCACTAGCCAGGATTGTACATCTTCAACTTGTTAAATTGTATTTTAATCATTTTGGCAAACACATTTCAATCCAACCAGTCATCCCTGGACACAGTTGGCACGCTTCGAATGCTTTTTATTCTGACAGCGTGGTAATACCTAGCAGCTTCAGTAACACTCGGCTCCCTAATTAGGTGAGACTGGAAAACACATATGAGCTCAAAACAGTATGGTAGACTTTGGAATAAAATCCTCATCTTGTTTGTTGTTGCGACACCTACCATTTCATTTCAGCTTGACCAACAGTTTGTTTATATGAAACATATATATACCAAGAGCACAAACACTGCTGCTCATCAAGTCTGTTAGAGATCACCGAGTCTCTGCCTTTTTTCACAATACTCACACTTCACAGAACATTGGCGTACAGCCACTTTCTTGTAGAAGAAATTTGTACGCAAGTTAAATAAAGAAAAACTTCACATCGCCCTAGCACCATTAACACCTTCTGCTGTCCTCTCCACTGACGCAGCTGTCTTATCCACTGCAGCAAGTCGTGTTACATGGAACATATCTGCTTGTTGTTCAGCACAACCTTGAATGGCAAGTCGTCCAGCCAGCCAGCTGATGTACTGAGAAAACAGGTACACCAGATGAAGATGGTACCGAGATCTGGAATACACACAAAAACAACTGACTGTACAATAAAGTTTCAAGTCGAACGGTTGACAATTGTCTACATTACAAGAAGATGGGATGAATCATAACCCACAAAATCCCTTTTATAAACGAAAGCTGCCCTCGCTGTCAAGGGTCTCTAATTTTTGTCGTTGACCTGATTCTGATGTTGAAATGTCTTCTATTATTTAAAAAGTTATTTAAAAAGCCTTGCAGATGTGCCAATGCACCTGTAAGCTGTATAAGGGGTGCAGTGCATACGCATCATCGGTTTGTGAAACAAAAGTGAATCACTTCATGGTGTCAGTGGAATGCAAAGCAGACGACATCAATAGAAAAACAGGCTCTAGTTATCAGTGTGCTTCTGAAAGATTAAGGACATCATATCAGTTTGGAGATCTTTTGCAATGTGAAGACCATCATATTATTACGGAGATCATATGATATGGTGTTTTGTTAACCTGCAACCTTCATTCTTTGGGCTCATGCGATGTCACGAATGAATCAAGACAATTTGATTTGTATGCTTCTTTTGTTCTTAACATTTTGGTTCACTGCTAATATCAATAATATACCTAATAGCCCTGCCATAAGGCTTCAGGAGTAAACCTCTTGCAAACATCCAGAGTCAGAGCCCCTAAGGCATCCGTCAACGCTTTCAACTTCGTTCTGGCACCTCCTGCGACGGCGCCGGTCCCAAACTGTAATGGATCTGCTGTTCCTTTGGATCCATCAGTATTGTGGAGAGGGACGACATGCTGGATGGGCAACAGCCTATCCTCCATATCACAACGCCCAGGCTTGCATCCGAACAGCAACTAAGATGCATTACCTATGGTCAGTTCACTGACAGAGGCCCATACATATGTATATACTTAATAGCCTGGCTGTGCCGGTACACATCACCTATACAGGTTTACTGTATCCACACAGTGTCAACATTTCTTTTCAGGTATAGTGGTGCAGCTCTACAAAATAAAAATTGCTGACAGTGAGGTAAACCAAAAAATTCTGATGTTTTACCAACACTGGTGCTGTGACCACAACAGACTTGCTCCACTTGTCACTGGCTGGCACAGTAAGTGCTTCATGGTGCACTGTTGATGCATAAAACACAACCCCCAAAACTGT
>BTPG01000007.1:114124143-114139817 GCA_036245525.1 Semisulcospira habei | reverse complement strand
AAGTAGAGAGTCCAAGGCTATGAAAAACCCTCAAACGAAGGCCAAAAAACTATCAAACTCTGGTAGAAAAGTTTCCGAACGGAGCAAGGCAAAAACTCGACCGTCCACGGTCGAGCTATGAGTGAAACTGACAGGGTCGCCCTACGAATGCCGGGATAGGGTAGTAAGGGGAGGCCACCCGGGGCCCCGGTGCGTGGATCCCCGGTGTTTCCTCCCCAGTTGTGTGGGTTACACAACTTTTTGGCTGAAATCTATAGGCAATCGAGTGTATTCCAGATAGTAATGCCATCGGTAATGTATTTTGAAAAATTAATTTTTCTCTAAAATGTATTTTTTCGAAAAATACTTACCGATGACATGACTAACAGGAAATAGTCTACTTGCTTACCAATTTTAGCCTAAGACCCAAAGGGTCCCCCCCAGGAGGCTCTCGGGGATCCCTGACAGGGATGAGAGAGCTTTCAGGGATCCCTAACAGGGACGAGAGTAGCCTCCCCTGCCCATCCGGTCAGGCGCCAGGTGGTGTCTCCTTTAGCCAGTTGTCTACGGAGTTACCAGCGGCAAGCGGGGAGGAGGGAGGGACCTCCGAGTCATGTCATCGGTAAGTATTTTTCGAAAAAATACATTTTAGAGAAAAATTAATTTGTTTCTTCAAAACACATTACCGATGACATGACTAACAGGAAGAATGGCAAAGAGGAGGAGGGTGCCGCACAATCCCTTTTAGAAACCTCTTCAGGGACGAAGACGGCCCGTCACTCCTGATCACCCACTCCCGACAATTTTAGCGAAGTGCCGCCTAAGCGCCGAGGGCGCCTGGAGGGAGTGTCGCGCCGCAGAAGTTGCCCACCAGCGTAAGGTTGTCGCGCTGGACTGTAAGGGCGCAGAGCAGAAGCGGCAATGGTAGATTCCCGCCACCCCACCGCCGCCACAGTGTCCTTAACCACATCGGCGCGGCGAAGGCGAGACGTGCGGCCCTAGCGTGCATTGCATGGGCGCGGATCCTCAGTGCCTCGGCTCCCTGTGGGGAGAGGTCGCGATAGGCGGACCAGAATACCCAGCGGAGCGAAGAGGAGAACGTTTGGGCTGAGAAGCCGGATCTGCCAGCGGTCGGCGGCAAGGGACGAGACCGTCCCCTCCGCACGGACTTGGAGTGCCGCAGGTAGATACGAAGTGCCTGCCCCGGATCTTGCTGCGGAGTGCCCCGAGGAACCGGGTCGTGTAAGCGGCCCGAGCGGCGAGGACCGGAGGCGCTGTCAAGGGAGACCTAGGCTGAGCGAGAAGGAAGGATCCGGGAGTAGCTGAACGGAGCCATCCACTCGGAACTGCAGGCCGGCGGGGCGAGACGAGAGCGTGTGGAGCTCGGTGACGCGGGGCGCCGTGGCGAGGGTCATCAGGAAGCAGGCCTCCGAGACACGTCAGCAAGGCGGGCCAGAAGGAGCGGTTCAACGGTCCGAAGTCAGTCAGGGGAGGACCAGGGAGGTCCCAGCGCGGGCCAAGTGGGCGGGAGACCGGACGCTGCACGCCGAAACGCGCCATAAGGTCGGGCAGGTCCTTGCAGGCGCTGGGTCAGGACGGCCGAGGTGACGGTAGGCGTCGGCGATCAAGAGACCCCTCAAGAGAGCTGCTGCACCAGAGGGGAGCCAACCTAGGTCTTGGACGAGCCAGAGAAGAAGTCCGTGAGCTGAGGAGTCGTCAAGCCGACAGTGGAGAGGCGGCGGTCAGAGCACCAGGCACGAAGCACGCCACTTTCCCTCGTAGACACGTCTGGTAGGTCTGCGGGCTGAAGCGATAGCATCCGCTGTTGCACTCGAGAAGCCTCCAGCAGAGAGAGCTTGCCACACAATCGCCAGGCGTGCAGGAGAAGTCGCTCGGGGCAGGGGTGGAAGAGCGGCTATCGGCGCTGTAAGAGCATCGGCGGGAGGTGGGAAAAGGGAGGGTGAACCTGTGGCGAGACTGAGAAGGTCGGAAGTCCGCGAACCGGTCCGGGCGACCGGCCACCAGAAGAAGGACTGCGTTGCATCCCCGGAGGCTGAGCAGGACTTGAGGACCAGGACCGCCGGAGGGTAGGTGTAAACGACCAGTCCGCCCCAAGGGAACGAAGGGCATCGACTGACCAGGCCAGAGGTCGGGAACAGGGAGATGAAGCGGGGAAGCCGGAGGCTCCACTTCGTGGCGAAGAGAACAAGGGGGGAGTCTCCCGACGGGCGCAGAACCAGCGAAGGATGTCCCAGCGAAGGGCGCAATCCGTGTGAAGAAGCTGCCTCCGTCGCAAGAGGTAGACTGTCAGGACGAACAGGCGACGTGGACTGTGGCGGGCTGGGAGGGAGAAGACGCTGTCCTCGCACCAGCGAAGGGGGCGATAGAGGAGGAAGCAGAGGTCGGGAGAGCGGGTTCCTCCTGCGTCTGAAGGCAAGCCACGAAGAGGGGTTGTCGGAAGGACGAGGAGGTCCTGTGTCCGAAGATCGTATCGCCAAGCGCAGAGGGCCTGCCAACTGCAACCAGTCCCAGCGGGTTGACGTGCCGCGAAGTCCGGTTCGCGGGCCAGCGGCCGGCGGACAAGCGGAATTCGGGAGAAGGAGAGCGCCCCAACGGTCGAGACCGGCAACGACGCAGAGAGAGACGGGCAGCGGCGAGGTCAGGGGGAATCCGGGAGCTGAGCCAAGAATGTCCGTCCAGCGAAGCCGATGTGGCGCAGCACAGGAGAGATCGGCACCAGGGTAGAGAGATCGCCGGAGGACGGCCTCCAGAGGCGGAGTACAGAAGACCGAGAGAAGGAGATCAGCCGCCGCACTCATCAGGAGGAGGAGCTGGAGCCGCAGTTAGGTGGGGAGCGCCGCGTCCGCAGCTACCCTCGGGCTAGAACGGCAAGGACTGGATCCGAGGCTCGTGAAGACGCACCAAGTCGCGGTCGGTCACCGAATCCACACCCAGGTGAACGAGTGGCGAGAGGTCGGACTGTAGGCGCTGACCAGGGCGCCCAGGCGAGCAACCGGAGGAGGAGAACATCGCTGCCCTACGAAGTGGGACCGCTGACTGATACCGCAGACGCAGGTCGACCCAGGAGGAGAACGGCTGACGGAAGAACAAGGTCTCGGGCAACCAAGGCATCCACGATCCACGCAAGGACCCAGGGCTGAGGGAGAGACCACACCGGAGAGGCCGGGCTGGAAACGGACCCGTCGACGGCAAGCAAAGACAACAGCGGGGGCGGGAGGCATGGGGACGCGTGGAAGCGAGGGGCAGATCCCGGCTGGCGGCGACGACCAAGGGCCGAAGGCGAAGCGAAGGGTCCGAGGCGGGGGAAGCCGCGCCGAGCGACGAGCACCAACGCAACATCTCAAGGCAGAGCGGAGACCTGCGCGCAAAGGGCGAGGGCCTTGGTCGGAGCGGGCGGGAACTCAACCACACGGGTGGCGCTGGGCCCACAGGCCTAGAAGGGGTCCTAAGGAGACTACCAGGCAGGGCCGAAGAGCGTGGGAAGCCACAGGAGCACGGTACAGCTGCGACGTCGCATCAGGGGAGATGGTCAGGGAAGGAGCCATCCACTAGAGCTGGGAGGTGTAACCGCAAGGACGGGCGCCGGCAGAACCACCAGAGGCAGCGCGCACGAAGAGGAGCAAGTGGCCAGCGAACCGGGGAGCCGAAGGCTAAAACGCCAGCAGGCCAGCGGCGAACGCAGGACGCCGAGTCATCCACCGAAGAGGGTCGGGGAGACGCTGGAGGCAAACGGTGCAGAGAGAGGGGAAGAGGGTGTCCCGCGGAGAATGACAGGGCCGAGCAGAAGGCGAAGGTCGGCAGGGACACAGGAGGGCGTCAAGCGGGCGGGCGACGAACGTCGGGCGCCGCAACTATCCAGGCGACGAGGGCGAAGACGTCGATCCCCACTTGCACTGGGTGTACCCAAGGGGCACCCATCCACGCGAACCGAGCGCGAAGTAGCTTCACTTCGGTGAACAGACGAGAATCGGTGAACACGTGGAAAGGCCGTAGGCGCCAGGGGAAAACGGCCCGAAGTCCCGAGGTATATGAAAGACGATCCAGACGCAGTGCCCGAAGCTCAAGGAGGGGGCACCGTAGCTGGCTGGGAGACTCGACGAAGGAGTCAGAGGGTAGGAAGGAAGGCCATAGGGCCGACTAGGGCACCAACCGGCGATAAGGGTCGCGGTGCCCGGGGCTCAAGGAGGGGGCACAAGTAGATAGGCGACTCGCCAAAGGAGTCAGCGGGCCCAGGACCGAGGCCGAAGTAAGAACAAGGCGACAAGATCGCGGTGCCCGGCTCAAGGAGGGGGGCACATAGTCGGGTAAACGACTCGCCGTAGGAGTCAGCGGACTTAAGCTGGGGCCGAAGGCCAAGCGTGAACTAATTGGCGACAAGGCCGCGGTGCCCAGGGTTCAAGGCGGGGGCACAGCGGCTCGCAGGAGGAGTCCGCAGGCGTAGGAGGCCAACGCGTCCACAATAGGCGACAAGGTTGCAGTGCCCGGGGCTCAAGGAGGGGGGCATGTAGCCGGCTTGGCGACTCGCCGGAGGAGTCAGCGGGCTGAGCAGGACCGAAGGCCGACGCGTAGACTAGTTAGCGACAAGGTCGCGGTGCCCGGGGCTCAAGGAGGGGGGCACGTAGCCGGCTAGGCGACTCGCCGGAGGAGTCAGCGGGCTTAGGAGGGCCGAAGGCCGGTGCTTAACTAATTAGCGACAAGGTCGCGGTGCCCGGGGCTCAAGGAGGGGGGCACGTAGCCGGCTTGGCGACTCGCCGGAGGAGTCAGCGGGCTTAGGCTGAGGCCGAGCGTCAACTTCTTCTTCTTTTTTTTTTTTTTTTTTTTTTTTTTTTTTTTGCATGTAACAGGCGACAAGGTCGCCGTGCCCGGGGCTCAAGGAGGGGGGCACATAGCCGGCTGGGCGACTCGCCGGAGGAGTCAGCGGGCTTAGAAGAAGGGCCGAAGGCCGACGCTTAATTAGCGACCAAGGTCGCGGTGCCCGGGGCTCAAGGAGGGGGGCACGTAGCCGGCTTGGCGACTCGCCGGAGGAGTCAGCGGGCTTGAGGTTTGGCCGAGGGCCGACGCGTGAACTAAGGCGACGTGGTCGCGGTGCCCGGGGCTCCTTTTTACGGGAGGGGGGCACGTAGCCAGCTTGGCGACTCGCCGGAGGAGTCAGCGGGCTTAACGCGTCTACGAAAGAGCTACAAACTTACCAGGGACGATAGGAGTGGCTATCCCATGTCGGAGGGCCGCTTGAACAATCCCACCGTGCCGCGGAAGGTCCCAAGGAAGGCGGAAGTCGCGGGTCGCTCGGCGGTGGAACACCGGAGTAGAGACCAAGAACCTCCAGTCAAGCAGGGCAGCCAGCGCAGCCGATGACAGAGGAGCAGGTGGCACCCAGTCTACAGTGTGGCGGACACCAGGCCACTGGAAGCCGCCGTCCTGGGCAGAAACGCACTTGGTACTGCAACACATACCCATACATGAAAGGTGATGGGCGGCGGGCAACTAAGGCCGCCAGGTAAAGCTCCGAAGTAAGTAATGAGCGAAACTCACCGTGAAATGCGGAGAGAAAACAAACAGAAGTCCGAGCCAAGCACGACGTCCGGCCCCGCCGGGGGAGACGTAGGCAGTGGCCAAGACTTTACCTTTTCCTGGCGGAATTGCAGCGTGACGCAGCACAAAGCACCGGACACTAGGTCACTGGAAGTCGCCGAACTGGGGAGAGGCGCACTTGGTAACTGCAACCCAAACCCAAACATGAAAGGCGACCGGCGGCGGGTAACAAACCCCGCCATTTAAAGCTTCGAAAATTAAGAGACACGCGAAACTGACAGTAAATGCAAAGACAAACAACAGTAGCTCGAGCGAAGCCCGACGTCCGGCCCAGCCAGGCGAGACGTAGGAAGCGGCCGAGACTCCACCTTTCCATGGCGGAACGGCAGAGTGACGAAGCACAAAGTACCGGACAATAGGTCACGGGAGGTCGGCGTACTGGGGAGAGGCGCACTAGGTAACTGCAGCCCATACCCAAACATGAAGGCGACCGGGGGCGCCATTTAAAGCTTCGAAATCAAGAAACACTCGAAACTCACCGTGAAATGCGGAGAGAAAACAACAGTAGCTCGAGCGAAGCCCGACGTCCGACCCAGCCAGGCGAGACGTCGGAAACGGCCGAGACTTTACCTGTCCATGGCGGAACGGCAGGGAGACGAAGCACAACCACCGCGCGACGGGAGCCTAGAAGGTTCCAGGGCCAGCCAAGAGCACGAGGCACAGACGAGGGCTAGCAGAGAAGACGGAGGCCACGCCAGAAGCAGAAGCCGAGAGGCTAGGCGAAGGCAGGCCGGTAAGGGACGGTCGAACCGTACACAGTCTTTCCAAGGGTCAGAGGCTCAGGTAAAAGCGTCCGAACGCTAGCAGCGAAGTAGACAACTGGCTAAAGGAGACACCACCTGGCGCCTGACCGGATGGGCAGGGGAGGCTACTCTCGTCCCTGTTAGGGATCCCCGAAAGCTCTCTCATCCCTGTCAGGGATCCCCGAGAGCCTCCTGGGGGGGACCCTTTGGGTCTTAGGCTAAAATTGGTAAGCAAGTAGACTATTTCCTGTTAGTCATGTCATCGGTAATGTGTTTTGAAGAAACAAAACAAATCATGGTCGATCCACATCCCATCTTTCAGGGCTTTAAGGGTTAACTGTGTGCTGGTATTTGATTTTGGACCTTACAGTGGCAAGCCATAAGGTCCATAATCACAAATCTGCATACAACTGTTGAAAAGAGATTTCCTTGCACAGAGTGACCGATTATGTAAATGACCACACAGATGTTGAGAGAAAGAGCAGATTGAGAGAAGTATTGAGCATGCACAGGTTGCATGCAAATGTTTGCATAGCACTTACCGTCAATTATATGCATTGATTGCAGAAAAATCTAATGAAATCAGTCTGAAAGTATCGTGTGCATGTGTGTGTGCATGGGTGGGTTACATTATTGTAAATATTCTTTTCTCCATGACATTCCTACAGACTTTTCTTCTTTTTGCCATTTCCCAAATACACACTCACACAGCCGAAACAGGCACTCACCATAATACAAAACACAGCTGCTTCATCTACACTGCAATTTAATTAGACACAACAAAAATGGCACACGTTATCTACAAGAAAAATAGTGTGGTGTGAGAATGAAGAAGTGCATCATCAAATACACCTTTCAATTAAATCATGGCATGTGTTCTTGTTTCAGCAGTAGTAGTGAAGAAACGACCAGAAAAGTAAGTAAAATGTGTCACAATTTATAAGTTACATGTAATAAAGAAAAGAATTATCTGAAGTTCCGAGAAATTTTGAAAACGCTCTTTTCTCAAGCCTGTGTTCGCTATAGGCCACACTTGGTACTCTGTACATAGTAAAAAAATGAACGAAGTACCATTATGTCTGCTTTTTGAAATTAAAAAAATCTATTTGTATTTCTTTAAGAAAAATCATCTAAATAAATGTC
Organism: Semisulcospira habei; assembly: GCA_036245525.1. Taxonomy (NCBI): domain Eukaryota; kingdom Metazoa; phylum Mollusca; class Gastropoda; family Semisulcospiridae; genus Semisulcospira; species Semisulcospira habei. Next base: position 114,132,339 of record BTPG01000007.1, on the reverse strand, counting down.
ATCCAGTCATTTGATACAGAAATAAAGTAATGTACATGAATTAAAATATTGTTTGTTCACACATTATATTTGTTTTCTGTCCCATGATATTCCGTAAACAGAAGGCATGCAGCACAGGAAAAATGGTACAACTTCTAACGCCGTTAACCCACTTTGTGCATGCACCCACCAGAACTGTGTACAGCAACAGTGGCTGCATGCAAAAGGGGCTAAATGCATGGTGGGCTAAATGCATGGTTACACTGTTTTATAACAAATCAGCGGATACATAACCCATTTGTGCATGCAAGCTCTGCAATATGCCGTAACACCCTGGTGCATGCAGCCACTGGCACGGTACACAATACTGTTGGCTGCAAGCACAAGGTGATTAATGACAACCTTGAACAATCACTGATCAAACTGATTTATGATCTGTAAAGTGGGCTGGTCTGTGACTGTGGACCTTACGGTCTAAGACCATAAGGTCTACAGTCACAGACCTGCCCACAAATTATTCTGAATCTGTGGTGTTTAGCACACAATTCCTTAAATCCAAACCAAGAAACTCAATTGCCACCAAAGCATCCAATCATCTTGCTAGCAAATTATCTTCCAGAAACATTCCGATTGCAACTAACCCTTCAAAAAAACAATATTTCTTTTACCAATGGAAACAAAAGGATGAATATTACACATGATTTGAATGATATCAAAGCTGTGAATGTTATGAAATGAACTAAGAGGTTATGCGCCCAAAGAATTGTCAGCAAGTGACTTAACTCATTTGAGATGTGCCGCCTCCGAATACGCGGCGTAAGCCGCGTATCCGAAGGCGGCATGTCTCGAATGAGTCAAGTTCGCAGTCAGATGACTACTTTAGTACTTACCAATCTCTGTACTTACAACACTCAAGTCAGATCACTGACAATTCTATCGTGCGACCAACGTACAGACAGTCATGTGTCCAAAGCATTTTCTTGTCAAACAAGTCTAAAATTGCTGTCAAACATCTGATTTGACATATAATTCTCTGACCGAAAAAGCGTGACGTTTAAAGGCAATAAGACATTGATACATCAACACGTAACAGCTGGACCCTGCAGGCATTTCCATATCTGAAAAGAATCAAAATGAAACGTTAAACTCTGTCATATTTCATAACAGTTTTTACAACTTTCGGAGCACTAATAAAGATTTTGTACCAACTTCAGCAAATCTGTCACCTATGACAGTTCAAGGGTGGTGCCTGGCACAAAAAAAAGGAGTCAAATGACCCAAGGTTCCAAACACATTTTCCTATGCAAATTAATCTGCTTACAACAAACCGTAACGGCAAAACATTTGGGTCACCTTGTATAATGTTACGGGTAAAGTTCACTCTATCTCGATTATTTGTATTAACCCTTTAGCTGCTTGCATCACGGCAAAAAGTGCAACTGTCAGCCAAAGAGTTAGGATTATTATTAACCCATATCATACTGAGGCTGAAAGCTTCAAATTTGTACAATGAAATATGCAATCTATATTACAGTACTTACAGATAAGGATATAGACCAATGGCTTTAGTTCAAGGGTGGTGCCAGAATAGCTTGGCACCTGTAGACGCCAAGCTATTCTGGCACTACCCTTGAACTATTTTAGTCACACTTATTTCACACACTCGTGTATTCTGAAAACTCCCAGAACTAAATGACTTTCATTTCACAGAATGGAAGTCGTTTAGTTCTGGGAGTGAAAGGGTTTGTGTAGTTTACTTACCAGCTCGGCCTCTAAACCCACTCTAGCTGGTGGCAAGCAAAGGAGACCGCGTGCCCCAGCATGCACAGGCTTGCGACATGGCCGAACATTCCCCACTTACGCTTGTCCGGATCTAAACACATGTACACACACACACACACACACACACAAAAAGAAATTACAACACCAAAAAAAAAATACTGACCTTTGGAAGGCCTCTAGACCCATTTGAGCTGGTGACACGCGAAGGAAATAGCGTGGCCGAGCATGAAGAGTTCGGCAATGTGACTGCCAGCGCCCCACTTAATGTTCTTCGGGTCTGGGGAAGCGAACACAGAGGGAAGACAAAGACATGACAGTGAACGTACATGTATGCACATTGATAGCTCCTTCACTTGCAAAGTCAACTGCGAAAGATGGATCTGAGGTGTTAGTTCAAGCCTCATCAGCCCGGCATCTGTTGACTGTTAGCTCAATCAGTTTGGTGCCAGATGCAGCTGATCAGAAACTGCTACCGAGTCACAGAGTCAATCTGTTTCTCATGACTTGCAAGTAGTGATTAGCAGAAGCCATCTAGTAGTGAACAGGCTATTAAAAAAATGACGTGTGCATGCATGACCTATGTCTTGGTCTACCTGAGTGTTCTCTTTATCAACTACTTAAAGACAAATAAATGAAAAAAATAATCTACAAAAACAAAACGCAAACAAACATGACAGGAATGAAAATGATGAAAGTCACTCAAGAAAACATTCACTCAAGTACATGCGTGCTAAGTCAAAAAAAATAGAAGAAGAAACATGAAGGAAAAGACCCTTATGGCTCAAATAATGTATGCACTCAACACAAATATGTTTAAAATAATCCGAGCCTAAGAAAGTCCGAGTACCTTTTACCTTCAAAAAAAGGTAATAGAATACAACTTCCCTTAGACACTAATGATATATCAGCAGAAAACATCTTGAAATTCTTAACCTTTTTCATCCTGATACACTACTGCGTGAGAAAAATTGACGATGATAGTTCAAGGATGGTACCACAATAGCTTTGCATCTGATGCGCCAAACTATTATGACTCCACCCTTGAACTGATATGGCTGATGTATCTCCTAATCTGTAATGTAGCATTTACAGGAAAATAACTCTTTTTTTAAATTGAGCCTCAGGATGTAATGGGTTAACCCACTCAGCCCTGACGCACTACAACAGGTGATGTGTCGACCATGATAATTCAAGGGTAGTGCCAGATTAGCTTGGCGCCTTTTCAGCGCCAAGCTAATCTGGCACTACCCTTGAATTATCATGGTCGATCCATCTCCTGCAAAAGGTGCATAGTCGTTGGATACGCCTCCAAAATTTGGGAAATATGTTCGTCGGGCTGAATGAGTTAAGACACTAGACTCACCTCCAGTGTAGTAACCAAGAGCGTATGCCACCCGGCTTATGAGGTAGACAGCACCAGCTGCAGCCGACAAGCGCTGAAAGATGAAAATGGCATTATTAACCCTTTGTGTGTCAGGAGCGTTTTTTGTCACGATGATTCTACAGGAATCCTACAGGAATCATTGTGACAAAAACCCACTACTGACACGCAAAGGTTAACTTTTTGATGACGGAATGCACATGTGCGTGCCAGGCAAAGCTACGTTGCGAACGGGGCGCACACATCTGCGCTGGCCTCGCTTACCATTGGCAATGAGGCACACACACGTGTGTGCTCGAATTCCAGAGCAAAACTGGCAGAATGGTCTAAGGAAAGCAACCTACTATAATATTTCAAGCACTCATTTCTGTACTGGTAGAGTGACTTTTTTTGTTTGTATGGGCTGAAACGCGTGAAATAGAGGCAAAGCGACCCGACAAGCGAAAAAAAATGGCGAGTGTGAGCGGTGATGTATGCTCATTCTGGTCAGTGAACCTGTTTGGATTGTGGTGTAAAAACTCTTGTTTATGGGTGAAGAAACTTTTCTGTTGTGCCTTTCTTTCTGGACTATGTCTCTGGAATGCAAGGTAAGTGGCAATTTTCACACTGTGGATAACGAATACACTAACAGCATGTGTTTTCATAACCCAGTGCAAATCTGACCGTTTTTGTTTTTTGGCTTCTTACCCCATCTTGTTTATACACCTCTAAAATCTTAACAATACAAAATATTTTCTTCAGCATAGTGTATGTGTTCACCTTGAATTGCTTTTTCCACCGATACCAAATGTGTTCGGGTATGACAAGATGTTTACTACAAGCAATACCATTTGAAATGTGTCAAAATTATTATGGTAGCAGGAAAGCGAGTCAAAGTAAGGCATATGTTCAGGGGGAAAAAACTTAGCTGTCAAACTACGGTGGCAAAGACTTAACTCATTCTACCCCAGACACACCACAGCAAGATAAGGATCGACCATGATAGTTTAAGGGTGATGCCAGAATAGCTTGGCGCCCATAGGCCCATAGGCGCCAAGCTATTCTGGCATCACCCTTGAACTATCATGGTCGATCTGTGTCCTGCACTGCAATGCAGTCTTCAGAGGACAACGGCAAAATTTACGGATTTCGGTGTTGGGGTAGAATGAGTTAAACACATATCTTCTAGCTCAAACCCTTCGTTTACCAAACTGTGAGGAGGCTAATGATTTTGGACCTTACAGTTCTAGGCTGCAAGGTCCAACACCACAGACCACCACACATTTATAACCCATTGGCTGCCGGCAATGCTTTTTGTCGCGGTGATTACTGTAGGAATCATCGTGACGAAAAACACTACCGACAGCCAGACATGTTGAAGGTGTGACTGTAGCCCCCTAGTCCTATGTAAATGTTCTATAAAAGCGGACACCTGTGCACTCTGTACCTGTATCAATGGCCAAGAGCTGCAAAATACAACAAAAAAAATAATCAACTCTACTCAAGGCATTACTTACTGGATACTGCAGCCCACCGACAAACAGCATCAGAAGAAATCGTGCCTCATTTTCCAGTCTGAAATACAGAAAGAAATTATAATGCAAGAGTTATTTTAACAAAAAAAGACAAAGCCCTTATGGTTCATGCGTGGGTCAACATGGCAATTAGGTTACGCCCCTTTCTCACACCACCTGTCATGCCTTTTGTTGCTCAAAATGCCCCAAAAAGCAAAAAAGTTAAGTTTTACACCCTAAAACAATGGCAAAAAGGGAGGAAGTTTGTTACTACATGCACCGGAAGCAATAGCCCTGTGCGGCCTGTATGGCCAATCCAAATAAGTGTGACCTTGACCTTACAACAAGTCACTGAAAAAAGAAAGTGTTCAAGTGTCTAAACACAAGTAAAGGGTAGGCTTTTGTACCAGCGGAATCCAAATTTTCCCAAATGTATGCATTTTTCACATATTTGTCTACTATGTATGACCCTTGACCTCTGTGATGGATCAACTAAATTAATATGCAGAGGAAAGTGTTATCAGCTACCATTATGCCAAATTTTATTGAAAAGTTTTGAAAAACTTTGATAAAGACTACAATTCTTCTTTTTTTTTATACTTGTATAGACATTTTTAAAACACTTGCCAACGTACTGTGAGCCTTGACCTTTCCGAGTTTTCATCCAAATTAGTATGTATAGAAAGGCCTTATCATCAGGTATCTCTATATCAAATTTGGGTTTGGAGTTGAAAATAGTATTTGAGAAAAACAGTTTTTGTCAAAATATGGCCATTTTTTACCCCTTTCTGGACTCCTCATGACCCTTGACCTTTGCAAGTGGACCACTAAATTAGTATGCATAGAAATGTCTTATCATCAGCTACCTTTGCGCCAAATCTGACTGAAAAGTTTGACAAAAAATTGATAAAAACTTCAATTCTATCAAAACCTGTCATTTTTAACACATATGCCGACCTCCTGTGACCCTTGAACTTTCTGAAGGGTCATCCAAATTAGAATGCATAGAAAAGTCTTACCGTCAGGCATCTCTGTATCAAGTTTAAAGTTGAATTTTAAGTTGAAAAAATAGTATTTGAGGACAAACAATTTGTGTAAAAAAATGGCTATTTTGGACCCCTTTCTGAACCCTGTGACCCTGACCTTTGAGAGAAGTCACTGAAATTGGTGTGTTTAGAAAGGTTTCACCACAAAGTACCCTTGGGAGAAGTCTGAAGTCTGAGGTTTGAATACGTGTAGTCTCCGAGAAAATGCCAACGTTAAAGTTTACCACGGAGAACAAACGACAGACAGGCAATGATGGCCACATACTCACTTTTGCTATCGCATGTGTGCCAACAAAATGGATTTTTCTCTAAAATTTTTTTGAAAAATATTTTTTTTTCTAAAATGTATTTTTTTGCAAAAATACTTACCGACGGCATTACTACTAGGAATACTTCGCTTAGCTTAACAAAGTTTAGCCCCAAAAACTTCTTGTGTACATTACCACAGGGGAGGCAATCACTAGGGGTGTCATTACCAGGACACCCGGGGTGGCCTCCCCTTCTCCCTATCTGGTGGCGCGCTCACCGTTTCCCGGCAGTCTCCGAGTCTTAGCTCGACTGCGACAAGCGGGGAAGGCGGGAGGGACCTCTGAGTAATGCCGTCGGTAAGTTTGTTTTTTTTAAATACATTTTAGAATTTTTTTAATTTATTTTCTCAAAATCATTACCGACGGCATTACTACTAGGAAGAATGGTGAATAGGAGGAGGGTGCCGCAGTTCCTGGGCCACCTGTCCCACGCCCAAGCACCTCTGCGCGTAAGTTGAGGTTCCCACCCTACGCGCCCACTCCCGACAATTTTAGCTAGGCGTTACCTACGGCGCCTGAAGGGAGTGCTGCGCTGCTGATATGTCCCCCAGTAAGGCCAGGTTGTCACGCTGGCCGGATAGATCTCATAGATAGAAGCGGGCGAAGGTAGATTCGGCCCGCCAACCCACGGCTGCCGCAATGTCGCTGACCGCGCAGTTGCGGTCAAAGGCGATACTCATTGCCACTGCTCTGACTTCATGTGCCCTGATACGCAAGGTCTTGGTTTGTGCAGGGGCGAGCTCTTTGTATGCCTCCCGTATCGCCCAGCGGAGCCAGGATCAGATCGCCTGCGCAGATATGTCTCGTCTGCCCGGAGCCAAGGGCAGGAATAGTTAGTTATTTGGGTTTAACGCTGAGCAGGCGACTAAGGCCATCTCACGGCGGGGAAGGGCAAGGGCAGGAATAGGCGCAAGCGCCCTTGTAATCAGGGATGGGAAATGGCCATGGCTAAAAACTCTGAAAACCTCGGCACTAACGTCAACTTTGCGAAAGCGTGTGCCCACGCGTTCTTTCTGAACTTTCTCACCCACTACAGTCTTAGCTCCAACGCCACCCGAGTCCCTGAAATTTCAGGGAAATCCGATACCCCCTGACCGCAGGGTGAAGTCACAAAACTCATCAAACTGGTGCCAACAGCCCAATGTTTATCTTATGCAGTTGACCGTCACCCACACAACACTTCACTTTTCGTTTCTGTCACCTCTAGTGTTTATTTTGCCTAGAAACAGTCAGTGTCCAAGTCAGACCAGTACAACTGCAATTGACACAGATCTTCATGAACCTCCCCCCCCCCCCCCCCCCCCCCACGAGACTGTGGATGCAAACCTAGCTTTTATTACCCTACCAGCCTCGTTTGTATCCTAAAGTTAGGATGTTATTCAGTACTGGTTAAAATGTGGACTAAAAGATGTAGAGTTGCACATACTATTACTGAAACTCAGTGTGTGGGCACAAATTTGGAGTTCTGATAGGTATGTAGTGTACACATTAAATTCCACGATCTCTCGAAATATTGTTTAACGTTTCAAAATTTAGCCTGAATTTTTCATTAAAAAAAAAAAATTAGTTCAGATATCTCAACGCACTACCTGCGGTTTGCCAGCTGAGTAATATAACAAAAGAAAAAGACGGAGCTGGCTCTCAGGGACGGACAGTGCCGCTGGACTGCTGGCTGGTGCTAAAGAGGGAAAAAGGAGGGTCCTGAATAAACACGATGCCGTCATCAGGCAGGCACTGGGCAGCCAGAAACTAGCGGTTTTTCGGACAGCTTGGCACTCACCCACCCACCACACCACCCCTTGGCGTTGCACCTAAGACTAACTTTACTTCGGCCGATATCCAGTCCCATCTCCACTTCTTAAGACTGCTTGAATCGTCAAATTTGCCGCCACGATTCACAAGACGATTCACGCCGCAAGCCATGTTGATCAACACAATGAAAGTACGTACTCCACCGGAAGATTGGCTTCTTTCAGAGTGCGTGTCTGCCCGCCTAGGTTACTGCGCAGCGCGCTGCGCACGGAGTGAGTGACCAGTGGGTGCCGCGAACGCAGCCTGCCACGTCATAGCCTGCCCGCGGAGTAAAACCGGTGCTTTGCTCGTTTTGCTACCCACGATGCTTTTTCGCGGAGACGCCTTTTCAATTTCGCGGAAAAATTTTCTTCCCCCGCGGAATCCCGCGTTTTCGCGGACAATTCCCATCCCTG
>BTPG01000007.1:114072676-114123643 GCA_036245525.1 Semisulcospira habei | reverse complement strand
TGGTGTCTACTCTTTGTGTTCATGTGTATTTCTGTGCTTTTTTTTTTTTTTTTTTTTTACATGTTTAGTACTTATATTTGTGTTTTGCTGGCGTATCTATTGTTCATGATTTGCCGCGGCGGCACAGCGTGCGCGCGTTGTTCACAGCACACATCCACTTTTCAATCGCCTTGCCGTGTCGCGTCGAGGCAACACAGGCTAAAAATAGCTAGCCAGTTAGGTAGAGTAGAGCTAGCCCTTCATTTTCGTATAATTTATTTTTGCATACGATCACGGGAACGTATTCAAATTTCAAGTAGAAAAGTTTCAAAGTAATATTCTCACTCTTCTACAAAACAGACAGGAGCGAAAAATATATGCCTAAAATTGTCAATCATTTTTCTATATTATTGCAAAGTTTCGTAAATATTCATTACTTTGACTCCGCACGCACACGCTGCCTCTGTGTACGAGCTAACGCGTGTTCGGAAAATGGCGTGCACAAACGATAGCGAGGCTGTAGTTGTACCATGTGCTTCGGCGAAAATATATCGTCAGATTTAACCAATCTACCGACTTCAGATGAAAATATCGATATGTAATACCATTTTTTGATTGATCTGTACATTGCTAGTTTTTACATTTGCTTTTCAATTGTATTCGAAGTGTTTCTTTTGAGCAAGCATCGGTGCTGTCTTGCGAGGTAAACAAAGCGTGTTGGGTTATCGTCGGAAATACCGAACATAATTTTCTCTTTCACAAGAAAGTATGAATTAAACATTATTACTTTATAAAAGATGTTAAGGTACGTTTATATTTAAGTCATTATCTTCTGGCGGTCGTAGACTTTGAGATAAAGTTGTTTTTGTGAAGTCACGTGACCTTTCGTAATTTTGAAAAGGCAATACCTAGGCAATTTTGTGGTACAGTTATTCTTTACTTTTAACAAAGGCGTCGCCCAAAGCCCAAAAATGCACTCAATCAGAGTAGCTCCAAGGGACGTAATTTTTCATTAAATTCTGAGAATGCTGTGCTAATGCCATGGGATTCCAGGCTGGTAAGCTTGTATTGTGTCACCAGGACATCAGCTGCCCTTTTGTGACTGCATCGCTTGTTAGATCTTTTGAGCCTTCCACTGAACACCTACTACATAAAGCAATAGGGACTACCCTTACGTTTACAGCTGAAGCTGATACCAAAGTGGAGGGGGAGGAAGAGCCGGAGTACCCGGAGAAGGAACCCCCGACGGTCCGCCCGAATGAACAGTGACACTTACTAGAGGAGTTGAGACTGTATGCAAAATACTTGGGCCGGTACTGGGCTTGGCTTGCCCAAGCGCCTTAACCGGTGACTGGAGGATGTTGATCTAGTCTTTGCATCTCTGCTTTGAGGTCAGCTTTGAAATCAGTCGTGAATCGCGAGAAAAGTAAACCAAGGTACCACTGTTGACCCTACAAATCGCTGTACTGTAAAGTGTATTCTCATTTATCGCTCTCTCACATCGATGGCCAGTTCAGTAGTCCGAGACATCCGATGGACCGTTATGGTTCAGCCGTCACCCCGGTTCTACACATTGCGCCCGGTACGAAATACCCACAAGTTCTGGAGTTATCCTCTGAGGACTGCATTACAACCATGATAGTTCAAGGGTGGTGGCAAAATAGCCTATAGGCGCCAAGCTATTCTGCCACCACCTTGAACTATCATGGTTGAGCCATATCTTGCTGTGGTGTGTCGCAGGCAGAATGACTGAGTTAAGAGTAGCGGTCTGATGAGCTGTATACCTTGGCATAATTATGTTATGAATGAACGGAGATGACTGACTCTGTTTTGTGAAGGCAAGATTTTCATTGTTGTACAATGAAAATCTTGATTTTCACAAAAACGGACTTTCTGTCTTTTGCCATAGCATGGCAACACAGACAAGTTAGAATCGTTTGTCATTAACAGGTTTCAGGACAGTGCGCACGATAAATTTCTTTTACATAATTTCGATCCAACTCCCTTGGCCCCTTTCGCATTTCTGAACGTGAAGCATTGTAATCTGACTCTACTGACACGAGAGCAACTAACACACTGAGCCCTAGGGTCAAATTTCCTAAACTTGGAGTTGCCCTCTGAAGACTGCACAAGAGCTCAGGAGATAGATCGACCGTGACAGTGCAAGGGTGATGCCAGAATAGCTTGACGCCTAAAGAGGCGCCAACCAATTCTGGCACCACCCTTGAACTTATCACGGTCGACCTGTCTCTTCTAGCAACTACAAGTTTGAAAACTGGGCCTGTTACCAATAACTTTTACCGTTGGAAAATAAAAGTTCATTGTCATTGTCATTGTGTGTCACGGCTGAACTGCGTTAAATCATTGTACCCCAAGATCGAAATCCCCAAATTGTGCCGTTGTCCTCTGAAGACTGCATTGCAGTGCAGGACACATATCGACCATGATAGTTCAAGGGCGATGCCAGAATAGCTTGGCGCCCATAGGCGCCAAGCTATTCTGGCACCACCCTTGAACTGTCATGGTCGATCAAAATCTTGCTGTGGTGTGTCTGGGGTAGAATGAGTTAAAAGTGCATGTTCCTTTTCTTTCTAACTTCCCCTATACCCCCCACCTTCACAAGTCAAAAGCTTGGAGACCTTCCCATCCTCACGTCGAAAGCTTGGAGACCCGCTTCGCCCCCCATCCCCCTCCCAACACCCCCTCCCCCTCATCCCACCACTAAAAAGAAAAAGAAAAAGATGCCCTCCCATACGACCAGTCCAAACTGACTACAAAATGTCACCACCACCGCTGTTCCATATGTGTGACCTTTCCCATGTAGACATCCAGCATATTCTTCCAAGGTGAACAACCAAGCTTGGGCCATAAACGTTTTTGAATGCAGGCCCCAGAGTCTTTTTTCTGCTGAATATATCTTGTTCTTTGTGCTCTAAGAGGCACACATACACACAACAACCACACACACACACACACAAAACAGTAACACATAAGTGCGTGCGTCTCTCCCTCCGTGTGCTGCGTAAGACTGTGTACTGGTCTGTGATTTAGGACCTTACGGCCACGGGCCGTAGGGTCCAAAACCACAGACCAGCACACATATATATTCTATATCCTGTGTTCTATAGGTTGGTTGGTTAGTTCGGGTTTAACGTCCACAGCACCGAGGTGATCATGGACAGCCCTGACGGGCGGGTTATGGGGGACAGGGAAATCTATTGCCTATTCTATAGAAATACCCAACAACGAACGGTTGACATATTTAGTGTTGTCTGTTCAGCAATATGATACTATAGAAGAATCGTGACCGATTTGCAGGAGCTATCGGGTTAACCAGTTCCGATGATTAACTCTTTTTGAACCGAAAAAGAATCAGAAAAAAATGTCTTCTCTCGGACGTATCTGGTTACCCCGTTCCGGGGATTAACTCTTTTTTTTTTTCTTTTTCTTTTTTCTTTTCTTCTTCTTTTTTTTTTTTTTTTTTTTTTTTTTTTTTTCTTTTCTTTTTTTTTTCTTTTTCTTTTTTTTTTTTTTTTTTTTTTTTTTGGGGGGGGGGGGGGGGAGGACGAAAACTATATAAAAATGTCATCTGTCAGATATGTATTCAGACATTAACCCTTTTAGCACCAAGGTCCCATTTCTCAAATTTGGAGGTGTTACCTAACAACATTGTACCAGTTGGAGATGGCTTGATTATGATAAGCTCATCTGGCACTACCCTTGAATTATCAAAATCAATCCTCCTGCTGCACGGACCCGGGTCAGAAAGGGTTAATTGTATATGTACTTTCAGTTTGTGCAGCAAGGTTTGAGGCGGTTTATATAATAACCCCCCCCCCCCCCCCCCCCCATCTATACGACAGTAGGACCCCCCACCATCGTAAGTTCGAGTATTAATTGTACATGAGCATTGAAGCTCGGCACTGTCGAGAATAAGTAAACCCAATCCATATGCATGCAACATAGACATAGTTGCAGGGACTCATGAGGATCTATGCCAATTGCTGACACCATTTTGTAGCCATGTCCTTAGACGGCTGATTTCAGAAAAAAAAAATTGTGTCCACTTACAGTGAAGATGTTCACTGAAACACGGCCTTGTGGTTGAAAGTGATATATAATTGAATATCCTGTAGTGAGTGGTGTGAGGATTGGTGTTTATTTACCTGAGAACAAAAGGCAGCGGGTAGTTGGCCTAATACGTTGAAATTCTACGCAACAAGGCCTTAGCACGAACTGCTTGTGGTTGTAATGTTTGTTGGTGGTGGTTGTAGTGGTTGGGGGAGGGGGGGGGGAGGGGCGCGGTTCCAAGGGGGATGGGATGCACAAAGAGAAGTATGGAGCACAGGCATGGGGTGCAGTGACAAATGTGTGATCGGCCACCCCGAAAACACGGGTAGAACTAAGGAAATAGCATATGAACCTGTGTTATGTAGGGGTGTTCGATTTTAGACCGTGGTAAGGAGCAAATGGATGGACTCGACTGACCGACAGACGGACGGATGCAGATGTTGTTGTTGTTGTTGTCGTCGTCGATGATGCCGGATTATGGTGGTGGTGGTGGTGGTGGTGGTGATGATGATGTGACGATGATGATGATGTTGTTGTTTTTCTTCTCGCTTGTTTGTTATTCAAGCGTATTTAGTTTTTTTGCTGTTTGATTTCTTTTCTAAAACTAATATTTTGTTTCCTTTATTAATATTGTATTTCCTGTTTGCGTGTGTTACAGTCGTCATGTCGAAACAGAGGGAGTATCGGAGGCTACTTTCTGGCCGGTCGCTCCATGCACTGGATCCCGGTATGCATACCATTATTTTAGTGAGGTTTCGTTTGCAACGAAAGACTTCCGACCACGAACGAGACCGAAAACACGTCGAATAACCAGCTGGTTACGAGGGTCCGGGGTCATGAGGATCTATGACGTGCATTCCTTGTCCTCTAGGACGACACAGTTATCTCCCTTTCTGTTCCGTTTCTATGTTTACCTGTTATTTATCAGAAGAATAATTATACTCTGGTTTGGACGGGCTGACAAACAGACTGATGGACAGATGAACTGACCGAAACTACGATGGTTGGACGGATCTGCGTAGATTGATTGATTCTTTGGTTATTAATTGATTGAATGGTTGATCGATGGACGGGTTGACTGACTGACTGAATGAATGAATGAGTGAATGAATAATTACAAAGTAAAGTAAGTAAGAGCACTGTCAGGGGAGAGAATTGTGCATTAATCAAGGAATCAGTTCAATCCAAAATCACAGATCCATACTGGATCACAGATCCATATTCGTTGGCCTAACACGGATTAGCACTGGCAGTCTCCCCTGTTATTTTCATTTATGACTGAATGACTGAATGAAGGATGGATAGACGGACGGATGGACGGATATACTGACTAACGGATAGATGGAGTCAGTCAGTCAGTCAGCAGTCAGTTAGTCAGTGATTTGTTCCTTGGTTGATTCATTGATTCCTTGGTTGATTCGTTGATTCATTGATTCATTGACTGATGCCAGGTGGGAGCGTCTCTGTTCGCCAGTAACATCGGCAGCGGGCACTTCGTGGGTCTGGCAGGGTCGGGAGCCGCCAGTGGGCTGGGCATCGCCGTCTTCGAGCTGAATGTACGTGCACCCGATCGGCAGTGCAGTGCGCTGGTCTGTGATTTTGGACCTTACGGCTGTCAAGCCGTAAGGTCCAAAATCACAGACTAGCACACTTGAATGAAAACTGCAAGAAGAAAACACTAACAAGTGCCCACTTCACTGAATGGATGACGGTTGGACCGCGCCTATTGCACGGCCGTATCGCTCGACGGAAAAGACGCGTAGTAACGCGTCTTTGCCACGGAGCGATATCGTGAGCAACAGTCAAGGGGTTAACTCATTCGCGGCCAGCCGCATCCGGATGCGCGGCATAAGCCGCGCATCCGGATGGGGGCTGGCCGCGAATGAGCTGTTACTGTATGTAAAGCGTAGTATGATAGGTGTGCTGCCGTCTGTGATTTTGAATCTTACGGCTATACAAAGTCTGTTATATTACTGGGCATGGTATAGGCGGAAATGTAACGGCAGTTTCAGGCGAGACTTTGTGTATATGTTGTTGCTGGATATTATAAATTATACAGCACATGCGCGTACGCGTATATTGTGCGTCTATCAAGTATCATAAATATGCATGGTTCTACTGATTACAGTGGTGTATGAACCGGAAGGGGCGGGAGGGGGTGGGGTGGGGTGGGGGGGGGGTTGATGCAGAATGGGCGGTTCAGAAAAGGCAAGGGAGAGTATCTTTTCGCCCCCCGCCCCCACCCCCACCCCCGCACCATCCCGTGAGTGTTAATATTTTGTTGGCAGTAAAGGGGTGACTCAAATTACTTTCTCTAAACCTCTTGCTGATACTTGATCCCATGATATTTAACTCATTCGCGGCCAGCCGCATCCGGATGCGCGGCTTATGCCGCGCATCTGGATGCGGCTAACCGCGAATGAGTTAACCACCTTGTGCATGCAGCCACCGGAACTGTAAACAGTAAACATCACCGGCGGCTGCATGCACAGAAGAGTTTAACATAGGGGATGTTGAGTCACTTTTGTTGTGTCTTGAAGGCCATCTTCGTGCTGATGATCCTGGGCTGGCTGTTCGTCCCGGTCTACGTGGCTGCTGGGGTGCGTTATAATACGGTCCACTTACATATGATGATTAACTCATTCAAGTCGCCCCGCATCAATAGCTGCGGGTGTCAAATAGCGTGGCCGACGGCAACTCTATACACTTCAGCAGCTATTGATGGGGAGCGCCTTGAATGAGTAAATAACATGACTCATTAACTCCCCACTGAACCCCCCCCCCCACCACCACCACCACCCCTGCATGCGGCCATCAGAACTGTATATAGCACCGGTGGCTGCGTGCACAAGGTCAAAGGAATTAATATGCCCAAAGCCGTAGTGTACATATATATTCTGTTTTTTGAATCTCCTAACATCCACCCGCATGAAAATAAAATTAAGTCAAACTCAACACATTTAGTAATGCCGTTGAAATTTGCTCAGTGTAACCTTGTACATTTTGAAGTAATTTTTGGCTTTCTTATATCTAGGTGTTCTGTGGCAAAATATATTACTGATTTCAATCTTAAAATATTTATGATAAAGGAATCGCTTTTTTACGTTTTATGTATGCCTTCTTTGCCCAGTGTATCAATGACCTTGACCTTGAAGTGACTTTGACGTTTTGCACCTTGAAAATGGAACGAGCGTTTATTTTGCCTAGGTGTTCACCATGCCCGAGTACCTGCGAAAAAGGTTCGGAGGACAGCGTATCCGAGTGTACCTGTCGGTTCTAGCCCTGCTTCTCTACGTCTTCACGAAAATCTCTGTGAGTGACATGCTAGAGCTCATGTCGAATTTCATGCTGGATCTCAAACGTCCCGTACCATCAGCGCGAGTACTCTCCAGATAGACCCACTCGGAGAGTGCGCCACAAGTATACTTCTATTCAAATGAGATGCTTTCGCATCTCATTTGAATAGAAGTTTACTTGTGGCGTACTCCCCGGAGTGTGTCTGTCTTAGGATTACCGCAATGTTCTTTTGCGTGCTGGGTCTGTTGTCATATGATGAACAGACATTTGTTTTAATACAATAAAGAGGTGCCTGTTTATTTTGAGGAGAACAAATGTGGGCTGAAAAGAATTGTCCGCTTGTAGTTTGTTTGTTTGTTTGTTTTACTCTTTGTATTTTTTATTTCAATTTACGTGTTTTCATTCAGGCTGATCTGTACTCGGGGGCTATCTTCCTGACGCAAGCACTGCCGGAACTCAATCTATACTTGGCCATCATCATTCTGCTGGCTGTGGCAGCCGTTTTTACCATTGGAGGTAATCAGAGAAACCTTTGTCCACCAACCCTGCATTGACTCGTCCCCCCCCCCCCTTCATCCCCCCCCCCTTCCACTCACACCTAGCCCCTAATCCGACAGTCATCCTCCCGCCTTTAACTGTCTATTGGGTATTTCTTTCAAGATGACCACCACTCAAAACCGTCGTTCGTTTCAATGTATACCCATGCACTCTGTGTTGCAGGTGGTCTGACTGCTGTCATCTGGACGGATTTCATCCAGACTATCATCATGGTGGTCGGTGCTTTCATCCTCATGGTCATGAGTAGGTGATATTTTCTCACCCCTTCACTGCCCAAAATTTGTTTTTAACCCCCTGACTGCTACTGACAATACCTTTCAGTGGAAAAAAAACGCATAACTACGTGTCTTTTCCACTGAATGGTATTGCCAATAGCAGTCAATGAGTTAAACAGGTGAAGCTCACTTGACAGTTAGGTGCCACATAATTCTCTATTATGATTATTTATGTTTATGAAAGCTGATGTGGTCACTAGGGTGTACTTTTTAGGTCCAAGTAGACTGTCCTGTTTTACACTGTACACAGGGTACTCTGTCCTCAGGGTACACTGTCCTGTGTTATGCTGTACCCAAGTCCTTTTACACTGTGCTCCTGGTACACTGATCAGTGTTACACTGCACTCTGGGTGCACTTTCCTTTTACACTGTACTCCTGGTACACTGACCAATGTTACACTGTACTCTGGGTGCACTGTCCTTTTACACTGTACCCCTGGTACACTGTCCTGTGTTACACTATAAGTTATTGGTCGCAGGGGTTTGCTACACGGACCCCTGTAGGCCTGAGGGAGGTCAAAGGAACCATTGTACCCCGAAGGCAGAAGGCCTGAGGGGTTCAATAGTTCCTTTGACCTCCCGAAGGCATACCGGGTCCGTGCAGCAAGCCCCTGTTACAAATAATGTACTTGTTTTCATTCTTCCACTATTAGTCTATTTTCGTAAAAGAAATCAAGAACAAATCTTCCGACCTGGATCGCGCCAGACATGACTGACGTAAAAGAAATATATATTTATACATAGTAATAGACTTGTGACGTTATTTAAAATCTTTCATGACGTTGCCTTCTCCAGTAGTGTGCCTGTTGGTTTCGAACAACACTAAGCAACTTTGTACTTTAGAATGTTTTGGTGATCTTTTGTAGAACACAACTGGCATTCAAGACGCTTCAGAAAGAGGGCTACAAAAAGTCCGCTATTAGTCGCTAAAAGGGTTTTTGTAGCTCGGTCATGTGGTACAGTTTGCGCTAAAGAGATTGGTCGTGTGACGTAAAGATGAAAACTGTACTCTGGGTACATTGTCTCATGTTACACTGTACTCTGGGTACACTTCTTGTGTTACACTGCACCCATTAATGTGTCCATACAATTTCTCTAGGTTTCATCCGAATCGGAGGCTACGAGGCTCTCCAGAAGAAGTACTTTGAAGCCTGGCCCAACACGACCTTGAACCATTTCGGAGTCAAGGACGATAACTACAGCTATGCCAAGTGCGGAATCCCGCCAGATAACTCTTGGCACCTCATGCGATCTGCCGATGATGGTGGTCTCCCGTGGCCTGGAGTTATATTTGGCTTGACCATTTCGTCTGTCTGGTACTGGTGCTCCGATCAGGTGAAAGTTCAATTCCTATTCTAACTTTTAAGCTCTGTATACATGCAGCCACCGGTTCTGCGATATAGTGTCGTCGCGCTTATGGAAACACCTTTATTTCTATGTTCTCAATTCGTGTCCCTGTCGCCACTGCTTTCGCGTCGCTATCGTGCCACTATATGGAAACACCCCCTAAATCTGTGATGTTTCGCCAATAACTGGCCAAGAATGAAGCGTATGCCAAGTCTGCAACACTTTTGACTGATGTCGATGGTCTTTGTCTACTTTTAATTCACACAAATTGTCTGTTTTCAGGTGATCGTTCAGCGTGCCCTTGCTGCCAAGAACCTTGCTAATGCCAAGGCCGGGACACTGTTCGCTGGATACCTCAAGTTTCTCCCCATGTGGCTGATCATCTTCCCTGGCATGATCGCTCGGGTGCTTTTCCCTGGTGAGTGTTTGCCCTTTCACCCGTGATATTTGTTAGCGTCGGCGTCGACCCAGCCTCGGCCAGTGTGACATAATTATATGCTGCTCAAAAATAGTAAGACATATTTGTATTAACTTTTTAGCTTGAATTACTAAAAGTTCTTAGAATGGGTATAACAATATATAGGCTATATTAGCGATTAGCCATCCCACTGGCCTACAATTTCACAACATTGGTGTAACACATAGTGTTCACAAAAAGTAAAAGACGTCATAATTTCAGTTTGAGTTACTAAAGTGTTACAAAACACCTTACATCTGCAAACTGTAGACACCTTTTCGGTCTGATTTTTTTAACCCTTTTTGGGACATTTTGGTACTTCAAGCTGAAAGTTCTTTACTTTATGTGAGCACTACATGTCACACCAATGTTGCGAAATTACAGGCCAGTGGCAGGGCTAATCACTGATGTAAGCGTTGTTATACCCATGCTGAGGACTGTTAGTAGCTCAAGCTGGAAAAAAATAAATACCTTACCTTACTGTTTGTGAGTAGTATATATCACTTTGGCCGAGGTTGGGACCTAACAAAACTCTGCAAGAAGATATGGAGCCACCTTGCCAATGCACGTCGTACTTCTTTAGGCAATAGGTGTCCTTGTTACCCCATCACTTGTAACGTGGAGGTTGACCCCTTCACTGCCAGTGGACACAGACTGTGTTTTTGAAATCACTGTAAAGTCAACGTCAAAAATCAGAATGAAGGAAGGGGAAATGGATGGATGGATGGTGCGAAGGTGGGTGGGTGAGTGGATGAATAGATGGATGGATGGATGGACGGGCGGACGGACGAAAGGACGGACGAAAAAAACGAACGAACGAACAAATGAAATTTTCCTTAACGTCTGTTCATACCTTGTTAATTTTAGACAATGTGAAAGATCCGCAACCGTCAAAGAAACATTGATACAAAGCGGTTCCAGCAAGAGGCATAGATCCTCATGAGCCCTCGCAACTGAGGGGGGCTCATGAGGATCTATACCTCTTGCATTTGGCTGGTGTTCAGTTTTTTTCTGAAAAGGTCACACCCAATATTAACCAATCCTCCCCTACAGATCGCATCGCGTGCGGAGACCCCGACGAATGCGAAGCCATCTGCGGCAGCCGGTCTGGGTGCACCAACATCGCCTACCCCACGCTGGTTCTGGAGCTGATGCCTGACGGCCTGCGAGGGCTGATGCTGGCCGTGATGATGTCCGCCCTCATCTCGTCGCTGACCTCCATTTTCAACTCCTCGTCCACCATCTTCACCATGGACATCTGGCGACGTATCCGCAAAGGGGCGTCTGAAGTGGAGCTGATGATTGTTGGACGGTGAGGGTTTCTTAACTCCTGAGTCAGAAATAGGTTAGAAAACGCACGGCGTTTACACGTTCAGTGGATGATCGTTGGACTCGGGCTACCCAACAAAAAACAAAAAAAGGCAGACGTCAGCCGCAGTCAGCCCACGCCTCGTTTCCGCCGGGGGAATCGCCAGCAGCAGTTAGCGTGTTAACCCTTTGCGTGTCGGTAGCGGTTTTATTCGCGATGATTCCTGTCGGAGCTCTTCCATTACATTCAAGCTATCACCTGTCGGAATCATCGCGACTAAAATCGCTACCGACACGCAAAGAGTTAATTGTCCTGGTCATTGTAGGTGTTGGAATGTTGTGTGGATTCCCATCATCAAAAATAAAATTAAATTTAAAAAAAATCCAGAATTGTACGCACTGCTACTAGATTGTGTCACACAAATATAGCCAACATTGAGCATAGGATATATATATATATATATATATATATATATATATATATATATATATATATATATATATATATATATATATATATATATATATATATATATTAAGAAAGTAAGTAAGTAAATTACACCTTTTATCCTAATTTTAAACTAACGCCATATATACAAACAAACAAAAGCATTTTATGCATAAATATGCCGCCCGTTTTACACCGGTTCATTAAGCAGCGAACGTACCATGTCAATCGAAGATTTTCTAACTTTGTTTCATAATTTCAGGTTGTCTGTCTTGATCTTGGTGGGTGTTGGCATAGCGTGGATCCCCATCGTGCAAAACATCTCCGAGCTATTCCATTACATTCAAGCTATCACCAGTTTCCTGGCGCCTCCCGTCTGTGCCGTGTACTGTCTGGCCATCTTCTGGAAACGAACTAACGAACCGGTTAGTAGCGTGGCTAGCCCGCGATATTTTATTTCATCAAAAACATTACCGATGACATGACAAATGGGAGTGTCTACTACGTGCTCAAATTCTAGCCTACGAACCCGTTGTGTGAATACACAACCCGGGAGGCACTCGGGGAACCCCCAGAGGGGCCAAGAGTTGTCTCCCGAACCTGCCTATCCGGTTCCGAGTCACCTGACTCGCCAGTCAGCTACGTAGGCTCACGACCTTCGGACGTGTTTTCTAGCCTCTCGCACTCGCTTTCGACCGGTCGGTCGTGCGTACTCGTGTCTAGCGGTGACTTCTTGCTTCGCTTCTTGCTTCGCTTCGCTTCAGCTTCGCTGGCGCTTTCGTCGGTTTTGGCGTCATCCTTCTGGCTTGGCTTTCGCTTGGCGGACCTGCTGGTTCCCGCCCGTTCGCCTGAGGCGACATGGACGTCGCTTCTCCCGCTACCGCTTCGGCAGAGAGGTATGATAGTTAGTTGTGCACTCGGTCGGTTCCCGGGCGGGGTACCGGCCTGAGCCTTTGGACTCTACGTCCCTGTTTCGTTGTTGTGTGGGTTTGTTGAGCTGGGACTCTTAGCTTGGCGGGGCCCTGGCGCCCTCGCCCTTCCCTTGCTTGGGTGAGAAGTTAGTGGCTTCCCCGGGTAGCTTTCGGGGAGCATTGTTTGAAACGGCTGCGGCGCTTGGCTCGCGTTTAATCTCCAGCCTGGCTGGGGTATGCTTTGTTACGAGGGCACACTCTTAGCTTAGAGCGCTGCAATAATATAGCCTGAGGGCTCGGCCCTGTCGTTCCTACTGTCGTTCGGCTCACGTTTAGTCTCCAGCCTGGCTGGGGTAGGCTTTGTTACGAGAGCGCACTCTTAGCTTAGAGCGCTACAACAGTATAGCCTGAGGGCACAGCCCTGTCGTTTTTATTGTCGTTTCGGTACGTTTCCCCTTGGTAGGATGGGCCCTTTTGGTCTCGACCACGTACCGGCAGGGTTTTTTGTGTGTTGCAGTGCCCTCCTGATGACCTGCACGCAGTGTGGAGGATTCCAGTGGCCCTCGGATTCGCACAAGGTCTGCCTGCCGTGTGTCGGCTGTACATCTGAGCGTTCATGTGACGTCTGCGCCGGCTGGCCGGAGCTCCGCTGGTCCCAGCTTTGGAGCTTTTACCGACGTGAACGCCCGACACCTGTGCCTGTTGCAAGACCTGAGGAAGTGCCGGCTGTTGTCTCCGACTTCCCGGCCACACTTGCCCCCGATGGCCCCAGTCTGGAAAGATCTCCACGTCGGACACAGCAAGGTAGTGTGCGGAGTCGGGAGTTCGAGGCGCTGGTTCCCAGGAGGGAACGCGCTTGGACCAAGCCTTACGCCAGGCAGAGAACCCATCTCGATACAGAGGTCAGTTCGGAGAGACGTGCCTCGTGCCGTCCATGGTCAACCGGTCCCCACTCGTCTCCTAGGAAGGCCTTGGATCCTCCTCGGCCGCTGCGAACTCGCCTCGCCACAGAGTCCGGCTCGCGGAGACATTCTCGCACACACACCACACCACTACCTGTGTCCAGTTCCTCCCGGCGCTCGGAGTCGAACCACCACTCTCGCGCTCCTTCGCGTGAGCGTATTAAAGATCGTGATTCTCCTCGCTTAAGGACCATGGACCCCCTCGCTCTACCTCGTCGCGGCGTTCTTCCCACGTTCCCCGCCGTCTGCCTCGTCCCTTCCGTTCCCCTTCCCCTCGCCCAGCCTCGCTCCTTCCTCCTCGTTCCCGTGGATCGCGGTCCCCAGCTGGCAGTCGCTCTTCTCGTCGTCGCCGCCGTTCCCGCTCCGCTAGTTCGCCGCGTCGCCATCGCGGACGTCGTTCTCCCCCGCGTGCTTCGGCGCCTTCTGGCTCCTCTCGTCCTCGTCGAGCTGCTCGCTCTCGGAGTCCCGGTCGCCGTCACTCTTCACCTGCTCCCTGCGTCGTGGACGACGATTCGTTGAGTCTTCTCCCTGACGATTCGATCTCGGTTCTCCTAGGAGGTCTCAGCCGCTCCCCTTCTCCTCTCTCACCTTCGGATGCGTCGACCGCCCACGGGTTACCGGCCTCCGCCCGCACAGAGGCTCTTCTGGCTCTCGACGAGGTCGCCCGCCTCATCTCCGCCACGCTTCCGGCAGAGGACTGCCCTCCTTCCCCCCCCCCCCCCTGAAGAGGAAGCCTTCCGCCTTTGTCGACGCGGGTAGACAGGCGAAGAAGTTCAAGACCCTCCCTCAGCCCCCCAGCTTTCATGAGCTTCGGGATGTTTTTTCTGCCCACCTGTTGTCTGACTCGCGGGACAGCAATTTCTTCTCGGACCACAGATGGCCTCCGGACCTCGACATTTACTTTCGCCAACAGTGGTACGCCGGCCATTCCCAGGCCTTCCTCTGCCCTCTCCCTCCGGTGGACCCAGCCGCTGTGGTGCAGGCGGGTGGGGCCTCCGCCCTTAAGCGCGCGCTCCCCGCGGGTTTGGACAAGACGGCTTCGCTGGTCAGGAATTCCTTGGCCTGCGCCGGCTTCATGGAGCTCCTTACGCAAGCCTTCCTCCGTCGCGTGGAAGATTCGTGGCACCCTTCCCTGACCCCCCTCCTTGGAGACCTTCTCGTCCTGGCGGAAGCGGCCAACCGCGCCGCTTATCACTCTTCTGTCAACGCTATGGCTGCAGCCTCCAATTGTGACTTGCTCCGCCGGGACGCTGTCCTACAGGCCTGCCGGGGAATGCCTGCGGACCTGAAGACTCAGCTGCGTCGTGCCCCCCTCGGAGGCCCTCTTCTCTTTGGTGACACCTGGCAAGCTGTCAAGGATTCTAATTCGGACAGGTGGCCTCCCAAGTCTGTTCCACGGCGCTTTCAGTCAGCCCGCAAGGCCGTGGGTCGCTCCCTGCGGACCGCCAGACCCTTCGCCCCGACTTCGACGGCCCAGCTCCAGTCCCTGCGTCGCCGTCGCCCCGCCTTCGGTCGCCCCGGCCAGGTTAGCGCCCCCGCCCCCGCTTGGCCCCGTCCCGCCCGTCGCCCTGGGCGCGGGCGGGCTCAGTGACTCCGCCCCTCCTCCGCCTCCGCCGGCCGTCTCGGGTCCTCCAGTCGGCGGCAGGCTCGCCCTCTTCAGCGAGGAGTGGCGATTGCTGATTCCAGACGACCCGTGGATTTTAGACACTGTTACCTTCGGCCTAAGGATCTCCTTTCGTTCCCCTCCTCCTCTGCGATCTACTCCGGTGTGGACCGAGATCCCCGCAGACCCGCTCAAGGAGTGCGCCCTACGGGGGGAAGTCGACTCTCTCTTGAGGAAGGACGCCACAGAGGTGGTGCGCCGCACAGACTCGCTGGGATTTTACAGCCGCCTTTTCGTCGTCCCCAAGCCCGGCGGCAAGTGGCGTCCAGTGATCGACCTCTCAGCCCTGAATCGCTTCATCTTGGCTCCTTCCTTCCACATGGAGACGGCCCGAGCCCTTCGTACCTCGGTGCGACCCATGGATTACGCCGTCAGCCTAGATCTCTCCGACGCTTACCTACATGTACCCATACATCCGGCCGCCCAGAGGTATCTGCGCTTCGCCTTCGATGGAACCGTTTACCAGTTTCGCGCCCTCCCCTTCGGCCTCAACCTCAGCCCCTGGGTCTTCACCCGCTTGATAGATGCAGTAATGGCCAAGGCGCGGCAGTCGTCTCTCAGCCCTATGTCCAACTATCTCGACGATCTCTTCCTGAGGAACTGCGTCGAGTCCGTCTTGGAAGCGGACAGGGATACACTGATGCGTCTGCTGTCGCGACTGGGGTTCCTCCTCAACGTCGGGAAGTCAGATCTCACGCCCTCGCGCCGCTTCATACATCTCGGGATGGAATTTGCTACCGATCTCAACGTTGTTCGCCTCCCGGATCCCCGGATTCGGAAGTTGGCCTCCCTCGCCAACCAGTTAGCTCAGCTGGAAGCAGCTCCCGCCAGAGTTTGGCTTCAACTCCTCGGACTGATCAACGCAGCGGCGGAGCTTCTCCCCCTTGGTCGCCTCTACGCCCGCCCTCTTCAGCTGCACCTCTTGCTCCTCTGGAGGCCCTCCTCAGGCGACCTTACCACTCTGGCCCCGGTGTCCCCCCCCCCCCCCCCCTGGTTCGCCCACATCTTCTGCGCTGGACCGACACGGCTTGGTTGGCTTCGGGAGTCCCCTTGTCCTCCCCCCCCCCCCGCACCTCTCCCTGTGTGTCGACGCGAGCCTCTCTGGGTGGGGAGCCCACCTGCTTCCTCAATTCGCCTCGGCGTCCGGCCTCTGGCCCCCGGAGTTTGCGGACAGGCACAGCAATTGGTTGGAGCTACAAGCAGTCTGGCAAGTCCTCTTCGTTTGGGAGAGCCAGCTCAGGAACCAGCGGCTTCTCGTCCTCTCCGACAACTCGACGGTGGTGGCCTACATCCAGAGGCAGGGCGGCACCCGCTCCCCCGACCTCTGCATGCTCCTCTTCCGTTTGATGCGCTGGGCCGAGGAACGCAACATTACACTCCTTGCGCGACACATTCCCGGCCACTTGAATGTTTTGGCGGACTCTCTCTCTCGCCGCGGCCAGTTACTCCACACAGAATGGACGTTGCGCCCAGATATCTTCAAGATGATCTGTGCCCGTTGGGAGACTCCCTTAATCGACCTTTTCGCCACGAGGTGGAACCACCAGCTTCCCCTCTTCGTCTCCCCGATTCCGGACCCGCTGGCCTGGGCAGTCGACGCCCTCTCGATTCCTTGGGACGGTCTCATCGCTTACGCGTACCCCCCGACAGTCCTCATTCCCAAGGTCCTCCACAAACTTCGAGAGTGCAACGCAGTCCTGCTTCTGGTCGCCCCGCTGGCTTGGTCCCGTTCCTGGACCACCGACCTACTCAGCCTCGCCACCTCTCCTCCCCTGCGCCTTCCCACACCCCGTTCTATGCTCAAGCAGCCCAGGCAGACTCTTTTCCACCCTTGTCCAGAACGCCTGTCTCTTCACGCCTGGAGGTTGTGCAGCGCGCCCTCTCCGCTAGAGGCTTCTCAAGTGCAGCAGTGGAGGCAATCGCTGCAGCCCGTAAGCCGTCTACCCGGCGTGTTTATGAAGGAAAGTGGCGCGTTTTGTGCTCCTGGTGCGACGCCCGTCGCCTCATTCCCACCGGATTGACTAACCCCCAGCTCGCGGACTTTCTCCTCTGGCTCTTCGTGGTCCAAGGTTTGGCTCCCATCACCATCAGGGGATACTTATCCATGGTCGCCGACACTTACCGCCACCTCGGCCTCCCAGACCCCGGTGCCTGTAAGGACCTCGCCGACCTTATGTCCAACTTCAGCCTCCAACGTCCAACTCAGCGTTCACTCGTTCCTCGCTGGGACCTCCCTTGGGTCCTGACGTGGCTGAATTCATCCCGCTTCGAGCCACTAGCTCTCGCCTCTCGGGCGGATGTGACACGCAAGACCTGCTTCCTTCTGGCCTTGGCCACGGCATCCAGAGTTAGCGAGCTACACGCGCTTTCTACCCGCCCAGACTGCCTCCAGTTCAGGGCAGATCGCTCCGTTCAGCTTTTAACGGACCCCAACTTTATTGCCAAGACAAGGTCTCCTCTAACGGCCCCACAGATCATCACCTTGCGGCCCCTGGGAGGGCCTGACTGCTCTCAGGAGACTCGGCAACAGGATCCCGTGCGTGCCCTCCGCATTTACCTGCGCCGTACCAAAGCTACCCGTAGAGGGCGCTCCCGCCTCTTCCTGCCCATACGACAGGGCAAGACGGATATCACAGCCCAGACGATCTCCTCCTGGCTGCGCTGGGTAATACGATCTGCATACATGGATCTCTCCCCACGGGTTGCGCAGAGATTGAAGATCCGGGCTCACGAAGTACGCGCCATGGCCACGAGCGTCGCATTCGATCGGAACTGCGCGGTCAAGGACATCGTGGCAGCGGTGGGCTGGCGAGCAGAATCTACCTTCGCTCGTTTCTACCTTCGGGATCTGGCGGGACAGCGAGACAACCTCGCCTTGATGGGGGACCTCACGGTGGCACAGCACTCCCTCCCGGCGCAGCAGGCGCCGTAGGTACGCACCGAGCTAGCTACCTGGGTATTAGCAATGGGAGGATGGTCTTGGTCGCCGGTAGTACCGGTGCGGCACCCTCCTCCTATTCGTGATTCTCCCATTTGTCATGTCATCGGTAATGTTTTTGATGAAATAAATGCATTTTTCTTTAAAAGGTATTTTTTCGAAAAATACTTACCGATGACATGACACGGAGGACCCTCCCACCTGCCCCGCTCAGGTGACTCGGAACCGGATAGGCAGGTTCGGGAGACAACTCTTGGCCCCTCTGGGGGTTCCCCGAGTGTCTCCCGGGTTGTGTATTCACACAACGGGTTCGTAGGCTAGAATTTGAGCACGTAGTAGACACTCCCATTTGTCATGTCATCGGTAAGTATTTTTCGAAAAAATACCTTTTAAAGAAAAGTGCTTTTCAAGGGCCTCTCCAGGCGCCAGGCTTAATCAGGCACTGCCGTTGAGTTCTACTGCCCTATATGTGGAGGCAAATAAAATTTAAAAAAAGGTTTATAAAAAGATACATTTTAGTTGTAGTACAAATATTTATTTATTTATTTATTTATTTATTTATTTGGGGGTGGGGTCATTTATTTATTTATTTATCTGTTTTATTATTTATTTATTTACGCCTTAACTGCCAGGGCAAGGCAAACGCTACCAAGCTGAAAGAGACATAAACCCTCATGAGTCCCCGCAGTCGTGGGGGCTCATGCGGATTTATGTCTCTGTATTAGACGTATTTTATTTATGCCTGTTTTTGTCCTATTTATATCTGCGTTCTCCACGCAAATGTCGGTGAGTGTGCAGTCGTTTCAGACGTGAAATTGGGCAGCGAAGGGGTTAAACCAGGGAATGCTCTATGGCCTGATAGTGGGCGTGATCGTGGGTTTCGTGCTATTCACCAGGAAGCACAGTTACATCGTCCCTAGGACCCTTTGCTCAGTGTGTGTCAACTTGTTGTTTCTTTTCTTTCCCAGGGAGCGTTCTGGGGCCTGATGGTGGGCCTGGTGGTGGGCTTGATCCGCTTCGCCTGGGAGTACAGCTACACCGCCGTGCCCTGCGGGGAGGAGCACAACGACCACCGCCCCGACATCATCGCCAAGGTCCACTACCTGCACTTCGGCATCCTGCTTTGTGGCATCGTAGTCGTCGTCACGGTCGTCATCTCTCTCTTCACGGAGCCCATTGACGAAATCCATGTGAGTGATGATATGTTGTTGAAACCTTCAGTGCCAGCGGAGGTAGATTGCGTTTCTGAAGCCTCTGTTAATTCAGTGCCATAGAGCCCGGGCTGTTCAAGAAACACAGACACGACGTGCTGACTGCAAGAGACATAGATCTTCATGAGCCCCCGCAGCTGCGGGGGCTTATGAGGATCTATGTCTCTTGCAGTTGAATCGCGTTCACTGCCAGTGGAGGCAGACTGTGTTACTGAAGCCTCTGGTCAATGCCGAAGAGACCCAGCTATTCAAGAAACACAGACACGAAGTGGTGACTGCAAGAGACATAGATCTCCATGAGCCCCCGCAGCTGCGGGGGCTCATGAAGGTCTATGTCTTTTGCAGTTGAATTGCGTTCACTGCCAGTGGAGGAAGATTGTATTACTGAAGCCTCTGTTAATTCAATGCCAAAGAGACCCAGCTATTCAAGAAACGCAGACACAAAGTGGTGACTGTAAGAGACATAGATGGGGAGGGAGTGTCAGGGGGCAGTAGTGTATAGGAAGACATTTGTCATTGAAGGGGGAAATGAGGCCAGCGTGCCTGACATGTTACTTTTTAGCGGGTGGGGTGTGTGTTAGGGGGAGGGGGGGTTGCGGGGGGGTGGGGGGGGGGCAGATGACAGTCCAACCTTTGAAGATACAAACGATGGGGTAGAGGGGCGTTGTTGGGGAGGTGGGGGGTGGGTGGGTTATTGAGAGTTATCATTATCTACGTGAAATTTGAGCAGCCTTCTTTTAGAGAGGAGGGTGTGTCCCCCCCCCCCTCCACCCCATCCACACCCCCCCCCCCCCCACCCCCTCAGAGTAATTAATATAGCTCGAAATTTCGATGTTGACTTTTTGATCATTCGCAGCTGCAACGCCTGACGTTCTGGAGCCGGTTCAGCACGCTGAAGAGAATCGACCTGTCTGAGGTGGAGGCCGAGCAGAACCCACCAGACACAACGCCCAAAGAGGAGAAGAAGCCCTCCATCTTGCAGGATGGTCAGTGCACCGCTTTTACTTCAGTTCTCATTTGTTTTAGCGTATTCAGTGCTGACACTCTAGAGCATCTATCGACCATGCTAGTTTAAGGGTGAAGCCAGAATAGCTTGGCGCCTTCAGGCGCCAAGCTATTCTTGCATCACCCCGACTAGCATGGTCTATCTGTCTTCGAAATTACTTTGTCGTCTTCAGAATACATCTCTCTAATTTGAGAATTTGCGACCTTTTGTATAGAATGGATAACCCCCCTTGAGCATACAGCCAGTAAGTTCGAAGACAGATCGACCATGCTAGTTTAAGGGTGGTGCCAGAATAGCGTGGCACCTAAAGGCGCCACGCAATTCTGGCACCACCCTTAAGTTAGCATGGTTGATCTGTCTCCGAAATTACTTTGTAGTCTTCAAAGGTCAACTGCAAAATGTTGGAATTTAAGACTTCGGTGTAGAATGTGTTAACCCCCTTGTGCATCCAGCCAGCGACTACCAAACAGCCAAACACTACAGGTGGCAGCATGAGTACCAGGGAGTTAAAATCAACAAGGGCCGGTAAACTTCGGGCAATTTTTTACCTACTTCTGATAGGGAATAACCTTACTCTATTAGTGCTGAATTTGAGCCAGTCACTCCTATCGTTAGTTCTGGTGTTAAAGTTACAGCTGTTATTTCGACGTATATGTGTACATGTACTTGTCTGCTTCTGATCCAGATGCTTTTGTATAAGGGATGTATTTTTTGTATATTGTATATTCCACAGAGGTTGGAAAATCAGATTAGGTCAAAATAGCACGTGTTTCGACGGAAACAGAGGACTAAATCGCATGTTTGTCTGGGATTTTAGTCCACTGTTTTCGTCGAAGCCGCACGTACGGTTTAAGCCAGCCGGAAGTCATTTGTTGCCGTACGCAATCTGGGCAGAGCTATAAAGATGCATGACTAGTATAACATACTAGACTCGGCTAGCCAGAAGGTTGCCGTACGTTGCTTAAGTTATTGGTCGCAGGTGTTTGCTACACGGACCCTTGTAAGCCTGAGGGAGGTCAAAGGAACCATTGTACCCCTTTGACCTCCCGAAAGCCTACAAGGGTCCGTGCAGCAAGCCCCTGCTACCAATAACGTATTTGTTTTCATTCCTCCACTATTTTTGTAAAAGAAATCAAGAAGAAATCTTCCGACCTGGATTGCGCCAGACATGACTGACCTAACAGGAATATATATTGATACATAATAGACGTATGACGTAATTTAAAATCTTTCATGACGTTGCGGTCTCTAGTAGTGTGCCTTTTGTTTCGAACAACACGAATTAACTTTGCACTTTGGAACGTTTGGGTGATCTTTTATGGAACAAAATTGGCAACCAAGACGCGTCACAAAGAGGGCTACAAGACGTTCGCCATTTCTCGCTACAAGAGTTTTTGAAGCTCGATCATGTGGTACAGTTTGCGCTAAAGTGATTGGTCGTGTGACGTAAGAATGAAAACAATATAAGTTATTGGTAGCAAGGGTTTGCTACACGGACCCTTGTAGGCCTGAGGGAGGTCAAAAGAACCAATGTACCCCGAAGGCCTGAAGGGTACAATGGTTCCCTTGACCTCCCGAAGGCCTACAAGGGTCCGTGCAGTAAGCCCCTGCTACCAATAACGTATATGTTTTCATTCCTCCACATTTTTTGTAAAAGAAATCAAAAAGAAATCTTCCGGCCTGGACCACGCCAGACATGACTGACGTCAAAGGAATATACATTTATACATAATAGACTTATGACGTAATTTAAAATATTTCATGACGTTGCCATCTCCAGTAGTGTGCTTGTTGTTTCGAACAACACTAAAGAAGTACCCAACAGAGAAAGAAACAAGCTTAGAAAAGACGGGTACAACACAATTTATTAATATTTCGGGTAAATACCCTTTGTCAAAATAGACAAACAAACAAACAGAGAGATTAGCCGCTACTTATCTTCATTGGCAGAAGGAATGTGTGTGTCACATTCCTTCTGCCAATGAAGATAAGTAGCGGCTAATCTCTCTGTTTGTTTGTTTGTCTATTTTGACAAAGGGTATTTACCCGAAATATTAATAAATTGTGTTGTAGCCGTCTTTTCTAAGCGTGTTTCTTTCTCCGTTGGGTACTTCTTTGCATATTACACGCTTGGCAGTCACCTTTTTGGTCTGAACAACACTAAGTAACTTTTTACTTTAGAACGTTTTGGTGATCTTTAAATTTTATGGCACAAAACTCATATCCAAGATGCGTCACAAAGAGGGCCACAAGAAGACCGCCATTTTTCGCTAAAAGGGTCACATGGTACGGTTTGCGCTATAACACTGGTCGTGTGACGTAGGCCGGATGAAAACAATGTTATTTATTTATTGCTATATTTCAGGTCCCTATGACAGCCTGCCGTGGTACAAGAAAATGTGCCAATGGATTTGCGGCATTGAGAAGATGGGTGGTGAGCAACACGAACTTACCGACGCAGAAATGCGCGCCATCGAAGAGAAGGCGACGTCAATTCACGAGGAGAATTGGGCGCGACGCGTCCTCAACGTCAACGCGGTGGTTCTAATGACCCTGGCCATATTCTGCTGGGGATTCTTCGCCTAGATCATAGAGCTACATCGCCAGAGGCTTTCTTGGCGTTGGCGCGCAGTACGCTAATAGTCTAGCAGCTGCCGCCTTCATAGACGATCAGCCGTTTACGAGATAGTGATTTTCTACTGAGAGAGTAACAAAGGTTTGGGTATATCAAAATGAAGTCTAGTATGAATAAAAGCAGTGCGCACTCGTTTTAAACCGCCGGAGGATGGAGACATTTTTCTGTAGCACATTTTGTTTCCAGTATGGCTGCAGACGAAACCAGGACCGTGGCGGCCATGTTTACAGGGGATCAGTAGTTTACACGGGTCTCATTGTTCCTGTATTCAGTGGTAGTATGCACTATATGTCACTTAAAAGGATTTCATTTTTTAAAGTAATATTTTCACACTTAGATATATTAAGAGAAGAAACAATTACAAAAACGCTTGCCTTGAACTCAAAATTAATATCGTTACTCAACAATAAGGTATCCTAAATCACGTGATCAAAACATCATGTAAATCACGTGATCAAAACATCACGTGATGCCACGACCTTCGCGGACGTGAATTTCGGTGTGCCGACGGGTTCTTTTTAATTTGTTCTACATAAGCTTGTTTGTTTTTTAAAAAAAAAGCAAACGTGTAAAGTTGCTGTGTGCATTTTTACGGCTTGATAAAGGTTTGTCACGTTTATTTCCATTCACTTTACCATCGCTTTGCCCGTTTCATTTCGACAACACAGCACCAAAACAAAACGCAACCCACAACACAAACGCTATCTCAAAACCTATGCTGTATTCTGTAAAAGAAAAAGAGTGCCACACCACTTGGTTTTAACTGTCATGGCTGAGCAAAGTTTCGGAACTTGATTAATTATTTTATGCAGCAGTAACATTTATTTTAATCAGTTGCACTGACAAGCTATGTTGTGATGTGCGATCACTGCCAGTGCCAATTATGCAGTCTCAGTGATCACTGATGGTACAGTACACTTCACACTGAAAAAAAAAAAAAAAAAAATACACAGCACAATGTGAACACGCTTGGAAGTTCATGCAATGCTTTGTTTAAAATTGAACCCTATCTTGCTAGCAGTAGCCTACTGCACAAAAGAGGAACTTATTTTGCTGCTGTGTTATTTGCAGTTTGTCTGCATATAGACATTTGCAGTTCGCTGCAAGGATTCTTAGCAGCTGCCATTAGCACTGACATATATATTGGGATTAAAACGAGAAAGAAAACGGAGAAAGGTGACACAGAGATGATTTAATAAATCAGTCAAGTGATCAAATGAATGAGATATCTATGTTTTATGATGCACAGCTAGTTATGGGAGGGGGGGGGGGGGAGGAGGCACATACTTTATAATGTACACGTACTATTTCTTTCAGTGTTTCCATCACCCACTCATAACACCATTAGACTCGATGAGTTGTCATGTTTTGAGTGGTTTACAAAATACATGTACTTGTTGCTGTTACATTATCTTCTTACTGGTTTTGACATTTCGCTGTAAGATTTACAGTCCCATACTTTAAGCGTGTTCCCCCTAACGCACACAGAGGTTGACTGTATCATTGATATGTGTGTGTAGGTAGCGTTTGGTTTTGTTTGAGGTGGCAGTTTTGGCCTCACCTTTAAGTTTGGTGCCGCTGTGCATGTGGCCACCAGTCCTATTTACAGAACTGATGACTGCATGTGCAGGCTAGTTCACGGTATCAAAATGTGAACTGGGCAGCCTATTGTTTGAAGTGATCAGTGGTAGCAACATCCATGATGAATGTGTGCATTTGGCTACTGGTACTGTTTACAAAGGTGCTGTTTACAGAACTAGTGGCTGAGTATGCATATTATTATTAGTACTATTATTGTTATCAGGTGTGGCCTTATCTCTAAGTTTTGGTGCCCCTGTGCATGAGGCCAACAGTACTTTTCACAGAACTGATGGCTGCATGTGCAGTGTGCTTAACTGTACACATGAAATTTGTAGGTGGGCAGCTAAAATACAGGCAGTCAATACAAGCCACTTGCTTAACCTGAAGTCTCTATATATAGATTTTACAGTCCACTAATGCCCATCAGTATACAATTGTGCATGTCTTTTGTGGGTATTCTGTGGTTTTGTATGTGGGCTGGGGTTGAAAGTGGGGCGGTATGGCACCTATTACCGTGTATGTACAAAACCTACATTACAAACAAACATAAATTAATAATTTTAATATTTATTTGGGTTTAACGCCGCGCGGTAGACTACGGCCATCTCACGGCAGTTAAATAAATAACATAAAGTAAGTCAAAGATACCTGGGACATAAGAATGCTAAGTAAAGTATAGATTATGATCATGCACAGATGTACACTGGTGGATGTTCTGCGGTTTTGTGTGTGTAACTGGATTGGGGTTGGGAGCGAGCGATACTGCACCTATTACCATGTACGTGTATAAGATATAAGACATTTATTCACCAAGTAAAACGTTACAAGGATTTTTGTGTGGCATGGCAACAGTAAAATATGTCCTCACTTGTAGGGCATTCATCATGTCATACACTTAGTTGGCGATCATCCTATATACAACACTAAAAGATAGATAAACACAATATTAAACACAAATCAGTCATATGTCACAAATCATGGAATCACCTTGTTCCGTGCATGGTGATGTATTGAGGACAGCTTCTGGAAAAAAAAATTGCATCTGAATCGAGAGGTTCTGGCTTTAAAAGCACGAAACCGCCGGCCAGAGGGCAGAAGCTCGAAGAGATGATTGGTTGGGTGTGACAGATCTGACAGAATAGTACTGGTGGCCACATGCACAGGGGCACCATGGTGTATGTTCTTGAGCTGTATGCTGATGTGTATGTACAAAACCTACATTACAAACAAACAAAATAAATAAATAATTTAAATAAATAAGATAAAGTAAGTCTAAGGTACCTGGGACATATGCATGCTAGGTAAAGGATAGATTAAAAATTATGAAACATACACAGATGTGCATGTCCTTCCTTTGGTAGGTGTTCTGCGGTTTTATGTGTGTATTTAGGTAAGGGTTGGGAGCAGGCAGTATGGCACCTATTACCATCTATATATGTGTATATTTTCTTGTTTTCTGATGTGTAGGTACAAAACCTTCATTACAAGCAAACAAAATAAATAAATAATTTAAATATAGTTATTTGGGTTTAATGTCGAGTAGGCGACCAATGCCATCTCATGGCGGTTAAATAAAAAAAATAAAGTAAGTCAAGATACCTGGGACATATGAATGCTCAGTAAAGGATAGATTATGAACATGCACAGATGTAAGTGTCATTTGGTGGGTGTTCTCTGGTTGTGGAGTGGGGTTGGGAGTGGGCAGTATTACCATATGTGTATGTGAACATCAGCATATGTACAAAACCTACTTTTCAAACAAATAAAAATAAATAATAAATTTAAATAACTAGGACATATGAATACCAAGTAAAGGATATAGTATGAACATGCACAGATGTGCATGTCCTTTAATGGGTGTTCTGTGGTTTTGTATGTGGGGTGGGGAGCGGGTGGTATGCACCTATTACCATATATGTGTACATGTTATGTTCACATCATATATGTGTATATGTATGTTCTCATTTTGTATGCTGATGTCCCCCACCCAGGTCTACCCTGGGGGACTTGGGTGGGGTTAACTACTTTTTAGTTCCCAGGGTGACCCTGGTCAGCCCCACAGGGTGGGTTTTCCCCTCTATTCTGGGGCGTGTGTTTCTGTCTACCCTTGGTGCATTCACCTGTATTTTCCTTTTTTAAACTCTTCCTACTGTCTGCACTGCTTGTAGCTCTTGATATTGGATGTGTGTTGCTAAAGGGTCTAGTTAGGTTTATTTAGTGTATTAGACCAGCTGGCGACATACATTCAATATTCTGTTTAGTTTGGGTTTTTTCACAAGCAGTGCAGGCACGTCCTGAGAAAGTCTTGTTGCTGTCAGGACGTTAAACAATGTACAATCAATCATGTCAATGCTGATGTGTATGTGCAAACATACATCACAAACCAAAAAATAATAAATTAATAAAATAAGTTGGGGATGCCTGGGAC
The DNA here is from genome assembly GCA_036245525.1 of Semisulcospira habei. Classification (NCBI taxonomy): domain Eukaryota; kingdom Metazoa; phylum Mollusca; class Gastropoda; family Semisulcospiridae; genus Semisulcospira; species Semisulcospira habei. The sequence goes on along the minus strand of BTPG01000007.1, from coordinate 114,096,568 downwards.
CTATGAATATGCATGTTAAGTAAAGGATAGATTATGAACATGCACAGATGTATGCATATTGAAAACAAATTTCCTCTCCTTGGTGACCACTACCATACCACTATAGTGATCATGTGCATCAAGGAATTCCTTCCATCCATAATTAAAAGGATAAATAATAAATAAATATGTAAGTGAATACATACATGAATCAATAATAAATAAATAAATAAACATATAATAGAGAGGGCTACTATCTGTATTGTGTCTCATGCAGTCCTGATAAAGCTTAATCATAAGAGTCCTTGTGAGTACTTGAGTGCGGATTGGTTGAATTGGTTGCAAAAACTAAAATTTTTATATTTAGGTGTTTGGCTGAACATGGTGATTTTGATGGAAACGGTTCGGAGATGGATTTCACTCTGCCTGGCTTGTGCTTAAGACCAGTCGGATACGAGTGTGCTTGACCAGTTAAAAATCCCATCTCCACCACTAATAAAATTTTTTAAAAAAGAGCAACCTGCACTTAGAGCCGTTAGGCTGAAAAATAGACGAACAACATGCATGCATCCGGCCAAAAAGTCTTCAGAATGTTGAAGATGGTCGGCAGACACATTGCACAACATGCAAAAATGGAGTTTACTTTCGATATGCTTTCCTCCCACAAAAGACCGAGTTCTATGGAAAAGGCTGTTTTCAAGACCAGGAAAAATAACGTATTTGACGTTGATAAGATTTTCAAATCGAAAATAATCTCTGTTTCAATTCAGGAGCAAAGTAAAGCTTCATCAACCGTGCGCGTCTGATTGACTTCTTTAGAAGGCTTCTCGCTGACCGCCATTTTGAAACTAGCGACGCGACCATGCTTACCGCATTACAAATAATACTTTTAAACTTATTTTATCGTATATATGTATGCATGTTTACTTGCTGATGATTTTAATTTACTCACTGGAATAAACTTGTAACTTGTATGCTTGACATTTTTAATGTTATGCACAAAAAATGTCTTGCACCTTTGTACGAGGACTGGTTCCCTCACATCGAAAAATAGCTTTCGAAAAACACTTCTACAAAAATGTCTCCATCCTAAGGACAAATATTGTTGCCATGCATAAACTATATGGCATTAGTACTTTCGTTTCGTACCTGCAAACCATTGTTACTCTTTTGACGAACTACTTACTCTGCAGAAATTGCGAAAAGCTGCTAGACTATAAGTTGTAATGAGCGTGGGGACGATGTTACAGGTGTCACAAAAGGTGGTGGAGACTCCATCCCAAAACGAGCATTCAAAAACCCAGTGAGCACTGAAAGACAAATCTAGTGGCCTACGTCAGCCTCTGTTTGCCCGCGTACGGCTGTACGCGGGTCAACGCCGGCCGACTTGGGCTTGATGGAATTGTACTCACTGGAAAAATGTGTGACATATTTCCACAAAGCTTGCGTGGAGTCTTTCCGATCATTGTGACGGCTGTGACAAAACTGAAGGAGACAGACCTCAAGTTGTCAGTCCTCAAGAATTTGTGACAATTGTCACATTGTCAGAGAACTCGTCAGCTACAACAGTTTGGTTGAAGGAGATCGTGGATTGCTCACTATGATTTCCTCGGTCCGAACATTCAGACTCTCTCTTTTGCATGTCAACCAGTAGAAATATTTAGTAGGTATGACGGTGTGCTGTCAGTGATTTTTTTTACGGCTGGAAGCCGTAAGGTCCAAAATCACAGACCAGCGCGCAAGACTTTATATATATATATAATTTGTACGTGCGCTGATGCGACGTTTTTCTTCCAAGTTTTGGGTTGTTGTTGTTTTTTTGTTTTGTTTTTTTTTCCCCAGAGTATTGCACTATGCTTGCTCAGCAGTAGGTTTCGTGAAAGAAATATATTTATAACAATCGTTGCTTCCAAAAAAATTCACAGGATGCTTCGGATCTGCTTAAAATGGTACAACTGAAAACATTCCATCCGTCACATATTTATGGAGCTACAATTGTTTTTATTTTTTCTCAGTGCATTCCAATGATTTTAATGTATTTTCTGTATCCCGTGTTTGTTTTGTTTGTTTTATTTCTTGTGGGGGGGGGGGGGGGGGGGGTTGGATTTTGTGTGTGTGTGTGTTTGTTTGTTGTTGTTTTGTTGTTGCTTTTTGTTGTTTTGTTTGTTCGTTTTTTGGGTTTTTTTTGTTTGTTTGTTTGTTTGTTTGGTGTGTGGGTTTTTTTTTGTGTTTTTTTTTTTTTTTTTTTTTTTTTTGGGGGGGGGGGGGTGTTTTGTTTTGGTTTTGGGGGGTTGTTTTTGTTGGTTTTTTTTGTTTGTTTGTTTTGGGGGGGTGTTTTTTGGTTTTTTCTCTTTTTTTGTTGTTGTTGGGGGGGGGGGGGGGGGAGGCTGCGGTGGCTTTTCCTCTCTTTCAGAAAGTGTTTAATTTTTTTTTTTTTTTTTTTGGTATCCCACAGTAAAGCATTGGGGATTCCTGTCTTTAGCCATGTTATTCTTGTATGATAGCCTGCTCATGTATATTTTAAGCATATGTTAAATAGTATAAGTTATTGGTCACAGGGGTTTGCTACACGGACCCTTGTAGGCCTGAGGGAGGTCACAGGAACCTTTGTACCTCGAAGGCCGAAGGTCTAAGGGGTACAATGGTTCCTTTGACCTCCCGAAGGCCTACAAGGGTCCGTGCAGCAAGCCCGTGCTACCAATAACGTATTTGTTTTCATTCCTCCACAATTTTCGTAAAAGAAATCAAGAAGACATCTTCCGACCTGGATCACGCCAAACATAACTGACGTCAAAGGAATATACGTAATAGACTTATGACATAATTTAAAATATTTCATTACCATGCCGTCTCCAGTACTGAGTGTGCTTGTTTCGAACAACACAAACTTTTTACTTAAGAACGTTTTGGTGATCTTTTATAGAACAAAATTCGCATCCAAGATGCGTCACAATGAGGGCTCATGAAGTCCGCCATTTGTCGCTACGAAGGGTTTTTGTATCACGGTCACATGGTACAGTTTGCAAAGTGACTGGTCGTGTGACGTAGGGATGAAAACAATCACATTTATTCCACGTTTACTCGAGTGCAAATTTTCCACATTGTTTTTCAGTGTAAAAGACTCGAGAAGTCTTTGCTTTTGGGTGCTTTTATATTTACCATAGCAACCACACAGGTTTTATCAGGTTTTAGTTTGTGGCATAAACCATCACATATTTCATTTGTAACCCCTTTCTACTGCCGATACCGTTCGGCGGAAAAGACGCGTTTACTCGTCTTTTCCGCTGAACGGTATCGCCAGTAGCAGTCAAAGGGTTATATCAACGAAAATTCAAATCGAAGAGAATCGAATACTTCATACAAGAGGTGTTTTTAAGTAATGTGGTTTTCTATTTTATGTGTAACCCACTGCGCAAAATTTCAGTCCGGCCCGGCATTGTTGGCCTGTGCGCAGTTGCCGGTGCTCTGTATATCGCAGATGGGCCTGACGAGTGATGCACGCTAGTATGCGAGGCAGTCTCCACGCACGCAGACGCGATCAGCGACACTCTATCCATGGAGTTTAGCTGATACCAACGTCCATTGCTCGTCAGACCCTCGGCCTTTATATATATAGTTTGGGTGATTTGACACTTTTTGAAAAATGTCCGACTCAAAAGTTTAAGTACAGGCCGTTTTCACATAAGCATTTCTAATTATATAGAAATTGACCAGTAAAGCGTTTAAGTACATTGCTTTCCGAGTTACACAGCAAAGTGTTTTAGTACGTTGCTTTCTTACTTTTTTAAAGTAGTCAACTTGTAACATATCGAGACTGTTAAAATGGCATGATTATTTTTACATATACATTTTTAGCTCCATAGAGATATTTTGCATACTTAGTGTGTGCCCCGCTGTGACTTTTTGGACTTATGTCTGTGACGTGGATCTAAAATCACTGACACACCAGCAAACTTAATTTTAACACTTACATGTGTACCGAACTGCTTATGCCTGTAATAGATATTTAGCGTTGGGTCAATGTAAATAATCGGATTTCTGTCCCATGTACATGTGAGTGCGAAAGTGCGGAATGATCAGCTTTGCTTTGCCTTTCTACTACGTGACAACCCGGCCAGTAAGCTAGGGTCCTCGACTGACGTCGGCCCGAGAGTCTCACAGTTTTGCTCACGGGGAAGTTAATGCCTCACTGATGTTTTCATGTCCCGCTGAAATCATTTTCAGTAAAGCGGCAGTCCCACAGTAACAAAACGTCTTCAGGCCCACGACGGCCGCAGTGGGTCCGCGCGGCCGGGACTTCCGAGCCGCGTGCGTGGCCCCGGCTACTGCGGCCGTCGTGGACCTGAGGGCCCCTGCTTACTGGGGCATCGTTCGCTTGAACTTAAAGGGGACCTGCCGAAGTCAGCACGTGGGGTGCTCGGTGCTGTGGACGTTAAAACCCGAACTAACCAACCAACCACGTGGGGACTCACAGTCTAACGCAAACTGAGGACTGAATCCGTCTCTAACCGCAATGCACCCGAGTCGAACGTGATACTGAAAACTGAGGATCACTGAAGTCTACGTTCAAGTCAAGTCAAGTCATGTCATTTCCTTTGACCCTATGTTCTGATTTAACAGTGACTCCCGTTGGGGTCTAAGTGGGTACAGAAAGTGACATAATTTTACCGGCCTGTAAAAACTTAAGTAGAAAAATTAAGCAAACTTACATCTTCTGTGAAAGACTCGGAATGAATGTGTTCTCACGCGTTGGAATATCCTTTGGAATTATTTCCCTTTTCTATTTCTTTTAATTCTCGGTGAAAAGTTCAAAAACTTTGTCACAGTTCTGTACTGTTACCGCCGTTGATAATTCAGTCCCAAACAAGTAACGAGAACGCGTGTTTTATACTGACATTGATTTAACCCTTATCATTCGGAATACACCAGTGTGTGAAATAAGTTAGTAGTTCAAGGATAGTGCCAGAATAGCTTGGCGCCTCATAGGCCGCGCCAAGCTATTCTGGCACCATCATTGACTGAACTAAAGCCATTGGTCTATATCCTTATCTGTAAGTACTATAATGTAGCTTGCATATGGCAGTGGACACTCCAAATAAGTTTGAGTAAGCTTTTAGTCTCAGTATGATATGGCCGGTTAATAACTGATTTAATGAGGATATTTCCTAGAGGGAAATGACAATGTGAGGGACCCAGTGTCAGTCAGTGATTACCACTCAAAATTGCTCGAGACTTGTGCCGGCATATCCGCAGACAATGCATGACTATATGCATTTCCAATTTTTTTTTTTTCCCCTTACTTACTTACTTACGCCTGTCACCCCTACCCGGGTATAGGCCGTCGACGAGAGACCTCCAGCAACTCCTGTCCTGTGCTTCTCCTTCGATTCTACTCCAGGTGGTTCCCAGTCTCTTGATGTCTGCTTGGAGGTCTCGACGCCAGGAGTTTCTCGGCCTACCTCTTTTCCTCTTTCCCTGGGGGTTCCATGACAATGCCTGCCTAGTGATACTGGAAGCTGGCTTTCTCAGACTGTGACCGATCCATCCCCATCTTCTTCGCCCAATTTCATTCTCTGCTGTTATCTGCTCTGTTCTCTCCCAGAGTCTGACGTTGCTGATCTTCTCTGGCCAGTGGATTTTCAAAATTCTTCTAAGGCAACTGTTCATGAAGGTCTGTACTCTGTTGACTGTGGTTTTTGTCAATCTCCAAGTCTCTGCTCCATATAGGAGAACTGCTTTTACATTGGAGTTGAAGATCCGGACTTTGGTGTGTTGTGACAGCTCTCTGGAACTCCATTTTTTTCCCCCTTACGTTTAGCAAAATTAATTCCGTAGCATCACCGCGGCCGGGTGCTGTTTCCTAGGTCATTGGGGGCAGACGTAGGCTGTAGCCGTCGGCCGCCCGGGCACAACTGTGCGCGTGCTGACAGCGGCCCGATGATTATTTGCGGTTACGGTACCGGTGGCTGCCATGCACAAGCGGGTTAATTACTTGACTGCAGTGATCACGCGGGTCTGATCGAAAACCAATACGCACCGTCGACATTCGGGTGAGAGACATAGATGTAGATGTGACCAAAATAGGCTTAGAGAGCACAGGACTAACAAGAGACATAAATCCTCATGAGCCCCCGCGACTGCGGAGGCTATGTTATGAGGATTTATGTCTCTTGCAGCCGGGTGGTGTTCGCCTCGCCCCGGCAGTTAGGGGGCCAATTTCTTGACTGTGGTGCCAGCAGTGCGGATCAGTACTGTTTGCTCGTGCGTATACATGTATGTTCATTCAGATTCCACTATATTTCTTACATTTGGGGCAGTTCATCCGAATGTGTGATAATATTTACCTGTATACAAGTACTTTAATTGAATGTGTTTAATCAGTTTTTGTATTACACACATGTATACTATAACCGTGCACTTCGGTATTTACAGCCATTTTATTTCGAAAAGCAATAAAGTATACTAAGATTCTGTCATGTTGGGTCCCCGTGTCTTTTTAACCATTATCATTCGGAACACACCAGTGTGTGAAATAAGTTTGACTAAAATAGTTCAAGGGTAGTGCCAGAATAGCTTGGCACCAACCTTGAACTAACACCATTGGGGTCTATATCCTTATCTGTACCATAATGTAGCTTGCATATGGCAGTGCACACATTTGAAGCTTTTAGCCTCAGTATATTGGTTAAACAGAAGCGCGGATCTTTTAAAGCTGAGAAACAGTCACAAAACTCCGCCCCGCACGTGTTTTAAAAAAACTTTGCAGGACCCAGCGAGGGCCCTGTCTTCGTGAACGTTCGGCGAACTTCGGCAAACCGGTTTGCAACCCAGTTGACTGAGTTTTCAACTGCGTTTGTCGTGCTGGCAAAACTCCCGTGAGAAAGACAGGCCACTTCCTGTTTGCAGCGAGTGCGCACCGCGATCACTGATCTAAACCAGCGATATTTTTACTGACATCAACAGTAGCAGACGACACTCGACCACCCGACGGACAGAGCAGGCCATTTGTGTCTTGCCTGGACGCACACTGGATATGGACCAGGCCGAGCTATCCGTAAGTTACACAGTACAGCCTGAAGCTTTATTTGATATCGGAAAGGTGAGGAAGGAGGGGTTATTTGTCGTTTTGTGTTTGTTGTTATAATATCTCTCTCTCTCTCTCTCTCTCTCTCTCTGGCAGGTTTGTAAAATGGCTGTGTCGATGACGATGTCAATGCCTAAACCGTTGTAAAATAAAGTTTCATTGATTCATTGATTCTCTCTCTCTCTCTCTCTCTCTCTCTCTCTCACATCCACTTTACTGTGTTGGGTGTACATCACAATGCTTCTTTATTTATTTATATTATCCTATATTGGACTGGAGGTACGTGTTGACAAAATTCGTTCACAACTACAAAGTGTCAGGAGTCATACTTACAGCATGTACAGCCGTGCATTCTGCCATCATAGTCCCCAGCGCGTAAAATCCGTGGCTGTCGGTCAGTTTCAAAGTGTCACAGAATCGTCTGCTGTTGTCCGATCTGCTAATCGCGATGATTTCGTGCAACAGGAAGTGGTCTGTCGTTTTCCGAGAGTTTTGCAAGCTCGGGATACGCAGTTGCCAACTCCGTCAACTGTGTTACGAACCGATTTGACCCACTTAGGGGCAGGGCCCAAGCTGGGTCCTGTAGTCTTTTTAAAACACGCGCTGGGCGGGTTTTTCTCATTGCACCTCAGCTTTAAATGTTAACCCGTTGGCTGTCTGTAGCACCACTATGATTTTGAGTTATATGGGATGATTATGGAAGAGTCTATTATTAAATGTGGAGTGGTGGAAGTGTCCATTTTTCAAGAGAAAGGGAGTCTAGTGACCATCACTGCTCTGTACCCAAAGTTTCCCTCAAAACTGCACCGATTTGCATGTACATAATATCAATGGCACGCACACACACACGAACATCAAGAAATCTTATATTTCTTTTTTTTTATTTTTTCCATCAGACAAAATTACAACAAAAAATAAACACATAAAATTACCAAAGAACAGCAACGCTATATAAGATACAGATAAACATGATGAAGTGATAAAATGAATACACAATAAGCACTGATAAAGGTGAATGCGTATAAACATCATATTTGTACTGAAACTGCTTGTGCATGCAGCCTCTGGTACTGTAGTGTAAACAGTACCAATGTTTGCATGCACAAGGTGCGACTTGCGAAATTGAATGGCCACCGAAGGGAAAAAAATTATGGAAATTAACAACAAGAAAACAAGAGTAGATAATTACACATGTAACAAGTGGTTTATACACATTTAGTACAAATAAAGAATAAACGACTCACTGTCACATATGTGTAGCATACAACACAAATTTCAACCCGACAACATTTTGGTTTTACTATGAGGAAATAATAAGTTTACTGTAAACTTCCGATACAAGTCACCAGAGCTGGCAGAGTTTTCTTGTTAAATCCTTAGTTTGTGACAAGCAATGTAAATTACAAAGAAAAAAATGTGGTCTGGGCCTCTGAAAAGGCGTTATATCGCACTTTTGTTACATTCTACCTATTTTGCTACCCTGAATTGCCAGGGCAAGGCCAATGCTACATAGCTGCAAGAGACATAAACCCGCATGAGCCCACAGTCACGGGGGCTCATGATGATTATGTCTCTTGTTAGTCCTATGTTCTTTTTTGTCCCACTTATAATATCTGTATTCTTCACATGAATGTCGGTCAGTGTGCAGTAGTTTCTGACGTGCAATTCATGATCACTGGCAACCAAGTGAAGTTTACTGTACGTACAATAAACATATATATATATATATATATATACAAACACACCAAAGGCGCATGTAGACACATTTTGCATGACAAAAAAGAATCGTAATAAAAATGGAAGCTTCCAAATCATTATCAGTGTGATGGCACTTATCTCTCTAGTTCCACAAAGATTCAGCTGACAAGCAGCACACAGACAAGAAATTATGACTGCATCCATAAAATCAAATAAATATCAAATAAATGAACAAAAATGTGAATGCTAGTTGGATGGATGGACGTCAACTGAAATGCCAGTTGGATGGATGGATGGACATCTACTGGACTAGATTTAACCCTTGGGATGTTGGTGGCACTTTTTGTCGTGATGATTCCTGCAGGAATCATCGTGACAAAAAAAAGATACAAACAGCCAAAGGGTTAACAGTGTGCAGCTGGCACCCCCATTAAATACATGTTTGTTCACATACACAATCAGCACAATGCAATGCAGTACTACACTATTCAGTAATTACAACTTTCAACTAAAATAAAACAAACATTTGTTTTCTCAAAACAACATTACCGATGACATTACTGTTAGGAATACTGTCTCGCTAGCCTAATTTTAGCCCAAAATTGAGGTTGTGTGCCTTTAAGGAGGGAAAGGTATCAGGGGGCGCTATCTGCTAGGCAGAGCCACGGTAGCCTCCCTTCCCTCCATATCCGGAACGCGGTCACCTGATTCGCCATTCTGTCTCTTCGCTGAGCCGTGGAAGGTTGTATGCCCTACCTAGCTCCGTTCAGGCTTCGTTCTCTCGCGACTTTGTCTTCTTCGAGTTCGTGGTTGGAGGTTGACGGGTTACTACTGGCTTGTGAGCTTCCTGCTACAGAGTGGGCTTCTGTTCCGACTGCAGTGTCGACCGGGCTGTGCCTTCTCGTCCTTGGCAGGACTTTGCGGCCATTTTTTCGTGGGCCCTCGTCCTCCGTCCTTCACGGTGGTAACCTCCTTTTTTTCTACCATGACCAGGTAAGCATTGTAGCTTGTGGTTAGTGCCCTCGGCCGACGCTACGGATGCAGTAGCACTGAGCAGAGGCGCTCGTAGTGTGACCGTTAGTGCGGTTTCGTTTTTATGACGTGGAAGTGAAAAGTGTACATGCGGCAGGACCGGTTCTAGCGACCGGTCGGCGGTGAATTAGCAACAAGGGCGCTGCTAACTCAACCTTACCGGGCGGAACTAGACTGAGAGATTCCGTTGTAGCCACATGTACAGGACCTTCTTCCTTGCTTGAAAGCGTGTTTTCTTGCTCTATGTATTCCAGTTGGCAAGTTCGTACCTGCACGAGATGCGCAGACTTCCAGTGGCCGAGTGATGCCCACGACGTCTGTCTTCCGTGCTCTGGCTGTTCCCCCACCCACCCTTGCGACGTCTGCACCACCTGGGAGGAGGAGCAGTGGTCGCAACTGCGGCGGTTCTACCGGCGGAAGCGTCCGAAGAAGGCCGCTCCGTCTACTTTGGTGGAGGAAACACCGAGAGCTCTCACGATGCGGGACGCACATGCGGATCCGGAGCCTCACGCTCCTGACGGAGGGTTCGTCAGCTCGCTGGGGTTACTTGACACCGAGCATGGCCAACGAAGTACTCCGACATCTGTGTTTGTCAGCTCGCCGGCAGTTCCTGACCCCGAGCTTGGCCAACACCGGGCGCCTACAGGGTTTGTCGGCTCGCTGGGTCCCACCGAGTCTGACCGACAACGCCCGCGGGATCGCAGCGCGTCTACGACCGTGAGAAGCTCCGTTGACAAGCACAAGTCTTCTGGTGCGGAGGTCAGTGCCTTAGTTAACACTAAGAGTAAAAAACCAACCAAATACACATTAGCGAGTGTAGTTAAGGTGCCTCCTGTTTTGGCCCCCTCGGCCCGGCCCCTGGCGCAGGGGGAGGTGACTGTTTTTCAGAGACCACGCGGGCGCAGCTCCCGCGCTTCTAATGGCTCCCGTGACTCGCAATTCGCTCGCTCCGAACGCCATTCTTCTCACTCCGTTGGCGGGTCTTCCCGCTCGCGCTCGACTTCCAGAGGGCGCCGTGCGCCTAGGAGGCTCAGCCCTCCTCCCGACCGGCGTACTTCGTACTCTCACCGGGATAGAGATCTCCGTCATCGTTCACCGCACCGCTCGACCTATCGACCCCGGTCCCGTTCGCCCTCTCCATCCCGGAGCCAGCGTTCCCGCTACCACCGGACTTACTCCCCCCGTCGCCGTCCTTCCCCGCGGCCGTGCTCCCCTCTTCACCGCTCCGCTTCGAGACGTCCAGCGACGAGGGTTTCCCCGACGTCCCGCTCCCCCCCCCCCCCCCCCCTGGTTCTTCGCGACGGGTCCGTTCTCCTCCCAGCGCTACAGTGACAACGCGAGATCGGCAGCGACGTTTCCAGTGTTGGTGTCCGACCTTCCCCTCCTCAGGGGTCAGATCCAGTTGTGGAGGACGACGCTCTCAGCCTCGTTCCTGCGGGTTCGATGTCAGCCTTATTGCGTAACGATGCGTCCGACGCGTCCGGACACTCCCCCCTCTCGGACGACGCTGGTGTTCGACAGCCTTCCCTCAGTCATAAGATGGAGACCCTCCGAGCCTTGGATGAAGCGGCTCGCCTCATCGCGGCCTCCCTTCCTCCGGAAGACTGCCCACCTTCACCGCCGGTCAAGAGGAAAGCTTCTGCCTTTGTGGATGCGGCCAGCCTGACCAAGCGGTTCAAGTCTCTCCCTCAACCTCCAGGGTTCCGAGACCTACGTGACGCCCTTTCGTCGCACCTTCGTACGAATTCCTTTGGGGACGCAGGTTTCTTTTCGGACAACAGGTGGCCCGCTGATCTACAGATCGCCTTTCAGCAGCGCTGGTACGCGGGTCATTCGCAGTCCTTCTCCTGTCAGCTACCGGAGCTGGACGCCCAGGCCCTCTCCTTCGCTGGCTCCCCTCGTCCGGGTCCCGTCATCCCAGGCCTCGACAAGACAGCTACCCTTGTACGGAATGCCCTCGCTACAGCGGGATTCCTCGACTTGGTGACCCAGACTATCGTTCGCCGTGTGGAAGAAGCCTGGAACCCTGTGACCTCTCCTTGTCTGGCGGACATCCTATCCTTAGCAGTGGCAGGCAACCGGGCGGCGTTTCACTCCGCTGTAAACTCCATGACGGCCGCGGCCAACTGCGACCTGATGCGACGTGATGCTCTTCTCCGTTCCTGTGATCTTCCCCCGGACTTGAAGAAGCAGCTTCGACAGGCGCCGCTTGGAGGGGAACTGCTGTTCGGGCCCACCTGGCAGGCGGTGAAGGAAGCCAACAAGGACTTGTGGCCCAGCCGACCGGCGCCCCACCGCTTTCGAGTTCCCCGCAAGGCCGCGGGTCGTGCCCTGCGGTCCGCCAGACCCGCTCCCCGCCCCCCTACAGTGCGCGGACGTCTCCCTCCTCGCGCCCCAGCCTTTGGGCGCGCTCGCCTTCGCCCCGACTCGACTCCCGCCCCCGCCCCCTCCCCCGCCTGGCCCCGGCCCGCCCGCCGCCCAGGGAGGGGCAGGGCCCACTGACGCTTATCCTCCTCCGCCGCCGCCGACCGCTTCCCTTTCTCCTGTCGGCGGGAGGCTGGCGCGCCACAGCCAGGCGTGGCATGCGCTGTTCCCGGACAACGCCTGGGTGCTTTCTACCGTCTCCGAAGGCCTTCGGATCGCCTTTCGGTCGCCGCCCCCCCTCCGTCGCTCCCCCGTTTGGACCCCTGTGCCCTCCGACCTAGACAGGTCCGCTGCTCTTCGCGACGAGGTGCACTCCCTACTTCTAAAGACGGCGACGGAAGTGGTTTCGCAGCCCAACTCCCCTGCTTTTTACAGCCGCCTTTTCGTTGGGCCCAAGCCAGGCGGCAAGTGGAGACCGGTCATCGATCTCTCCGCCTTGAACAAGTTCATCGTTGCCCCCCCCCCCTTCCGCATGGAGACGGCCCGAGCTCTTCGGGCCGCGGTGCAGCCGATGGACTTTGCCGTCAGCCTGGATCTCTCGGATGCCTACCTTCACGTGCCTGTACACCCTTCGTCCCGACGGTATCTACGCTTTGCTTTGCAGGAGTGATTTACCAGTTCCGAGTGTTGCCCTTCGGTCTCAACCTCAGCCCCTGGGTGTTCACGCGCATCATGGATGCAGTCGTCGCCCGGGCCAGAATGACGTCGTCCAGCCCGACGTCGAACTACCTCGACGACCTCCTCCTACGGAACCAGTCGGTCACGGCCTTGACCAGGGATCGAGATGCGCTGCTGCACCTCCTCGACAATCTCGGCTTCCTGCTGAACTGGGGCAAGTCCGACCTGGTGCCATCCCGCCACTTCGTCCATCTGGGTATGGAGTTTCGCACAGACTGCAACCTTGTTCACCTGCCGGGACCACGCATACAGAAGCTGGCGACCCTCGCCCTGCACCTCGCGCAGACTCGCTCGGCTACCGCCAGAGTGTGGCTACAGCTCCTTGGCCTGATGAGTGCGGCGGCGGACTTACTCCACCTGGGTCGCCTTTACTACCGTCCCCTTCAGCTCCATCTCCTCTTACACTGGCGGCCGTCTTCGGGCGCCCTGGAGACGATGGTACCAGTTCCCTTGATGCTGCTGCCGCATCTTCGTCGATGGGCGGATCCTGCCTGGCTGGCGTCGGGAGTCCCCCTCTACACACCTCCCCCCCGACTGTCACTTTGCGTCGACGCGAGCAGCTCCGGCTGGGGAGCTCACCTACTTCCGATGTTCACCACGGCCTCCGGCATTTGGACCTCGGACCTAGCGACGCGACACATCAACTGGTTGGAGCTCCAGGCGGTTTGGCAAGCACTCCTCGCCTGGGAACCTCGCCTGCGTCGTCAGGAGCTTCTCGTCCTGTCCGACAACTCCACAGTCGTCGCCTACCTTCAGAAGCAGGGCGGGATTCGCTCCCCGTCTCTTTGCATCCTTCTTTACCAGATACTTCGGTGGTGCGAGGACCGCGGCATTTCCCTCAGAGCCAGACACATCCCGGGCCATCTCAATGTCCTGGCAGACTCCCTCTCTCGACGCGGGCAGCTTCTCCACACCGAGTGGACACTCCGACCAGACATCTTTCGGATGATTTGCGACCGCTGGGAGACGCCCATGATCGACCTCTTTGCCACGAGATGGAACCACCAACTTCCACTCTTCGTCTCCCCCATCCCAGATCCTCAAGCCTGGGCGGTCGATGCTCTATCCATTCCCTGGGACGGCCTCATCGCGTACGCCTACCCACCGGCGGTCCTCGTTCCCAAGGTCCTGCTCAAGCTCAGAGGTTGCAACACGGTTCTGTACCTAGTGGCCCCCTTCTCCTGGTCCCGGTCCTGGACAACCGACCTCCTGAACCTGGCGTCGGCCCCCCCACTACAGCTGCCCACTCCGCCATCGATGCTCAAGCAGCCCCGGCAGGACCTGTTCCACCCGTGCCCCGAGCGTCTCCTCCTACACGCCTGGAGATTGTGCGGCAAGCCCTCGCCAACAGAGGTTTCTCAAGTACGGCGGTGGATGCGATCGCTACAGCCCGCAGGCGATCCACTAGGCGAGTTTACGAGGGGAAATGGCGCGTTCTCTGCGACTGGTGCGCCGCCGAACGACTCTCCCCCACGGATCTGACGGTTCCCCAGCTAGCGGAATTCTTCCTCTGGCTCTTCAATGATCAGCGGTTGGCCCCCATTACCATTCGCGGCTATCTGGCTATGATAGCCGACACGTACCGGCACCTGGGACACCCCGACCCTGGCGCCTGCAAAGACCTGGCTGATCTGATGGCACACTTCGGCCTTCATCGACCAACCTCCCGCTCCCTTGTGCCGAGATGGGACCTACCCTGGATACTGACGTGGCTCAACACTAGCCGCTTCGAGCCTTTGCAGCTGGCGCGTCTGGCGGATGTGAAGCGGAAGACATGCTTCCTACTAGCCCTCGCCACTGCGGCCAGGGTCAGCGAGCTTCACGCCTTCTCGACCCATCCATCGTGCCTACAGTTCCGGGCGGACGGTTCGCTACAACTGCTGCCGGACCCGAACTTCCTGGCCAAGACACGGCTTCCACTAGCCGCCCCACAAGTGGTCTCCATACAAGCCCTGAGGGGACCTAGCTTCTCCCGGGACTCCAGACAACAAGATCCGGTGAGAGCAGTGCGTATCTACTTGCGCAGGACCAAGCCTCTGCGCAGGGGCCGCACCCGCCTTTTCCTTCCTTTGTCTCCAGGTAGAAATGACATTACGGCCCAAACGATCTCCGCCTGGCTCTGTTGGGTGATACGCTCCGCATAACACGACCTCGCCCCTGACACCGCCACGCATCTGAACATCAGGGCGCATGAGGTACGAGCCATGGCGGCGAGCCTTGCATTCGACCGCAACTGTGCAGTCAAAGACATTGTGGCGGCCGTAGGCTGGCGTTCAGAGTCAACCTTCGCCAGATTCTACCTGAGGGACCTCTCCGGCCAGCGCGAGAACCTGTCGCTGGTGGGGGATGTCACGGCAGCACAACACTCCCTCCCGGCACCCCGGGTGCCGTAGGTATTCTTCGCTAAAATTATCGGGAGGTTGTGCCTGGGAGGGCGGGTCTCGGGGACCTAATAGTTTGCTTAGGGACGTATTTAGCGGCACCCACCGCCTCATCGACATTCTTCCTAACAGTAATGTCATCGGTAATGTTGTTTTGAGAAAACAAATGTATTTTTCTCTAAAATAAATTTTTTTGAAAAATACTTACCGATGACATTACTCGGAGGACCCTCCCACCTACCCCGCTGCCGCTGGCTCGCTACGATACAGAATGGCGAATCAGGTGACCGCGTTCCGGATATGGAGGGAAGGGAGGCTACCGTGGCTCTGCCTAGCAGATAGCGCCCCCTGATACCTTCCCTCCTTAAAGACACACAACCTCAATTTTGGGCTAAAATTAGGCTAGCGAGACAGTATTCCTAACAGTAATGTCATCGGTAAGTATTTTTCAAAAAAATTTATTTTAGAGAAAAATACATATTACCACCAAAATAAATTACAACTTTTGCTCTTATAAAAATTAACAGGTGCTGTTGGCTGCATGCACGGTTGCGTTAAGCGACAATGCATAAATAGTGGTACATACTAAAGGTGGGCCAATATTCTCACCAAAGTCGATATATCATGACAGTTACTTGCCGTGTGTCAAAATGGTGGTTGTGATGCGTCTAGTGTGGTAGCGCAGTGGTAGTGCTTGTCACTTCACGCTTTCAGCTTCCACTGCTGGCTAGCAGTATTGCGAAAAGGAGGGCAGAATGCATCAGTCTCTCTCTGCCAGTACATAGCTTCTCCAACAACAAGCCTCATGTAGTGCCTCCTCGCGGCGACACACAGTAACTGAGCACCTCACGGACTCGGGTAGAACTACAGGGGACGCGGAGGAAGTCTGGCCCCCAGACACGTGGCATGCAGGCCCACCGATGTGTAGATAGGCCCTGATGCCCGTGAACCTGACTCCCAACTATGGGTAAATAACCCCACTGCCTTGTGGCTGCCTCGGGAGAGGCAAAGGCTAGGGGAGCAAACCCCGACAAAAAAACCAACCAATGACCAACGAAGTCGTTGTGTCGCTGACTATGCCATCTGGTATAGTGTGGAAACCCATCAGGGAAAACGAGCACACACGCAACCCTCATGGAATATGCCTCAGGTGGATATTGTGTTAATCTTGACATCTGAGACAGAACCTCAGGAATGCTGAAGAAGAAGAAGTTACTTGCCGTTGAGTAAACCTCACTATCTATACATTGCCAATACAATGTAGTTCAGTGAAGCTGTTTTTCCTTTTCTTGTGATCCAAAATGACCCAACACCATCATTTTGTAACTTCTCATAACCGAAATACTGCAATACAGTCATAGCTTGCAGTTCTTTTCTTCCCTTTGAGCTGACTAAAAGACAAGAAATCAGGTTTATTTTACCGACTGTTACAATGTGAATGACAGGTTACATGCACGCACTCTGGATGAAGTTCTACTCATTCACTGAACACGGTGGAAATAGTATAGTGATAGTTGGTCCGATATGATAGTGTATCAATATGCCAAACTGCTATCGATATCCCAGTGCACAGAGCGTACACAAATGAATAATTACATCTTTAACACACTTATCGAAAATAAAACAACAGATTCAAGCCGAGATGTCCCAAAATCATAGACTAGCACATAAAATACACACCCAGTTCCTAACACATTATGAAACATTCACATCTGGAAGTAAATTTTCTTTTTCCAATGCTAACCAGATGACATTACCAGTGTTCAGAATTCACCATTAGTTCCTGGTTGTTGTTTTTTTTCCCCAGATTTTAACCCATTACATCCTGCAGCTGAATTGTTTTTAACTTTTGCTTATTGTCCTGTGAAGACTACATTACAGACTAGAAATTGGAGATAGATCAACCATATTAGTTCAAGGGTGGTGCCTGAATAGCTTGGCGCCTCACACGCCAAGCTATTCTGGTACCACCCTTGAACTACTGCAGTAAAATTCATTTTTCTTTAAAAGGTATTTTTTCGAAAAATACTTACCGATGACATGACTATAAGGAGTGTCTACTCCTTGCTCAATTCTAGCCTAAGAACCGGTTGTGCCACACAACCCGGGAAGCACTCGGGGATCCCGTAGAGGGACCGAGAGTTGTCTCCCGCTCCTACCCATCAGGCCTGTTCACGTGTGAACTCCAGTCACGAAGTTAGGCTCACCCGCGGCAAGCGGGGCAGGTGGGAGGGTCCTTCGAGTCATGTCATCGGTAAGTATTTTTCGAAAAAATACCTTTTAAAGAAAAATGAATTTGTTTCTTCAAAAACATTACCGATGACATGACTATAAGGAGAATGCCGAACAGGAGGAGGGTGCCGCACGTCTAGAGTGTTTTCTAGGATCATGACCCCCTCCTCTCCTCGGACACTCTATAGTCACCAAAAGGTGCATGCCTGCGGCGCCGGGAGGGAGTGTTGTGCCGCCGTGATTCCTCCCAAGAGGGCGAGGTTGTCTCGCTGCCCGGCCAGATCCCGTAGGCAGAAGCGGGCGAAAGTGGATTCCGACCGCCAGCCCACTGCAGCCACGATGTCCTTGACAGCGCAGTTCCTGTCAAAGGCGACGCTTGTGGCCATAGCTCGTACTTCGTGCGCCCGAATTCGTAACCTCTTCGCTCCCTGTGGGGAGAGCTCGGCGTAGGCTGAGCGGATGACCCAGCGTAGCCATGAAGAGATTGTCTGGGCAGTAATGTGAATGACCGGCGTACCAACTCTGCTGAAAGGCAATGTCGAGAGCGGGGGGCCATCTCCCTTCCGTGAAGAAGTCCGAGTTCCGCGTCTCTGACAGGAGGTGAGACGAGAAGGCGTCCCGCAGGTCCAAAAAACTAGGAGGCTGGGGAAGGGACTTGAATCTCTTGACGGTCCGATCCGCATCCACAAAGGCGGAGATCCTCCTCTTCACCGGAGGCGAAGCTGGGCAGACCTCAACCGGCAGGGCGGCGGCGATGAGTCTGGAAGCCTCGTCCAGTGCCAGCCGGGTGTCCATCCGGGCCGAAGCAGGTCCGGGAGCAGCGGAGACATAGGAAGCCGCGGACGAGGAGGCCGGCGAGCGGCTGCGACGTCCCAGCAGCCAGTCCGTGGGATCATCTGCCACCAAACTCAGCGTATCACCGTCCGCTTATCTGGCCACCGGTGACCGAGGCGGGTGACGAGGGCTCCTAGAGCGGGAAACCGGTTGACGGCGAACGGAAGAGGACGACGACCCCCTCCGCAGGGGGGAGCGGAGCGAGGAAGGCCGTGGCGAAGGTCTCCTGCGCGACGAAGGAGGGCTCCGGCGAGGTGAACGGCTGCGACGAGACGGAGCGGGACGGCGAGGCAGAGGCCAGGGGGAAGGGGGCGGCCGGCGGGAAGAGGAACGGGACGAGCGGGAATCGGCACGGGAACGGGAACGACGAGAGTGATAACCGCGTCCACCACGCGGGGAATCCTGACCTGTCGAACGGTGAGAGTCGGAGGTCCTCCTACGAACCCGAGAAGGCGAACGACCGCGGCGAGTAGAGTCCCGGTGCGTGTGTACTTCTGTAGCATGGGGCTCCGGACGAGCGCGCGCGGGTCTCTGTGAAGGCGAACGATAGCGACGAGTAGAGTCCCGGTGCGTGCGTACTTCGGTAGCAGGCTCCGGACGAGTGCGCGTGGATCTCTGTGAAGGCGAACGAAAACGGCGAGCAGGGTCCCGGTGCGTGCGAAGTTCGTCCGCCGGAGGCTCCGGACGACAGTGCGTAGGTCTCTGTGAACCAGGCTCTAAGGAGAGGCGGGTTTCTAGCCGGCAGGGGGACCCCTGCGGCTTCCTCAGAGACACGTGGGGAACGAAGGTAGACGAAGGGCGCCAAGGGCGCTTCTGTAAACCAGGCTCTAGGGAGAGGCGGGTTCTTTGCTTCGTCAACGTATGCGTCCTGGCGTGCTTACTCGCTGTGGCGGACCTGCCGGACGAGTTCCCACCTTGAGCAGGCGTCCGTTGCCAAGTCAGTGGCGTCAGTCGCGTCGGATCGAGAAGGGCTTGTTCGTCCGGTGCCGGTGGCACGTCGGAGGGCGTCTCCGGGATCTTCACCGCACCCGACAGCTTAGGGGGCTCTCTAGTATAGAAGCTCCAGAGATCGGACCAGCGCTGCTCCGGCCAGGTAGCACAGACGTCACATGCGTGGTCAGAAGCACACCCAGCGCAGAGGAGGCAGACTGCATGGGTATCCGACGGCCACTGAAATCCTCCGCATTGTGTGCAGGTCCCCAGCAGGCCACTGCAACACACAAACACAAAGGCACTCGGCGGGTGTCTTCAAGGGCCCACCCTAAGGATGGAGAGGGCCCGCCTGACCCACAAAACATACAGAACGTTGTATCGGGGCCGACCGTAGCGGGAGCGTAGTACCAGCCTGGTAACCGCTCCGCTTAGGCCACCCTGGCGAAAGCACACAATCAACAAAGCATGTAACGATTGCCCAAGTACAACCGGCATGGCCCCGCGACTCACTCACCGCCACTGGTCATGGCGCGACATCCCGCTCAAACCAGGGCGGTAAAATTCTTCAGCCAACCAGGCGAAGCGAAGCAGAGGGCCCACCGCTAGGACGACCCAACCGCCAGCGACGCGGAAGCAAGAAAGGTACGCTCAAGCCTGTGCCCCGCCCGGGCAACGGGCCGAAGCCCTCTAACTACCTTACCTCTCTGGCGGCGCGGAACGAGTTGGAGAAGGTTCCATGGCAAGCACTGCACGAGCGGCGCCGTCAGGAAGCGAAGCCTTCACCAAAAGCGTAGTACCACCGAAGGGTAGAAGAACCAAGGGCCAGAGGCCAGTGAACAACGAAGCACGGTAGAGTAGGACCGGTCGAAAAACTCCAAGTGTAGCGGCTAGAGAAAAACACGTCTGAGCGCGTGAGCCTAAGAAGCGTGACTGGAGTTCACACGTGAACAGGCCTGATGGGTAGGAGCGGGAGACAACTCTCGGTCCCTCTACGGGATCCCCGAGTGCTTCCCGGGTTGTGTGGCACAACCGGTTCTTAGGCTAGAATTGAGCAAGGAGTAGACACTCCTTATAGTCATGTCATCGGTAATGTTTTTGAAGAAACAAATTAATTTCAAGCAGTAGTGTATCAGGATGAAAAGGGTTAAGGCAAAGAAAGGAAATAGCAGTCCGAAGTGGTTAGAAGTACATGTACCGACTGTGAAAGCTGGGATACTGAAATAAATAAAGACTACCAGAATTTACAATGAAGTTGTGAATTTCGTGTCTGCTGTAATTTGTCAACATGTGGACACATGTCACCCTGCAGAACTTCCATCAAGGCAGTGGAAGGGAATTAACTCTTCATTTGAATCTGCCCCTCAAGCGGTGCCCTGATTGCTCAGAGGCTCAAGTTGTGCTGGGCAGTAGACCGACTCCAAAAAGTAATGTCATCTGGTAAAGTTGATGGAAAAAATACATTTACATGTTTTAAAAAAAAACTGCACCATAATATTCCTCCGAGATTTTCTCTGACACAATTATTTCATACATGCCTACAATCCAGCACCATACTGAATACTATTCATGCACAACCGGGACACAATTATAATGAATTAATACATGTACAGTACATTTACCCTTGATTCAATTACCATCCATAATTTACCTTTTTTTTTACATCACTGCAAAAAGCTCTGATCCTCATTTAACCCATTAGGTGATTAACTATTTGGCTGTTGACAGTACTTTTTGTCAAAAAGACTACTACATGAATCACCTCGACAAAAAAAACCCACTACCAACCGCCAAAGGGCTTCCGACACTTGCTACCAGCCTAATACGACAATCCTTCGACAAGGATGAGGTTATTGTGGGCTCAATAAAATATAGAAGGAATATCTTAAATGCACTCGTGTTCTGTTGTGGTCTGCAATTTAACTGGAACCTTATGTAGTTATGATGATAGCCATAAGATCCCAATTAACCATTTATCCCCCAAGGTCCCATGTCTCAAGTCGCTTCACAGTTGTGACAGTTCCAGGGGATGGATCAACCATGGTAATTCAAGGGTAGTGCCAGATTAGCTTGGCGCCATTAGGTGCCAAGCTAATCTGGCACTAACCCTGAATTATCAAGGTTGCTAAATGTCATACTGTAGTGTATGTTAAGTCACAGGCCAGAGAGCCACGAGGTTCTAATTAAGTCACAGACCCGCATACATTTGATGGTACACATGACTTTTAGAAGACAGCCAGTTTGAGGTATCAATCTTTGGTTTATAACTACACTCACACTGGTCGTTTCCCTTGATTCGCTATCGATGATCAGCGCTTGTGAACCAAGGGAAACAACCTGTACGTGCTACACTGTGTGCTCAATAGTACGTTAAACGCAAAAGCATATAATATTCCGTCACTTACAAGACATTTCCACTTCTTCTCTTAATAATTCAACCCTTATTTTCCTCCTCCTCCTATCCTAACAACCCTGTAACAATGGACATCAACATATTCAGCATCAAGACAAAGAAGCCTGTTCGACTGTAATGGTTCAAGGGAGGTGCTAGAACAGCTTGTCACACATTGCCAGTTACTCTCACAACAATGCAACTCTCACATTCCTCTTCTTTCTTTCCTAAAGACCCTGTAAATGTAATCACAGATATCAACTCACACTGCCTTGACATTGTGCAAATGGAGACTGACTGACCATGATAGTTCAACAATGGTTGATGCCTGTCGGCGTCAAACTGTTCTGGCAGCACTCTTCAACTGTCAAGAGTATCAGTGGTTGCACGTGTAAGAGGGTTAATTGGGCTTGACGCACAAACATGTAAACAACTACTACCTATGTTCAACTGTCACTTTATCATTTTGATTTTGCCACTGGCTTTGCCCGTTCTTTTCATTTTGATTTAGCCGTTAGCTTTGCTCGATCTTCCCGGTCGATCATGACAATGTTTTCAGCAGCTGCACACAGCTGAAGAACACTGATACAGTTTTTCAGAAAGGAGATTGGAGCAGATACGTAGAGAATCAGCTTGAAGATTCCAATGGAGAGTGGTCCCAGCGGCACTGCAACATAGAAAACAAGTTTTAGGATGAATTCAAGTCAGCCAAAGGTATACTGTTAGATCCCAACCAGTAAACAAAAGTTCCTCAGGCTGATATTGGCTATAGTTGGCTTCCACACAGCTGTGTGCAGGTAAAAAAAAAAATGAAGGTAGACATCAGTCATTGAGTCACAGGCAAAAAGTAAGCAAAAAGGTTCTCAGACTAACATCTGACTGATGCACAGCTTGAATGCAAGTGCAGTCGCTGACAAAGTACACTGTAAACAAGAAGTCCTTGCGCAGGTCAATTAAGGCAGACATCAGACCATGGACCTCTTCATCAAAAAACAGTCACATCCAGCTATAATGAGTCACAAAAGTGTCAGTAAATGTGGAGTTCCCCAACACATTTCCAGCTAGATAATTATACCCTCTCGTGAGCAACTGCATGAAAGGACAGCTAAGAAATGGAGTTACAATCAATCTGTCTGATACATAAAGAATCTGCATTATCAGGTCAAAGGAACAATTTAACATAATTATAGGTCCCTTATCCAAATAACCGTCCATCTGTAAGAGGCACAGATTCTCATGGGCACTTGCAGTCACAGAGACACATGAGAATCTAAACCAAATGCTGTCAGAGACTGACTCAATTGCTATTTACTGAGAGAAATGAACACTTGCATCAGACGCATTGCTGTATGCACCAGCGCATGATTAGTTTTCACTTATCAATTCAAAGAATAAACACTCCTTTCTATTACACGTTAATGACTCATCTAGTAGCCAGGAATGCCCTGTACTTGTGTGTGATCCACCAAAGAACAATGAACCTACCATAATGTTCCCCCAATTTGTCAACTAACCCATGCACACCTGACAATACAAGATGCAGACTGACCATGACAGTTCAAGGGTGGTAACAGAATAGCTTGGTGCCTTTTGGTGCCAATCAATTCCAGCATCACCCATGAAATGTCATGACTGATCTGTCAACTGTGTTGTAATGTAGTCTTCAGAGAAAATCTCCCAAATATTTGAGAAGTGTTACCTCAGAGCTCAATGTGATAATAAGTATTATTTATTGCATCAGTCTTACAACATCAAAATCACAATCATGACCATAATAATGATTACACTCACACATGGGACCAGCTGTAAAGTAGACCAGGTAACACATACAGAAAAACAGCTCGTTTGCCGCGCACATGCAAAACAGGATTTTCTGCAAGAGCATGAGAAAACAAAATATCAGTACAATAGAAACATGAATGAACACATTCAAACACAGGAAGATTACAAAGTAAAGGTTAGGGATTCCCATCTCTACGACATGACCTTAACCTCTTCACTGCCAAGAAAATTGAACACCACTCACCTGCAAAATATACAGATCCCCCATGAGCCCCAGCAGTAGCGGGGGCTCATGTGGATCTATGCCTCTTGCTGAAAGCAAGTGTATTTATGTTCCATCAACCCACGTAACCCCACAGCCGCATTTCCCACACTGGAAATGTTCCCTAATGAAGTAACAGCTGCAGGAGATGGATTGGCCATGACAATTCAAGGGCAGTGCAGAT